>JAWLRI010000344.1:3974386-3993637 GCA_034781795.1 Crypturellus tataupa | reverse complement strand
CTCACCAGAGCTGAGCAGAGGGGCAGGATCCCCTCCCTCGACCTGCTGGCAACGCTCCTCCTGATGCAGCCAGGATCTTCTTGGCCACGAGGGCCACGAGGGCACATTGCTGCCTCATGATTCACTTGTCAAATTGGCAACTTGTTGGCAGTTAGTGTGGAACTTACCTAGGGGCTGAAGAGAGAGGGTTCTCCCAGTGCAGAGCAGTACGTGGCCTCTGTGAGCCCCAAGGCAGCTCTGAAGCCAGCAGATCTGGTGAGGTGACCTGTCCTAGCTGCTATCCAATCCCATACCACCTGCTATCAAGGCAGCACCACAGCCTGTTCCAATACTGCTTGTGCCTGGGACACGTGGGACAGGTCAGTGCACACACATGGTGGGTGGAGGTTCTGTGGGTGCCAGAGAACCCTCCTTTCACTGTTCTGGAGGACAGTGGTACCTCCTGGCAATGACTGAATGGCTGAAGATTACTTAGCTACTTACCTCTGTTTTAAATGTAACCTTGCTCAGGCTTCCTATTATTTTGCTGTAATAAATCTACTGCTATATAAAAACGTCTCTTGTTTTCTAAATCCGTATCTGTCCTGTGCGAAAGGCAACACTCCGATTAGCTAATTGTATTGATCCAAGTTTGTGAGTTATTATGATGCTGTTACAAAAAACAAAAATAAACACATTATGTTCTCAATGTTAGCTGTATCTGCACTGTATTAGCATAAGCAAATAAAAAGTAAGCCGAGATATAGGCAAACTGTTCTTCAGAAGGTCTTTAAAATTATTCAGACATAAATTCCCTGAAGTATAGAAAGATACTTTTAAAGTTCTTCAAGTGCCAAGTTCTACATAATACTACTTGGTTTGAGAAAAAAAAATAATGGCTTTTTGGGACAAGGTTATTATTTGATATTGTTATAATACTATTTCTTCTGCATTGCTTGACCAACAAAATCATTCCTGGTCAGGCGGGCAGTTGGACAACAAGCTCTTGTACATAACTTTAAAAATGTAAATAGTATAAAATGCAAGTTAACTCACTCTTCTAAAAGCACCAGCTATAAAAGGAGAGGGCAGACTTGCAATGCAATCTGTACCGTGTTGGTTAATTTTGTAAAATTGGAGCCCATCAATTTTTGTTGTGCTTTGTCTTACAGATGGGGTGGAATTTTCCTGGTGCCAGGAAGTGTTTTCTAGAGGTGGAATCAGACAGATGCTGGATTGTTTAGGATTGGATGGTTTAGAGAACTTAGTTATATTTCTAAACCTCTTCAGACTTGGCAAGGAGATGTGTAGAAATACTCTGTAGATCCTAACAGAAGTTTTAGAGGAACACAAACACTTGGGGAAATAGTAGTTATACTGCATGGCTCAGAAAGGTGGATTTAAATGGGTATTGATGATTTATTATTTTCAGGTAAAAGAAAGACAGGAAGAGCTGGAAAAGTTTCTGCTTGCCTTATGTGTTAGCCAGCCCCTCAGCATTTTTGTACTCTGTTCTAGGGAGGATAAGCTGACGACAGGGGGAGAGCACTCAGAGGTGTCAGTCAGTGCAGCCCCTTTTTTGCTGTGCACAATTTAGGGGACTAAATTGACTCTTGCTATGATGGTTGAAGAGGAAATATGCCGTGACATTAACCTCAGCTGCAAAACATGGCTTTTCTTGGGGGATTTTGCTGCTTGAAATCACGTCACAGGTGTGTGCATCCAGGTGTGTTTTGGAAACATTTGAAAGCGATTCTAAGCTAAAGGCCAAGCGTACCTTTGCTATGAAGGGAGTAAGGCAGGAAGAGAGCTTTTTCCCACTCTGACATTCAGGCTTTCTGAGGGCAATGTTGCCTCCAAAGCAGATGCTAGAACCTGGCTTGAAATAAGAAAAAAAAAAAAAAAAAAGCCTCACTTGCTCTTTTAAGCGTTTCTTGTCCAGCACGTGCTCTTTGAGCACACGGCAGCGGTGCTGTTCAGGCTAGGCACACCGGCAAGCTCAGGTAGCTCAGAGCAAGATACAGTCTCGACCCTTCATCCCAGAGGTGCATTTTAAACCTACCCATCATTTGCATCAACCACGGGCTGGGATTTGTACAATCAAAGTGCCCAAGTCCAGACTTACATCCTGCACCCCAGAGGGCTGTCAGATGTGCAGGATTTCAAAATAACCCCCTGAAAGCAAGTGTCCCCAGCGGCAAGTGTCTGTTACTGAACCGCTGCCTCCTCCTGCCTGGCTCCCTGACCGAAGCAGCTCGTGGCAGGGCGCTGCGGCGCCCGACACAAAGCGCCCCTTGTCCGGGCTGGGCTTCGAGCCAGTGGCACGCGCAGGTGGCAGCTGCTGCGCCGGGCGGCCTCTCAGGCCCCTCCGGGGCCTTCTCCTCGTGGACTTAGGCGAGCGCGCGGGGGACCACTGGGGCTCCCTCCCTCGTGCCCTTGCTCGCGTGCAGCGCAAGCGCCTCCTTTCTGGGTCCCTCACTGACGTGCCGGGAGTTCAGCTGTTGCAGCCACCTTCTCCCTTCCCTGTGCCGGTTACGCTACTGTAAAAAGCTGGTGAGCTGGAAAGGGCTACAGCTGGCACCTTCACTTCACATACAGCATTAAGCAAAATTTATTATGGCATTAGATTTACACTACTATATATATATATATATATATATTTAATGCACTACAAATGTGTATCTATTGTGGTTTAAAAAAGAATGGAGAAGAATGTGTCTTCTTCCATGTTAGGAATCAACTTAACATTTCTATTTTTGGAAGCAGTTCATGCCAAGATTTTATATCCTGAAGAGTCCCACAGCACCACCAAAGTATAAATTTAAGGCCCATTTATATCCCAAGCTGCATTGGCTTAGCTGAACTGCTGCAAACACGAGGCAAGAGGTTGGAATAGCTCCGAGAGGCAGCTTGTCCCATTCCATTCACTGCCTTGAGACCGAGAGCCAAACATAATTTATTGATTTCTATAAACCATTTAATAGGCAGGCAAACAGCAAAAAATGTAAGATATTTATACTGCCAGCGTCTCAAGTAGCAGACTTCAGAGATCACTCAGTCAGGCGGCAGTTCAGAAAGCTGAGTTGCAAATACAGTCGTGAAGCAGGACGAGCCCTGAGGAGCCAAGCAGTGGGTTGATTCAGTCCCCGTTATCAGCACCGAGTGGAAACTCCAGCACAGGCAAAACACATGACCCCTCTTTCAGCTCCCAGGAAACAGGGGACAAGTCCTGAGCCTGTTACGAATTCCAAGCAGCTGTGAAATTTGAGTTTAATCTGAAATAATATGTGCTATTCTCCAGGCTCCCACAATCTATTAATGCTTTCAGCAAGTGCCCAAGTGGTCAGCAAGTAAAAATATTTTCTTTTACACTTTCTTTTCATTGAGATGGGTGCCAAACTAATAGAAACAGAAACCAGAAAGGTCTTTTTTTTTTTTTTTTTTTTTTTTTTTTTTTTTTTTTTTGGGGGGGGGGGGGGGTGGAGCGGGGCCTATAACCATGATAATTAATTTGGAAGAAGATCATCAGAACCAGGATTTTTGGTAGAGCTTTACCAGCTGTTAAGAGCTGTGACACATTTACAGAAACCTCTTCCTGTGCTCTGGCAGGTAACAATCAATTTTAGGACAATGCTCCTTTTAATGGGCCCTGCAGGTGCTTATTTTAAAGACTTTTAAAAATCTATGAAAGCAACCATTTTGATTTTTTTAAGAAATGTAATAGCTAAGCACTCATCCTCATTTGCTGGTATTTGAAGTAAGGTGTAAGAGGTAACTTTTCATGCAAAAGAATTTTTTTGTGTGGGGGGGAAACAAGAGTGGCTGGCTTCACAATAAACATAAATAACTGAGCTAGTCCACATTAGCTGACAAGTAGATAGGAAGGCCCATAGGACAGCCACTCTTCAAGGCTTTAAAATATTTTTGTCTGCTTCTTCGTCATTAAATCAGATTCCACAACTGTAAATAAAAATGGTCAGTGAAAGTGAAATTCCATCTCTGATGTCTAAAGAGTGGTGAGTAAGCTGTATTTAAGCAAAACTGCTGGCTTTGTAAATGGATGCAGAGAAATATGGTATAGGTCTGCTGGACATGTATTTAAACCTAAACCACAAGAGTCCAAGTGCTCTGCCCACAATCCTCCTTCCGTTTGTTCTTTATACAGAGCTGCACTGTTGTCAGGGACAACCACCCTCCCACCAGCCTGAAGTCGCTCAGGTTCCCGGGGATTGTCTCAGCAGTCCCAAACTCCGACTGCCCAGACAAAATACTCATATTCAATATGCTACCAGATTAACAGCTACAATCATAAACATTTAACACTTACTAGGCATGTCATGTGAAGCCAGAGAATTTGAACTGATCAATTATAAACTGAATTTGTTCCTAAATAAGAAAAAAAAAAAGCTCTCCTAAAGATATCAAGTAGATATAGCACTAGATATTCACCTTGGGAAACCCATGTATACACCATGTAAGCTATCTTCAGCACAGAGAGTAAGACTTTAGAACAACATTCATTATATAAACACCTTTTATTTTTTTCATTGAGAAAGAAAAAAATGCACAGCTCTGCTCTTATGGCCCTAAGAAGGGATCACATTGAGATAAACTGTTGATGCAACTTCCAGATTATCTGCTTAGCACCCTGCTTTTCAGATGCCCAGCTCCTCCAGAGCAGTCTCCCTATCTTGGTGATTATGAACAGCAGATGTTCCTTATGCATTCTCATCTTCCCTCCCAATTTTTGAGTCATTTTCTCTGTACCTACCCTAAATAATCTTCTCATTCATGCTGCTCTGCCACTGATCATCCAGAATTTTCTCCTTGGGAGATTAAGTTATTTTTCATCTCTACTAAATACGTCAGTAATGCTTTTATGCTACTAACTTCATCATTTTTCACTCACCTATAGCCAAAGAGCCAAAATAAACACAGCACTGAGAGCAATAGCAGCTCAGAACGGCAGCTGGAAGACTGTAACACCTTCATGTCAATGGAAGAAAACACAATATTATTTTGATCAAGACAGATTATGCAAACATAAAACTCTTTAGGACAACATTGCCAGTGCAGCTTTCTTCCGATAAGCAAACCTAACACAGTGTTCCATAGAACACGGTAGTCTCCCCAGAAACAGTCTCAAACCCATCTCTCTTGTCGTGACATAAGAAATAACACTAATCCCACAAAGATTACGCCAAGACGCTATTCAAACTCTTGTCAAAGTTTAACAGGCTCAACCTTCTGCACTTAAATGGAGGCATTTAAAGTATTTGCTGTTTCATGAATTGTTTTCTTCTTAAATGACTGTCTTGTAAGATCCAGTGGGGACAAGTCAGACTACTTGTCTGAAAACACAGCGGCCACTGTGAAACATTTCTACTTACGTGTTTTGCTTGGCTCCTCCATACCACTCCAAAATTTACTAACCAAGCATGAGAGCATGTTGAAGTTTCCAACACATCACTTTCATACAAAACAAAGTGAGAGATTAGTTCTATAGGTAACTTTTAATGCAAGCCTTGAAAATTTAAGAAGATTCTGGTAATTTTTTCCTCCCCAGTACATTTCTGATTGCATTTATTTATATACATTTTATCTTTCTCTACATGTTTATAACATTAGTTACTGCTAGTTACCCTTCTCATTCTTCTTAAGAAATAGCACAGTTTAAAATCATGACACTTCACATTAGCCTGGCTTCCCACTTATGCAAAAATTACACAATAATAAGCCTAAATGCATCGCTTTTTTTTTTTTTAATCTTCCAACAAGTCAGGATTTTCTTCTCATTTATTACAACTATAACTGTGTTTGGCAGAACACACCAAAAGTGCAGGACTAACATAGGTGAGGCTCAAGTTACTGAAGAAAATTATCTTCCATCAGCTTCTTTGTTCAGTTCTTACTCATCCCAGGTATCGCCATATTTATTTACTTTAACTAGGGAAAAGAAAAAACAATGGTTGCATATGAAATAGTTTAAAAACAAAAGCTTTTTTTTTAATGTAACACTGCAAGCTATGACAAAACGCATTATCATTCAAAGCAGCAAGTGGGCAGTGTGTCAGTCACAGCACCGTACACAGCTAATTAAAGCTGCTTTTGAATAAACGGGGAACGGAATGAGCTTGTTATTCATTATTCTTTATTGAATTAGCATTCAGTCAAGAGGCCTACTGTGCTAAATTCCTGCCCTACAGAATCTGTAATTACTTTGAAATAAATGCAGCCTGTGGATGAAACCAAGACAATTGGAGGAAGCGGGCAAGGAACGCTACGATAAATATGCGGCTACATAATCTAGTTACGTGCACAATTGGATGGATTTGGGATAGTTAAAAAACACATTCAAACACAAACAAATTCAGTAAGGCCTATTAGGAAACTTCCCAGCCGTTATTATTTGGCAGCTTCCTTTAGCATAGGAGTGAGTCAGAAAGGGAAAAAGCAGGGTATTGGTCTTAAGGATTTATTCAAACGTCTGTCACAGTATGGAACTGAACGTGGAGCAGAAAGGGAGCAGACGCTTGAAAGTGAGCTAGAAGTCCACTATATCCCTGACAGAGTAGAGAATGGATCTGCATGACACAGCAGGCACGCTATGGTAGTCAGCCACCCTTTTATAAATCTAATTGCAGCTTACATTACTAGTAAACCTAACTCGATCGCTATCCGGCTACAGCAGAAGCAGGGGAAAGGACCACAGTGGTTCTTGTTTCAGTGAGATGTCACAACCTCAACTTAGCACACTACAGCATTTGCTTTAAGCAGGTCGATGTTGCAGGGAGGCACCGTGAGAAGCTCTCTCAAAGCACCACTTGGCTTCCCCGTGCACCAGTGGGGCAGCTTTGCAGGCTCCGCTGCCAGCGGGCGCTCCTGAAAAACGCTGATCTGGGGGGAAATCCACTTCACTGTGCAGATGCCCAAACTTGTGCTGTCTCAGTGGAAAGAAGCAGGAACGAGCAGCTAGAAGTCAGAGACTGCTTAACACTGGTTTCTGCAGTAAGTTTGGGTTAGCTCTCCCTTACATCCCAGCAACAGAGGACAGACAGCAGCATCTCTTATTCATTACTCATGCTCTTCCAACGGGCAAACAAAGGATAAGCAAAGAGATAAAGATTCATGACGTATGGACAGGTATGTAAAAGATGTTATGTCCAATAGGGATAGGAAGCTAACCCAGAATTTAGCAGGCAGCATCAGCAGAATTCCTTAACTACAAATTTAAATATAATGCACTTAGGAATTTTTGCATTCCATTGTTCTTTCTGTCCTAAAGAGGAAACCAAATACACCTTTGTAAGAAACAAAGCAAACCCTCAACGCATTATTCAATGTATTTTTATGTTCAAAATCTGCCTAGAACCAAACAACACACAGGAACAAAAGAGAGAAAGAATGTAACTGTTGATTAGCATGTGCTATAAAAGCTTCAAATATCTAAAAATAATGAATGCCTGCTCTCATTTCATAGCTGCAAGACTTGCCATGGAATTTGGCAAGGGTTGCAGAATGAATCATTAGAGTAAGATTTCTGTATTTGGTTTCTATGTTGCATTTCTAGGCTTTTTATTTGTGACTGCTTTCTTTCTATTTTCTTCAAAAAGAAAACACTGAAAAAAAATCAGTGAAGTCTCAGCTGACTGAAATCTAAAAGCAAACAAACAAAAGTCTACAAACAAACCTGAAACTTCAGTAATTTCTGAATGTCTCATTTACTACACTTATATGATAGAAAAGAAAATCTATTCTTGAAATAACAGCATTAAATCATGCAATTGTTCATAATTTTTATTTAAAAAATCTGCAGAAGTGTTCAAAGACCCAGAAAACACATTCCCCGTAGATGGAATAGGTTTGCATTCATAAGCAACACTGTTCCCAAGTTCACCATCACTGCTTCAGTGGAACCTTTTGTGTTTTTTTATACAACTGTTTATATTAGTATGTCTAACAAAATCTCATCTACTCCTGTAAGTCTTGTTGCAATTCAAGTAGATTGGGCATAAATACAAACCCCAGTGATTCAACTGATTAGTCCTGTAGCACTTCAATACACTAAAAGAGTTTTCTTAATAGTAAGAAAGCTCCGTGGATATCACAATAAATAAAACTGTTGTAGGGGATATTATATTATGAATTACTATTACTATGAACTACTATTAGGAATTACTATTATTATTATTAATTACTATTAGGACTTATTTTTAAGCACTTTTTCAAAAAGGTAACTGAATAGTACCTTATTCTTCAGATCATCACATTCTTATTTTGTTATGCAAAAGTTTTTTCTACTGTAAAAACAAATCTCAATATTGCTGCCAATACTGTTTCCTTCCTTTGAGTTTTAATGGAGGATAATGAATTTCTACAAACAATGCCACTATAGAAATCCCCTAATTCCACATGAAACAATTCTTAAGAATAAATAATGTCCCTTTCAAAGCCATCAGCTCATTCTATTTTGAGAGAACAATGCTATCTAAAACATACACCCCCTTCCATAGCTACAGCTCTTCAAGAGAGTCTTGAGCTCAGAGATTTCTTTGTTAAAGGAGGTTGCTTAGTATATTCACAAATTAATTATTAGGAGGTTTTTTAAGAGTTTGGCACCAAGCCATATGGAAGTGTAATTTGCTGTCAAAAGATTGAAGTTTTTGAAAAAGAAAATTAACTTGAAATATGAAACTATAGACCACACTGCCTATCAGCTACTTGATCATACCGTAACTATAAATTGGTTAAAGGGTAAGTAACATCAAGCCTAACAGTTATAAACTATGCTTAGCATTACAGCTAATATTTGAATATACTATATATTGCAGTAAACCAGAATATTACCTTCTTTAGCTGGCTTTTCCCGTGAAAACTTGTTTGGAGCTTCTGCCTTTGGTGGGGACATTACCTCATATGTCTCTCTGTGTTTGTTTCTTAATTCCTCATATGAGATGCCTTTTTTCTTACGACTTTCTTCTGCAATTGGAACATCCTCTGAAAACAAAAGATACACTAAGACGGAGGAAAGGGTATCACACACCAAAACTTGATTACAACATCAGGTTACGTGACCTTTTGCCGTGCCAATCCATTACAGCTCAATGCCAAAAAAAAAAAAAAAAAAAAAAAAATTTAAAGGCTTTAAAATCTGCAACTAAAGAACAATTAGGGCCACATCCATCATGTGATAAACTTTTACGTTTCTGTTCAAGTTTATAATGCAGAATCTTGGTTCTCTATTTAAGGCTATACCAACTGTTGGTTCCTGAGATGAAGTAAAACTACACTTTTCTTGATACATTCATATCTGATACTGTAAACAACTGAAAAGAAGTTGCACAAATAGGCTTTTTTTGAAATTAAAATGCTTTCCACAGAGGAGTTAAAACAACAATAAAAAAACCACTAATCTAAAATACCTAATTCTATTTAACACTAACTTCCTCCTTTGGGTACCATACCAGACCTGAATTCAGGATCATGCATTTCCTCTGCCAAAGCTGAGGATAGAGTTCCTATGGGAGGAAGGGAACAGCTGCACATAACACTACTTTAAAAGCAGTTTAGTTCTCAGTCAGATAATCAGCTGTTGCAGAAGAGAACACAATTTATGTCCAATTCTCAGAAGATGAAAACATTTGTTACATTAAAAAGTTGAATGTTACTGAATTAAAGTAACATATAGCATCACCACTGGTGTTAAGTGAAATAACATCTGAAAGGCTAGTAGACAAACACCAGAGACTATGGTTTGGAGTGAGAAGGACAGCCTTTTCACCTTCATTTCAAACAAATGTGTCAAGGTGATTTTTTGTAGGTTTAATTTCACATCAAATTAAATCTTGTTCATTAATTTATAATCTTTACTTGCAATTAGAGTTACAGAAAAAAAAGAAAAATATTTAATATAGTTAGAACAAAAAATAACTCAGATATTTGCTATTTCAATACATACAATTCTGAGAACTTTGATTCATTCAAAACCACTATACTTGCTTGTTTGCTAGGTATGAAAACATGTATTTTAAAGAGATATGTTTAAGAGAAAGGCAAAAACTACTACTACTAAATATTAAGATAAATCAAACCTTGTACAGTGTAATCAGTAATTCCTGTAGGTGAAGATTCATTCAGGGAAGCACTGAATGGAACAGGTTCATAACTAGAGAGAGCTCTATCTGTTGAACTATAATCATCTGAATAGCTAGAAGCAAGTGGAGACCCAGATCTCTGAGAGGAAGATTCAGTAAATGCCTGAGAAGGCATGTCTGAAAATTCAGATTTCCGACTGGAACGGCTGAAAAAAATAAAAAAGGATTTACATATTAAATAAAAAAATATTAAACATGGAACTAAAAAGAATAGCATTGTGACCAGTTCAAGAACATATTTTTAAGGTTTTGATTATAGTATTTTTCAACATGAATTATTTAAAAAAAAAAACTTAAAAAAAAAATTAAAAAAAAATGCAGAGATTTGTATAGAATCTTCCCCCAAACTCTTCCCTTCCTCCTAGAAACTTTATTCATACCTGAAAATCTCCAGACCAAAGGACAGTGTTTTACACATCATAAGTCAAAGATGACAATCCCTTCCCCCAGGATTCTTCACACAAGACAAAACACACCAGACAAACAGTACAGAGTGTGTGCGTATAACCTGTGGTAGCATGAAATTTTATTTTTGAATGCCTTTTTACAATAAGTTGCAATTTATAATCCTTCATTAAAAGTAGCTGTGACTCATCAACATCAAAACAGCAGCATTGGGGGAGGGCAAAGACCTATTCTAAGAAAATGAAACTATGGAAGTTTAAGTTGTTCAACTACTTTTTTCAGTCAGAAACATTAATGAGTTTTCCTTTGAGAAAGGTAAGATCATACAGAGAATACCATGGAAACGGATGCTTGATACTCCAAAGCAAACATTATGTCCTCAGAATGGCCCTGCAAATCTCTACAATGGAGAAGATCTCCCTCAATCAGCCCCCAGACTGCTCTGCATATGGTGCCTCTGGAACATCTCCAGCATCTTTACTCATTTTTTACTTAAACAAAAAAAAAAAAGGCATTACTGTCTAGTATTATTCTGTTTTAATGTACTCAGTAAATATAATTGAGTCAACAAAAAGGCTATTTTCTAAAATATATGCAAATTCATTTTTCAAGGACTAACACACTCTTCAGCTCCCTATTTGCAACTGCAAACCAGAGTTACCAAAACACATTAATTAACAGATGTATAATGACCATGAAAGTGTAATGACTTCTATTGTTGGTTTAAAAAGGTAGCATATATGGACAATCATCCATTTTGAACATATTTGAATTTATAAGTCGACTTGAAGAAAAAAAGAATTTGTCATACAGAAAATAATATATATATTGCAGACAGAAAAGATTAAAATCCAGTGGTTCTTAATGGTGTAGCAGATGATTGCATACAAACACGGTATCACCTAAAGCCAACCCAGGTAGTGATCGCAACAGGTTTTTAATAAGAACTGGGAAGGAGACAGAAATGTTCACTTCCAAATTACCTGAGTTTATACACTAGGCATACAAAGTAGAAGTTATTAGAACTATGTTTGGTGCCATAAAAGAAAAATATAGTATAAAGGTGAACTTTCATATAAAACTTTCATAAGTCACAATTTATAAATTACGAATATAATCAAGTTCCACATAAAGAATTTAACACATTTTAGCATACATACAGCAGGACTACTGCTCAGTACCCAAAGACTATTCTACCAGTTGTGAAATAAGAGTTTAAGTCAGAGATGTTCCAAAAACCACTCCCAAGTAGAAAACATTCTGGAACAAAACAGGAAATAGTTTTTAAGAACCTGATGAGTTTCTCATATGTACAGCATAATGCCATTACAGATGTAAAGAATTTAAACAAACAGCAGTAAGTTTGATCACCATGCTTCTTCCTGCACTGATATTGTTTACTGAGCTCTTTCCTTTGATAAACATTGAAATCATTTCCACCCTCTTCCTACTGCAATCAAACAAAGCTATGGGAAAAAATTCTAGAAAGTAACGCTATTTTATTTCAGTTAACATAGTTTACTTCTAAATCAAAGAGGCTACCTCTGATGTCACATCATAGTAAGTGAATTCTACATTAAATTAAGATGTTAATTTCCTATGTGATACATTTTGAGGAGTAAAATGCTTCTTGTTCTACTCAAGAAAATAAATGTTTGTATGTAGTTGTATGTGAAGAGCTCAAAATACCTATTTTGTAACCAGGCAATTGTTAACGATGAGAGAGTTGTGATAAAGCGGTACATCTAGAAGAGCAGCGGGGAAGAGGAACGATGCAGCTCTCCAGAACCTTTGAAATCTGCAAATGTAGCCTTCATCTTTGCTAATATTTTTAAAATGTTTCATTCAAGAAGTTGTTTTAAATTTAAAAGAGAATTAGTCTTACTGGTGCGAACTATGTCTCTGAGCTTGCCGTAGAACATCGCCTATTGGGGAATCCTTCAGCCTCTTAAATTTCTCGCTACAGATTGGCAAGTAGGATATCTTTCCAGCCAGGTATCCACACGTCCCAGCAACTTTTTAAAAAGAAACAACAAAACAGAGCAATTTTTATATGCTGCATCATAATATTCAACATTATTTTAACAAAATCATTTACAATAGCATCTAAATTATCTTGAACAAAGGAAAAAATCAGTTTAAATCTAAACCAAAGAAAGGAGCAGCAATCCTCACTTTACTGCTTTTGCTTACAAAGAGTAGTAAGAACAAATGCAACAGCTGAAGAGGCTTGCAGCAGTGATCTAGACATAGCATGAGCATCAGATGATACCAACTATCACTTGATGAACAACAACAAAAAAAAAAATCCAACCATTTTCCCCCCAAGATCCAGAAACAATTTACTATCATAGAAGATAAAACAGTTGAGAATAAACAAAAGCTGGAAATTGAGATTGGAAGAGAAGCCTAAATAATTTTAAGACTGGGCTTGGTATCTTGTGATGATACAATTGTTCAACTGTATTCTCCTGCAATCTTAAATGTGTTCAAGTTAGTGGGTGAAATATTTTGGTCTGCTAGGCAGGAGGTAAAACTAAAGTAGGTGTTTCTGCACTCAAAGCTGCTGACATCCATCTCTTGGCTCCTTCATTTTTTTTAGCAGGTCTGAGTACAAAGGAGCCTGAAGGATTCAATGACAACCAACAGAAGTTTTGCTGTTGACTTTCTAGAAAAAAATAACTTGATCCTCATTTCACGTGCAAGGACTATTTTCTAAAGATATTCACACTCATTTTTAGTCAGGAAAAAATCAGTTACTGCTAACATTAATTCTCCAAGATCTTCGCCTGGTAGATTGCTTTGTGAACCAGTGTGCTAATGAGACTTACACTAGAATAAACACTTCTGTCCTAATATTTGTATTTTCAAAAGGATGTAAATCCTTTTCCAGGAAGAGGAAAAGAACAGCAACAAGTTTACAAGTGAGAAGTGTAAGGGTATAGCTGTTTAGTACATCAAAAACTTGAGATACCTCAAACTGTATAAATATATGCAGAGGGAAAAACTGCATATCCCTCATGGGATAAAGAGAAAAAAAGCCCAACAAGAATCCAAATGACATACTTAGCAAAAAAAAAAAACCTTAAGCAGTGAAGGTTGCTGACCACTGGTATAAAGTACAAAGAGAAGGTCTCCTTTTCTTCCAACCAAGACATGTGCAAGCATCTCTCTGGGAGGTGTTAGAACATGTTTCAGCCCAAGCAAGCTGTAAACAGCTATCAGCTAAATTATTGTGTTTCCCTTACTACAGAAGTAACAATCAGATAATACAATTTTCCCAGGGGAGTATAGAAAATTATTGTAACATTGCTTTCATCTTTTTCTGTATTTACAGTAAGTCTTTAGAGAAACTAATAAGAAATGGACAAAGGAGGCTTTATCTTACTACATGCTAACGTGAAGTAGGATACAGAGATCTTATCCTTCTGTAGCAAGAAGGGTGGAAATCCAATAGCTCAGCTGCTATTGGAGGATTGAAAAGGATGCCCACAACGGAGTAAATCACTCAATCTAACTAAAGGTTCCACCAGTGCTTGGAGACTATTGAGAAAAAAAGTTACTAATATTTCTACAGGCATAAGAATACCCTGGAACCTGAAAATCACCCAGGAGAAGAACCACCTTCCAGATTCTTACAGACATAGCCAAGAGAAAAAATAAAACTGACTCGGTCATGTTGTTAGATATGACAGTGCCCTCACTGGAATTGGGCACGGATATTATTCAGAATAAGCACATCTGCCAACACCGAGGGACACAAGCACCATTATCAAAAGCAGGCTATTGTAATCAGCAGAAATGCAGCAGAAACAGGCTCAGATCAGCAATACCAGCAAAGCAAGAACTGACTCGAAAATGAGTCTTTGATCTTGTTTGACATTATGTAAGTATAAGTTTGACATTATGTAAGTATAAGTTTGATATTATCTAAGTACAAGCTAGCAACAATGCCTTGAATTGAAGAGGCTCTTCTTTGAGAATTGAGTGTGGGGAGGGAGGAAGGGGAAGGAAATGCACTGCTTCCTTGAAGCACTTTCCTGCAGTAGGAATGTGCAATTCCTACTGCAATGTGCAGTAGGAATGTGCAATTAAATTATGAGATATAACTTGAACCTGTAAACCTGTTCCCAGCAATGCTTTTCAGGAAGATACTTCAGACAGTCAGTGCATCTAACCTAAACAATATGAGGGTGAAACTAGAAGTGCTTAACTCAGCTCTTTTAGCCTTCAAGTTTAAGTTCAAAGAATTTATGTCCTGGAAAAAAAACAAGTGTTGAAATGACTCATACAGCACATGAAATTACTACTGAAAAAAAAATTAAAAATAATAATAATAATAAAAAAAAAACATAGTTTGAGGAAAGCTTTTTTAGTACAAAATCAAAGTCCAGATGCCCACCAGAATGCATGAAAAGGGAGAAACCAGAAGCAATTGGGATTTGTCCTGCTTACAACCCTGGCATCAGAAATACTCTCCAACTGCTGCTTATTTTTCCCTTGAGTTCAAAATGTAAATGTATTACGTAGGAGGAACTTGGACCTTAACTAGATATGTGTAAATAGTAAAAGAAATGGCAACTCTATTATAATGTTTCTGTGATAATACTGTTTTACATTCCAAAGAAAAAAAAAAAAGCACACAAAATTTATTATAAACAAAAGGCAGCCCTAGCCTCTGTCATTCATTTATCTGCTCAAACAGCACTTCCTTCAGCACAAATCATGGGATTTACCCTCTTCCCACTGAAGCAAACTATAACAGTAATTGGCTCTATCTGGGCAGGTTGGCAAGATGGCAACTTCCTGTTTTACTATGATGTACTACATTGGACTGATTAATTTATTAATCTGTTTTTGATTATACTGAATCCAAAATCCTTCACATGAAAGGCTAATTTTCCGATAATTGTGTATGCACAGTATCCAGGAAAAAAAAAATGGATATTAAAATAACGTGAATGGGACAAGTAAGACACATGAATAATGACCTTCAAATTAGGAAGGGAGGGGTGGGTGTTCTCTGGCAAAGTCCTTTAGGTAGAATTCACTGCAGCTGCCATGTGCTGATCCAATATATTAGGGAATATCATTTAGCCTTACAAACTTCTAAGCAACAGAGAGAAATTATATATGCCAAATCAAGCAGAAATATTAAACAGATACTGCTAACTTAAAATATAAGCACTTTCAAAAAAAATATTTTCAGATAGCAGAGAATGTTTACCAGTGTTTATAGATCAGAAACTACCGAGAAAAAAAAGAAATCATCATTATCAGTGTTTCTTCCCTCCTGCAACACAGCAGACAAGTTTTACACAGTACAGAATAATATAGAAGATATATTAAAGAAGTATTTTTCTTTATTCTTTTTCAGTTAAAATAAACTGAGGAAATGCTTTAACAACAATAGGTCACGATCTTCCTAATGAGTGTGATTTTATTTCTGAGAATATTCAGTTGCACCTTTAAGCTCTATCACACAAAAATAGTTATCCCTGGGAGACTGCTATGAAAGGGGAAAAAAAACCCTAAAGCAAACTTTCACAGTATCTATTATAATATTAAATTCTTACATTATGGCAGTCAATAATATTTCAAATCTTAAAATTTTATGCAAAGCCCAGGAACAAAATCTCCTGCAAAATCTGAAGATGAATAAATAGCATGCACTGCTTCTTGATATTGCAGAGGTTCTTACAATATGAGATGGGGTAGTTAAGATTTGGAGACAAAGAAGCAGCTGCCAACTACCAGAGTTGATCCTATCAGAACAAATCAATAGCAGGAAGGTAAAATTTATTTTGATTATATCAGACCATAGAGTTCTACCATCAAGTACAGCTGGAGCAAAATAAGGATACATGACCCCTGTAAACTAGCCAACCACTTTCATAGGAATTATATGCCAAAATCTAGATTGCAAATGTAGGATGAATATAAAGCACTTACTTACATGCAACTTTAATAAGAGAGCCAAATCTTGAATTATCTCTTAGAATACCTGGAAAATGAGAAATCAAAGTAATTAGTAGTGTTATTAATAATTAGACTGAAAGGACATTTACTCTTCATATGAACATAAAAAGTCGGTTATTTTGTATACGTTGGGGTAATAGCTTACCCTTTTACACTATAAAGCAAGTTCAAGAAAACTGATCATCTAACTTTCCCATAAAATCAGAAAAATCTTATGAATTACTAAGGGCTTTAGTCATCCAACACCTTTAATCACACTCAGTACATGACATACTGTAGAATAATTGTTTCATAATCTCTGTGATACTATACTTGTCAAGTAGTATAAAATGACCAAGAATTTCAATTTTAGGTTAACATTTTACTCCTCCTTTAGTTTCAGGAACTACAAGTCTGGTAAGCTAAAAGTTTGCATTTCCAAATTAAACAAGAGTATATTTAAACTTTACCTTTCCTAATTAAGAGACTAGTGGCAAGCATGCTCGCTGCAGCCAAAGGAAAAGCTGTGAAGAAAAAAAAAAAAGTAGCTTAAAAATTCAATTTTCAGTATTTTCAAAAATTCAACTAAATGAGAGTTAATAAGTTTTCTGAAGACCATTTGTACAAGTGTGTGTGGTTATGTGTACGTATAATAAACTAAATTATGTAACATTCTCCATTCTAACTTTTAAGATCCACTACATATAATGAATGTTCTGGTCCTTCAACTTCGTGCTTCCTAAAATACAAGTGCCAACAACAAATGAGATAAAGCTCCAGAGATAAGACTGCAGGTGAAATTGACTTCTAGCTACAACTGCTCCAGCACAAAGGTAACGGAACTTCAAACCCGAGAACCACACACATTTGTTTAGGATAGAAGACACTAATGCAGAGGACAGTGACTCAAAATTGCTGATGACCAAAAGCCTTTATTTCAGATTTACAACGATTCAAAAATTCCTAAATTAAAGATAAAAAAAAATATATTGCTTAAAAAATAAGTAACTTGATCAGCTTTATTTACCAGTAAAATACAGAGCGCGGTAATTTTACAATTTACAATACAAATTAGGAAGAAAACAAGAGCATTAACAAAGTTACTGCCTGTTATAACTATTTAACTGTTTGAAGTGACTTTTGTTACACTGAATGACTTGGGATGGCACGAAAATATGGAAAGACAGCAGGAAGCATATGGGATGCTTCCTTCAAGAAATGGACATTATGAAATTGGGAAAATTAACTTTCTTTGAATTGGAAAGATTAATTTTCTTTGAAACTATTCCTAAGACTAACCATGGCTATGCAAGATACAAAAACATTGCAGTAATGACACTCACAGTACACTAAAGTTAATTACGTTAGACTTAAACATATCATAATTATATTATTTTTTAAGACAGACTGAAAAGGTAGATATTACAAAAAAGCTCGATGATTTTATTAACTCTACTTATAGGAGAAAACTGTATGAAAAGCACTAGATGCTTATAGCATTTTGATGTCCACAATCTACTACATTAAGTCCATACTTTAGGCTAAATGATATTTTTAGAATTTCTGCAACGCACAGTATTAAGATATATTTTGCAAACTAACAGTCTTTTCTTCCACAAATTCTGCTGACACTAAACCACATTAGGAGCCCAACTACTGCATACTAAGGCAAACGTGGCTGTGTATCACTTTCAAGAAAATGTGAGACAACCAGTCAAAACTTCTGAAATAGGAACTATCCTATAGAATATGTCTATATAGAATATTGAAAGCCATCACAAAATAAAGGTCTGCAAGAACAAATTGGTTACAACTTGATATTTGAATAAACAGACTGAACATGCACAAAACTGTAATAATATTTGTAATAATACTTTAATAATAAACAAATCTGGCATAGTAACAACTCTGAATCACACAACCTGGCCAATAAGGGCTAAAGCTGTCAGGGCATCCATACAGGGAGAGTTTAAGCAGGTAATAGGTAATAACAGTTAATACATTTGCACAGGTGCAAAATCATGAAACAAAGACAGGAGACCTAGAAAACAGTGAAGGCTCTGCCAATGAAATAAGAATATATGGAAAGAACAAGACAGCACCAGTTGCTGGAGGAGAAAAAACAACCAAACCAAACAAAAAAATATCCACTACTCTTGTTGTAGATCCCAAAATGAAACTCAAGTGAAATTACTGCAAAAAATAATATCGGGCCTTCACGGTGTTCTTGACCAGGAGGAACACTGCTGCAAGTTTCCCTGATGACAAAGACTTCACAGCAAAACATGTACAGAGAAACAAACAATTCACTCTCTTCTTATCCTCCAGGAAGGAGATCACGGTTAAACCGTGACTAACTGTAGTCTAACTGCTAATGATCTTGATTCTCTTCACTTCAGAAATATGAGAAACAAGTCTAGACTTTGGCAAACAAGCTAAAGGCTTCCACGTATTCCAGAATAAAAGTGGCAGAGAACACCAACGCATGAAAGGTCAAATATAAAACAGATACTGGCCAGCTTTGAATTGTTAGTTCAAAATCACAATGCATTAGAAGTTGCTTCATAAATTACTGATTGCCAGTAGATATCAGAGGCCCTATCAGAGGCTGAATATAGCAAGCAAGTTGCCAAATTCTTCATTTGTCCCAGATTCTGCTAACCTATTTATCAGAATCAGAAATCATAGAATCATAGAATGCCTAAGGTTGGAAGGGACCTCTAGAGGTCATCTAGTCCAACCCCCCTGCACATGC
>JAWLRI010000344.1:3936125-3970036 GCA_034781795.1 Crypturellus tataupa | reverse complement strand
GTGAGCGGGCTTTGTTCGTGGCCCCGCCCCGGCGCGGGCTCTCCGCGCGCGCGCGGCGTCTCCGCGGGCTGCGCGGCCGCTCCTGATGCAATCGCTGACCCGGCGCGCGCGGCGGGGGCTTGAGCGCAGCCCGCGGGAGCGGGGAGGCCTCGTCCGGTGCTGGTGACCTCTTCGGCTGCCCCTTCCATGAGCGCGTCGCGGCATGCGGGCTGCCGGGTGACACTCCGTCCAGCATCCCTGCGCGTGTGCATCCGCATACACATGTATGTGTGTGCTCCTTGGTAGCGCTTCTGTAAAGAAGCTGTTTTACAGTGGTGCTAATACTGAACTGGGTGCTTTACTTCATGCCAGTCACCCTTGCAGTGTCCCATAGATGCTACTAAAATGACTGTAAGTGTTCTAGGTGACATTACTTCCCTGTTCAGCTTGCTAGTGTATATCTTCTATTTTGGGAGCTTATTTGATGAGATTATTGATTGTAATAGTTTTTAGCAACTTGAGGAACAGCTCAGTTTCTTTCTTACTAATTGCTAGTCCAGAAGGTAATTAAAGCAAAAACATCCTAAAGGTTCAGAGGAAAAGGTATCTTATTAAATGTAAGTTGAGCAAAGAGTGAAATTAACTGTCATTATTTAAGAAGTGTTTCCTCAATATGCTGTTTCCTTGGCCTTCTGCCTTGACGTGATTGTTTCTGTGCTATTCCTGTAGTACTGAGGATATGTCCTGACACCTTCAGAGTCTGTGGAAGATTGAGAAGCTTTGGGAAACCACACACCACTTCTTATCTTGTGACACTATCACAGGAAGGAAGCAAACCACTTGGTAAAAATTGCATTGCGGGTTTAGTAAGTGAAGCTCTTCAAGATGAGAGCGAGGCTTCCCTTTGTCAGAAGCTTCCTGTACCTGTGGCTCATGGAGGCCAGTAGTTAATGATACTTGATGGCTCTTGCTTTCAGTAGACTACCCTGACCAATTGCTGCCAGGAAGGGCTTCTTTGTTCATCTTCCAAAACAAATTTGGATAAAGTCTGTACTGGCTTCTGTCTGGAAGTGGTTTTCTTAGAGTAAGTGCTGTGTTACTTTGGGACGTTGCAGAAAACTGTTTCTGGGCTTAGTTTCCTTGGAAATCTTGTTTAATTTTAGTAGGAGTAACGTAACATAAAATGAAATATTAACCTGGTTTTATCAGCGATATCTGTTTGGCCAAGGTGAACTGAGGCATGGTGGTAGCTGATTATTCATGTAGCAGAGTGTCTTTGAGGAGAGAAGTTTGAGGGTGTAGGACTGTCAGGCAAAGCTCGAAATTGTTTTGCCCCCAGTATTTCATGATCTTGTGTTAGCAGGATACCCCTGGAAAATGCTAAGCCTAAATCGCTGATAGTAGTCCTCAAATGTGAGGGTGTGTGTGTTGTGGGTTTTTTATTATTTTATTTTTAAAATTTTATTTCTATAGTATGTTTTTAATCTTTTTGAATGAAATTAATTGAATTAGAATGCTAAAAGCTTTTGTTAATTCAATTGGGCATATACTGCAGTTATTCTTTCCAAGAATTTGAGATTATAATTGACTGCTTGTGTGTGTTTATTTTTTTTTTACATCAAGGAGAACAACTTGGAAAATGGGATGTTCAATATTAGGAGATAGTTGTTTTATTTATAGCTGTGTATTTCAGGGAATTCTTATCTTGGCCTTTTTGTTTAGTCAAAGCTACTTCATTGGACTAAATGATTTTTTTTCTCCTGTAAATTGCTCAAGAGGCATGCAGGCAAGCTTTACACTTCAGTGAGCTGGTATAATGCAGATCATGGGTATAATGTGCTTCCTCTGGCTTAGAAAACCCACAGCTTTTATCAATTCCTAACCTAACAGAAAACATAGGTGTAGTGCTCAAGTAATACTGTGAGAGCAAACTGAGTACATGGCCACATGAATTATGTAAATTGCTGAGATAAATTAGGTTAATAGTTTATGCTTTGTGACTGCCTGATTGTAGTTTGGAGCATTTTAGAGTAGGAAATGCCAGAGAGCTGAACCCCCAGTGGCAGAACAACTGACCCACTGCCCAGTCTTGCAGTGATTTACCTCACTGTGTACTTCTGCACACTGGTACTCAGACAACTTTATGATCCTTTGGTTTCTGTATCTGGAATAATCCTCCCAGCTATTAGGAGACAGAGAGCAGTAGTTGTAGCATCTGGAGTCTTGGACTCCAAAGTCCAGTGAACCTAAATATTAGACAGTTTTATTCACCTAGGATTGCTTCTATCTCTTTTATTAAAATTAGTTGTTCTCCTAGTATTTAGTGTGATTATTTGTCATATTTGACACTTAATTGTTTGTGTTATAGAAACCATGTAGCTATATCTTTTTAAAATGCTGCTAAAAGGCTCCCCCAAATCTCTTAATTCCTAATTCCCCCTGACATGACCATTTCTTGGAAGAATGGCAGAATTTACTTTGAGATCCTGGACACCTATCAAAAAAGAATGAAATCACCTAGACTAGTTGAACAACATGTGGCTTTGGTTTTGAAGGGATGTTTATATTCATCCCTGCTCTCTTAGAAAATATTTTTTTCCAGGCAAAAATGGAAGATGAGCAACTATTAAAAATGGATTTTAATTAAGTTTGGGGTTTGCCTGAATGTCTAAATATTTCGGCTGATACAGTGGCTTAGTGCCTAGAAACTTTTAGTGTAAGTTTGGTTTAGTGGGTTTTAGTGACTTGTTCTTTGCCTGAGTATTTTTGTCCTTGTCAGTAGTGTAAGTTGCAGCTAGTGGTGCTAGATAAAGTTAATCTCCCCAGCGGAATTCACACGGATCTTTGCTACTGGGGTCTTTCTTCCAACATTCCAGTGCCTTGGCAGATAG
The DNA here is from genome assembly GCA_034781795.1 of Crypturellus tataupa. Taxonomy (NCBI): domain Eukaryota; kingdom Metazoa; phylum Chordata; class Aves; order Tinamiformes; family Tinamidae; genus Crypturellus; species Crypturellus tataupa. Next base: position 3,967,166 of record JAWLRI010000344.1, on the reverse strand, counting down.
ATTTGTAAGAACGCAAATGAACTATACTTTTTTCAGAGCTGGGACTAGACTTTTTAATTTGAAATAGTTGAACTGTAGGAGGAGGCTTCTTGGAGCTTTTGAAATGCATGTTCTAGTGATGCTGCTGGCAGTCTTCACTGTGGAGTTGGTAGAGACCCCTGTTTTTTCTTCCTCTCTTTATGAAATTGAAAAGGACTCCTGACTTGATGTGCTCTTCTCACTACCTGAAAAGTATGAAGTATGTTTTTATTTTTTTATGGATGTTGCATGAGATTACAGAATACACAAAGCTTGTTTTGTTATCTTACTACTGGAGGACTACTTCAAACTAAAACTGTTCTGATTGTTAGGAGTATTTGTTATCTTCAGATTTTATGTTAATAGCAGTTTGTGTCACTTGATATTACCAGCATTATTCTTCATTTTAAATAATATTTCTTTCTAGTGTTAGGTTTTCTTATCCTCAGTGCTTTTCTAGAGAATATGGATTCTGTTTTTGTAAACCAGATTCCCTTAGGGGAGATGCTTTCTATTTACCTCATTATCCTAGAATGGTATCTTTGCATTTTTTCTTACATGGGCTAGTCTTTTTAGCATGTATGGCCAGAATTGCATTAAACAATCCCGGAGACGGTGTCAGGGGTGTGCTGATACTTTTAACAGAAGTGTTAGCAGATGTATTATCCTAAGCTGTTTTATTTTCTTTAGTTCTCTCTGTTTCTCAGACCTATCCTCATAAGTTGCAATTTACAACACACTTGAACAGCATTTTGTTATAACTAGTTAAATGGAACAAATTACAGATCAAATACAACATTATTTGCTGAATACAGCATCAATGTCACCAGGCCTTGGACCTACCAAAGTTCAGATTATGGGGGCAGTGATGTTAGTGATATTCATACACAAAGTATTTGAGAAGGTGAAAGATTCTCCTGACAATTTGTGCACAAGCAGGGGAGAAAAATGGAAAGGAAGATCAAGACACCATTTTTTTTAGAGACTAGACAATGCTAAACAAATCCATGTGAGAATACTGCAATATTCAATGCCTCATGTGTAGTCCTCCTTGGGAGACTTACTGCTGAGTGTGTGTGTTTTGACTGCTTGTTTTTGTAGTAAGCAATGATTCTGGGAAGTCCTATTTGGTTAAGTTTGTTTGGGGTAGTGAAATACGATGTTAGATATGTTTATAAGCTGGAGAGAGTGATGAGAACTACAAATACAGATGGCTGGTGTATTGTTCCAAAATACAGAGCTCTAGTGATAATAGGTGGAAGATTGTTGATGAACCTCAAAACAGAATAAAAGGAACTTTATTTTTATTTATAAAATGGTGGAGAATATTTTATAAGGCTAGAGAAAGCTGAGCAAAATGAGGTCTCTGGAACTCTTGTTTGGAGTTGATATTATAAATTATAGCATTACTGGAGAAATGAAATTGAAAATTTATGAAATGAAGTGTGCTTGTAAATACTATGCCCTAAAGGAGGCTTGTGGTTAACAGTAGCCCTGTGCAGAGACACTCACCAGACCTACTTTTTCTTCAAGAAGTTAACCATGAAAGATAGGTTGAAGTGTTCCCATGTATTTTTATCTGTCTTGCGTAAGAATTGTCCTTACCAACAACACTTCTAATTTTTGCACTAAATCAAGAACTGTTATGATTATGGCAGCTGAGCATATTAAAATCCTGCACATTCTGTCCAGTTTCAAGCTGGTCTAATCTTTTGCCAATGCTGATGAGGTTAATAGTACTTTAAAACAGAAGTGATGAGACTTCTGCCTCTGTAGGTGTCATCCCAAAAGCCTGAATTGCAGTTCTGTGCACCATGACTGCTATGTCTCAGGTAGTGTGATGATGAGCTGTTCCTGAGATGGCCAGTGCTGTTGCAGTGACTCCCAGGACTCCTATTGCCCCAGCTCATCCCTTAAAGAGAAGTTGGAAATGAGTGGTGTGGGGCTTGGGAGAAGTGGTACTAAGGTATATCTTCCTGACATCTTTTCCCTGGTATTACTGGTCTTCTGTTCCACTTAGTGGAGTACAGAGAGATCCTCCTATCCTTCCATCTGTTCCTCCAGTTTCTGTGTACTCGGACCCCCATGCTGATAATACATTGATACTAGGTGGTCATAAACACAGCATGAGTAGAATTCACTTTTGGGTAGAATTTGGTAGTCTTTACTGTTATGCACATGTATTTAATGCTTTTGTAGAATAATACTGGATTTCTGCTTTGCTAGGAGAAAGTCTAGCTTATTTTAAAACATTTGGGAACATTTGTCTTACTGCACCTCATGATCAACCTTTGACATTATAGCATGTTATTCAAACGTTGTAAGTAAACCATCAGACAGGCACTGATCATGCTTTATTTTTGTGCTGGTGGGGTAAACTCTGTGACTGGTTTTATGCATTTTGAAGCCCAAACCTAATATTTCCTTGGAATGTGTAGAGATGGTCTTCAGGATAGCAGAACTCTTGTTCAAACTATGCTACTTGAAAAGCAGTAAGCACTATTGTCTTAGTATTTTCATCAAAATCCAGGGAGAACAGGGTTGGTATATTTTCTGGAACTATAAGAAATCCCTGAACCATTGTACTTCAGATATGCTGACCAGGCTTTAAGAGCTGTTATCTTTATATACAGGACCTGAGTTTTGTCTCTGAAATAAATTAGTGGGGGATGTGTCTGTGTTGTTGGGTGGGTGGTTGTGTTTGTTTGTTTTTGTCTTTTCCCCTTTCTCCTTTTTGCTTAAAATTTTTGCTGGTTTGCTTTTAACTTTGGAACTGTGAAAACTTTAGAACTGAATGTGTGTACAGTTCATCTTGATTCTTCCTAGTAGTATGTAACAGTTCAAGAAAGTCTATTGCCGTCAAAACTTTTCTTTGTGCGCATAGCAATAAAACCAGATTTAGTTTTTTTTTTTTTTTTTTTTTTTTGACAGGGTTTCTTGAAAGAGATCATGCTTTTGTTTTTAACAGTCTGATAATGGAAGAAAAGCAGTATGTAGCATGTTGGCGTGTGTGTGCATATATATATATATAAATACATACTTTTAAAAATAAGTAGTTCAATTGCTTGAATCCTGCTAAGTGTTGGTCTTTAAAAGCTCCTTGGATTAAAAAGGACTGTCTTTGGTTTAAAGTGGTTTTCATGAGTACTAGAGTCATGTGAAATGAAGCTTATGAAGCTTGTTACTACTTTTAAATAAATTCTTACTTTGCACATGTGTCTCACTGGAATTATTCTTAAAAGTAAGAAATAATAATTAAGTGATTTGAATATGTCCTGCAATTTGAAGGTGTCCGGCTATTAAATCCTGTTCTTTAGACTTGGTAATTGTCATTCTTAGTTTGCTTTCATTTTATTCTTTATTTGCAATTTATTTTGCAAGGAAATTATGTTTTTATAAAGTTTGTGTCTATCTTCTAGAGCGGTTTGACGTATCTATGCATTTTTCCATCTGTTACTATAGTGATGCTGGTACAGAAGTAGGAATTTCAGGCATCTTTGCCTGTACGGTGCACTTGAACACTGAAATTTCTTGTCTCTTTCTTGTGTTGCTGAGACTTTTAATTGTAGATGTAGTAAGTGGTCTTAAGGGCAATGGCTGTGAACTGTAGTAGGAGAAACTGCAGTGTTTAAGAATCTAGTTGTGTTCTTTCACTGTTGTAGGTTGAAATACATCCGAGAAAGGTGATGGTTGCCATTGTTTCTCCCACTTTTCTTCCCTAGAGCATACTAAGAACAACAACAACAAAAAAAGTAGATTTCAAGGTGATGTAAGATTAGGTGGGTTGAAATTATTTGTTTCTTCCCTCTGCAATGTTGTGTAAAGTTTATAAAATAGTGCTGGCAAATACTTTTTTTGTTTGAGAGGCAGTAACTATTTGAGGTAGCCTAAATATATGGGTTTCATAGGACCACAGGACTAATCAGAGCTATAATTTCTCTTGACCTGTAGTCCTCTGCCTTTAATTTTCAGATTGGATAATCTGAGATGGTGGTCTGTGCTACATCTCCTTAACTATGGCAAAACTGCTATGGTGGAAAAATGACCTTTGTCTTTTGAGCAGCAGCAAGATTTTCTATTTTAAGCAGCATTATACCACTGACTCTCAGAATACATCAATATATATGTTTTGTGATAAAAGAAACGTGAGGTTTACATCAACATTTTATTGTTCACCACAGCAGAAATTGTGTATTATCTAACTAGGACAGCTTTGAGGTTAGCTGAGTTCACCTGTTTTCTGTATCTTTCAGAGGCAATTCTAGGATGTTAAAGTGATTTTTAATTTCTTACATATGAAATGTCCTTAGAATTTTGTGAAACTGTGTACCTGCTGACCTCTTTCACTTTGAACTGTACCCCTTGTGCAGATTTGTGGTGTTCTTCACAGCTATCTGTAAATAAGCCCTTTTGTAGGAGTGAACCTCCAGTACTGAAACTTTCTCTTGGATGTTGCCTTTGACTTGGAAATCTGATAAAGCAAAGTTACATTTTAACTTAGTTGTAAGCTCCATTTACAAAATGAAGCCAAATGAGCTTCCTTTCAGCAGCATGCTGGAGATACTGTAAGCTTTATTCACCTCTGCTGTAGACTTTCAACCTTGTGTCTGCCTTTCTCTCTTGCTTGAACTTTCCTGATCTTGCTCTTGGGAAGCCTTATAGCTTCTAATCCTAGTAATCATTTAAGTACTTGATTGAAAACTTAATTTTACTCAAGTCAGTAAGCATCCCTGTTGTACCTGAAGTTCTAGACAGTCCTTGTAGCTTATTGCTCAGTCTGTACAACAGAATACACTCAAATACTTCATGTGAGATTTTTATGTGCCTTTCCCTCCAGCCCTGGTCTTTCTGAACATTGTCAGCTGATCTAAAATTTCAGTACCCTCTGCTCTTGATGCATTTCCTTGTCTAGTTAGCTTTCAGTTTAATTTCTGTTAAGCAGCTGGGCTTCTAGGTAGCATGACTGGGGAATAGAAAGTATTGAATGAACGGCTACAAAGACAGGATGTGAGAAGCACAGGCTTCTCAGTATGTATTCACTTTAGGCACAGGAGAAAATCTTTAAACCTGAAGAACAGAGGCAGTGTCTGTGAATATACATTTTACTAGAGAAAGTGAGCTAAAACATCAGTGAAAGTCCTGGTAAGCTTGTTTAACTTAAAGCTGAGAGAATATCCATGCTGTATTAAAATTTACCTAAAATACAGTTCACTTGCTTCCGACCAGAGTGGATGTAAGCTTTTGCATGAGTTATCAGACTCGTGAGTTTTTGTTCTATTTCTACTTTTTAGAATAACAGCGTAATTCTGTTGGAATGAAAGACTATAACTTGTGCTGCATAGAGAACATGTTATAGTATCTTGTCCTAATTTGTCTGGAGAGAGTCATGGTGACTTTTAGCATGTAAAAATCAGAAACAGAATTTTATCTGTATATTACCAATATAGCTAACGCATAAAGTGTCATCTGGCTTCTGATGTTACAGAAACTTGCCTACTTTTCTCCTCAAGGCCCACATTTGAAAACTTTCTCTTGCAATCATAAGTCATCAAAATAAAGCTTTTCAGCTTTAGACTGCTTATTATATGGGTCTCTTCAGTATTTTTGGAAACGCTAATTAAGAACTAGAACAAACTATGTAAAAATTGAATAGTTAACGCACTCCTAAAAAAACTAGCACATTCTTGTTACATCACAGCACTGATAGTCATGCTGTGTGTGCAGCTCTGTTTGTATCTGCATTTTTTCCAGTTATGACTTTAAAGTCAATGCTTTCATACAAGCTAAGTGTTCAAGTGTTGTGGATTGCTGCTTCACGTTGAGACTTGAGTTGTTAAAAGCAGTTAAAAATGCTTCATCTGCCTCTGAGGTGAAATAAAAAATACCAAACTACAGCAAAAGCAGTTTAGTACACAGGAACAAAAAGAAACTTCCCAGTTTAGGCAAGTTGCAACAAGTATGCGGGCTGCATACAAACTTGTGTTGTTGTAAAGGAATCTCCAGAAGCTCCGAAGCTGAAGTTGGAGGCTTTGTTAAGGAGGCACAGTTGAAGTACTGTTTCTTTTTCTGACCACATCCTAGTGCCAACCAACTAATTATATGGTGCTTTGGACAAAAATCAGAAGCAGAAGGGCTAATGTGAAGAATTTGAGTCAGCCTGGTGTTTGGGAGAGATTGGGTTTCTGATTAACAAAGTATGTTTCTAATCTAAATATAGCTAAAACTCTGTGCATAAAGGATGATCATACATTAAGTACAAAAAATATGAATGAGAAGCTAGTTTCTGCTTCATTGTTAATTTTAATCTCCTTGCAGAAAATTTGAATTATTAGTGTCTGAGCAAAATAGCTATTTAAGTTTTCAAAATTGTTATTTTTTTTGTCTTCTCAATGGGAAAGTTGAGAGCTAAAAAGTAGAGTTGAAATAGAAACTGTTACTTTCCAGTTAGTTAATGTTTAATGCTTTACTTTTTTTCTTTTCCTTTTAGCCTTTCATACTTCAGTTGTCAGTCCTGTGTTTGGAGCTCTCTTTCCAGTATTTGGCTACATACCAGCTGAATCATCGCTGTTTACATCATTGTCTACTCTCGCATCTCAAAGCATATGTTGGACTCGGCATGGAAAATGGCTTGATGGACCCATCCTAAGTGCAGTATGCTAACAGCACACTGTTAGCAATGGCTTCTAAGTGGTAAGAATTATTCGTACGATTTTTTTTAGAATAAAACAATATATTTTATTTTTGCTTATTTTTCTATTTGTATTGTGTTCATACACATGCAGTCTTGGACTTCAGATACCCATTATGTTTTAGGAAGTGAGTCTCTGTTAAATCAAATATGCTTATTTCTCTGTACAGTTATCTGATAACAGCCAAAAGCATGCAAGAGCATAAGAAGGGGGCAGACATGGAATAAGGATGCAGTCTCCTAACTTCCAGCCATCTGTGACTTGGGGGCCTTCCTAAGTCAGATGTTATTCCTGTATGTTTAGTAACCCTCAAAGGATTTCTCTTCCATATTCCTGACCTTGTGTGCTCAATGGGAATCAGACTCTTTTGTACTGATTTTTTTCCTACAAAGTGTGTGCAGGTGCTTGTGCTCTGTCCTCTTGTGGATGGAGCTGGTTACTGCAGCTGATTAGCAAAGGCTGCACAGCTCCCTATACAGTTCTTGTTTTTCTCTTTACCACTTACAGACAGAATCCTTACTGTGGAATTGGTCAAACTGAGACATTTGCCCAGAGATAGAGATACAGTGCCTTTGATTTGATAGCTCTAATTCAATGGTTTAAATGGAGAATTAAAATAAATGCAATGTACTCCTTCCTGTATTTAAACGGTGAACCTGTCAGATTATGCTTTTTATTTTTAATTTTTTGTCTGTTGAGAACAGAAAGCCTACTAGAGTGACAGTAAGAGACTTAAGTGCAGCTGTTTCTACAGTATTTGCTATATGGACTTGCATATTCAGGCCATTAAATAATCTATAATGTTTCTTAGCATAGCTCTCACTTCCTTTATTGTACTCACCTATGTATTATTTACAGGAGATATATAAAATAAAATTTTGATTCTATTGCTACTGGATGATCTCTGCTGTGTCATATTCCTATTTGTCCTTTGTTCTTATTTCTAATCAGTTAATAACATGTCCACTTAATTCACTTCTGTTAGAATTTTGTACCATAATTTTTTGAGCTACATATTCTTTCCCTTCAAAGATAACAAATTTCTCCCTACAGAGATGAGCTAAGACCTATCTCAAGCATATGCTTTTCTGGTGCCTAAGGAGGGCAGAAGTACACTTATTAGAGCAGGAATTCAGATCAGTCTTAAGTAAAGTGGGTTTTTTTTTGTTTGTTTGTTTTTTTGTTTAATCTAAAGTGATGAGGACAGTAGTATCTTTTTATTTATTTATTTTTACTGGTTCTGATGATATTTAACTTAGTCTGAAAAGCTCTTAGATTACTGTTGATCTATACAAAGGAAATTATTCATTTGTCTTATCTAAAGGTTTATAGGGAAAATTATATAAATATAAGGCACTTTGGGGAACTATAGAAATTCCTTTAATACAAGTTAAAATGTGACCAGCTGCGAGATCAAGTTGCTTAAGCCTTTATTCTGGCAGATTTCAAACGTCCAGGGGTGGAGCCTGCACAGACTTTTTAGGAAATCTGCCCCAGTACTTGACCATCACCATGGCAGGGCAGGGGGAGAAGACATTCTTCCCTTATACTCAACTGGGACCTTTCTTGTTTCCATTTATGGCTGTTTTCTCCTGTTCTTGTGCCATGTGTCACAGGAAGAGCCTAGCTCAGTTGTATCTGAGGAATTTATGGGTAATAGGAGGTTGTGTGTGTTTATGCCTCAAAAAAAAAAAAAAAAACCAAAACCAAACAAAAAAAACACAATTCTCTTGGATCTTGCCTCATAGAGCAAATACTTCAGCCCATCACCATCTTATTAGCCCTCTAGTCAACTTTTAAACATATTGATCAGTGGAGTATTTGGGGGTTTCAAAGCAGTATTTCAGGTGTGACTTATTAAGTAATTTCCTATGTTCTACCAGCTATGCTGCTGTTACTACAACCCCTGATGTCATTAGCTTTATGTGATGCCAGGGCAACGCTGCTGGCTCACACTGTGTTATATCTTTTCAGTCCCTTGTGTCTCTTTCAGTAGTGCTGCTCACAGGCCTTTATTGCAAGAGGCTCTTCCTTCCCTGTGCAGGACTCTGTATTTGACTTGGTTGAGTTTCATAAGGTTCTTGTTTCCAGCCTGTCCAGGTCTCTCTGGCAGTTGAAGTCTTGAGCACATTGACTTGGCCCCCAGTTTGGTGTCATCTAAAAATCTGACATGAGTGCACTTAATGTCTGTTGCAGATCATTGACCTGTCTCATACAACATATTTATCATAATACTTGCAGTACATACATAGAGCAGGACAGATCAACCATTAAACACTAGTGTTTATAACGTCAACCACTTTCAATTCATCCAGTAGTCAAGTTGTCACAAGCAGTGCCTGACGGCCTCTGTCCTCTCTTGGTATTTTTTCCAGTCATTCAACCCTGTGTCTAACATGAAGGCTTGGGAGACAAAAAGATTTGAGACAAAGAGCAAGAATCTCAGCCTTGTCCCTGTTGCTGAATGCGCCCATGTTTCCTTATTTGCCTCGTACTACCACTGTAGGAGTAGAAAATGCTCCTTTTGCCCTTTGTTCCTTGAAAATGTCAACTCTAATTGCACTTTGGTTTTCTGACCATCATCCCTGCATGCTTGCTTCTAAATGCTTTCTTTGTAGTCTGGTCCTGCTTCTATCTCCTGCACACTGCCTTTTTGCAGTTTATACTCATATATACATATATCTGGATCAGGCATTTAGAATCATGCCCATATTCAATAAACTTTACATATCAGTAGTGGTGAACTTTTCCCAGAAGTATGTAATTCAGTTATATTTGGTCTAATCTAAATTAAACTGGCATCTATTAGGGGGAGAAAAAAAAATTAGTGTGCTGACTGTTATTTCTGAGCAACTACTTTTAATGTTTTACCTCTTACTTGGATGCTATGTTTCTGCTGAGTGGATGCCAGACACTAGTCTGCAAATCGTGAATTAGAAGCTCCCAGACCTTTTGCTGGTGTTAAGGCCACTATGTTCCATGCATGTGTTCCATGTAGATGCTCCTTGTCTAAACCAGCGTAATGTGTAAATGCTTGCTTATTGTGTGCTGAGGTAGTGTTAGAAATTAAGAAGAAAAGTCTGGTTAAAATACTCTCCTAAGCTAATAAGTTTTCTTAGTTATTTTTGATAGCTTTCTCTATAGAAGAACAATTTTTATTTGTGTTAGTGTTTATTTTGGCACTACAAAATGACTGAGCTGTACTGGAGTGTTAATTCTTCGTATGTGTGTTGGTCTGAAACTATGTATTTGATTGAACTGGTGAGGAAAGCACTATACAATAACTGAATAGACCTGTCACTTAGCTCTTAAAACTTTTGCAGTGCTAGTTTCTTTAAAAATCTGAGGAGATCAGCTTATGTTAAAATCAACCAGAGTTCATTTAAAGATATTTTGGAGTATATCTCTGCAGTGACAGAATAGTTAAAAGGTGGTATGAAAGGAACCTATTTTCTGAGCTGGTAAAAGGAACCTTGGGACCCAAGGGTTTTCAGGGTATGTAAATATACAACTGTAGCTTGGGATAAGAGAAAATCAATAATGATGAATAGAAAAAATATTTTTTTTTAATGAGACTTGTTTTGTAATTTTGTGTTCTGTGTACCATTATCTTGATCATAAAGATCCTGAATATATGGTCTGGGTATAAATACCTCTTAAAAAAAAATGAAAAGTTACGTAAAATAGGTTACTGCATTTTCATGGTATTTCTTTATTCCTGAACTGATTTCCTGGTGAAATGACACTAGAAGGGCTGAAAGGGACCTTCTTCCCTCTCCTCTAAAATTGTTTGGGACATCATTAGGACAAAAGCCTATTGCTGCGTGTAGATACCACTACTAGGTGTTATTCAGAGCAACTGATGCACCTGCTCATGCGTTGCAAGTGTTTTTGCAGGCGTTAACTCATGCTTGGCCAAACTTTTTTCCTTTCCCAATATACCTAAGAAAATACAAGGCTATGAAGAAAAACTTACCAGGTCTTGGTTTCTAATCATTTTTCTCAACAATTTCATTAACTGTGTCTACATAAATTGTAAGATGTATTGTAATATATGGGGGAAACAAATCATTTAAATTCTATTTCATATTATAAAATTCTTAAAATGTACTTTGTATTTGGTGTAATTTAGTACTCTTCACCTACTTTTGATAATTTGCTTTCTTGTGTGTTTTCTTCCTGTACCCAAGTATTAGTTCTTACTCTGCTACCATAAGTTTTTCTTTCAGCTGAAGACCTCTTTAGAACAGCTTACTTGTAGTAACAAATGATTCTCAGATTGTCTAACACTTGATGCCTTACATTGTTCAAATAATGTGGAATATTCAATTTGAATCTTCAAGAAAACAGAGGATGAAAGTGATAGTAGGGACACAGAGCTGCTCAATCTTCAGAGTGGGAAAGCTGTGTATGTGTGCGGGGGACTAAAAAGAAAAGTTGTCAAAACTGTCTCGCAACGTTGCACTTCAGCAGGATTTTTTTCAATGCTGCCACGAAGATCAAAAGGTTAGAGTTAAAGCAGTAGTTAAAAGTCATTCCTCTTTTTCCAAATTTTTGTAAACTTTTCATGTCCTGCAGCTATGTGTCTTTATCATGAATGATATTTTTAATGTTTGATAAAGATTTCTTTGACTGCATGTGTGTGTTTTTTTTTTTTTTGTTCTTTAATGTATATTAAACTAACTGTGTAGCACTGAGCAGTGCATTAAATGATTAAGTAATGCAAGATTAAATGCATCTGACTTTCAAGAGTGATGGAAAAATTGTGGATTTCTTTTTAAGAGACAATTTAAGAGACAAGACTGCTTGAAATGACTACATCAATTAGCAGATGGTGGAGAAAGCTGACTTTTACCTTTGCATTCTTTGCAGCTCTGAAATTCATGCTACATACAATATGCATCTTTAAATCTTACTTTTAAGACAAATTTTGATCAAATGATGATTTTGTTAGTGGTTATGGAGATGCTGCTCTCCTTTTCATGAAACCAACAACTGTTTACTTAGGAAAAGTTTAAGGAAGAACTTCATGTTACAATTAATCTTTGAAAATGTGTATCCATAAAAACAAAATGGAAGTCTCTAGGGAATTGGAAATGCCTATCCCTTGTCAAGCAGTCAAGACCTACTAGGGGTAGGTTTTTATACAAAATGAGTACTTTCTCCCCAAAATGGGGAGACAGTGATAGGCCTGGGAAAAGCACAAGCAGTAGAGCTACTTATGATGTTCCATACTTCGTAGCTTTTCTGCAGGAGCATTTGTTCTTCTGAGCTGCGCTGCTGCACGGTGTGGTTTAAAACATCTTGCTTTTCTTTGTCCGGAGCACTTTGTATTTGCAGTGCGCTGTTGGCCTTTGTGAAGTTCTTGCCACTCATACACTTTTCAGGTTCTAGTTCATATTTCTGGCTTGGAAATAGCATCTCTTATGAACTGTGTTAACCGCTTCTGATGCAAGTGGTGCAGTAACAAGCTGGGACATAGTGTTCCCTCGCATGAGCCTTGCATTGAGGCGTGCTATAAAGGGCACAGTGATTCAGGCTAAAATGTACTGCAAGGCCAAGGAAGCAGTAGCAGCTTTGTACCAGTAAAGGGCCCATTTCTGTTTGCAGTTTACTCTGCAAATATTCCCAACTTTAATTGCCTTTGATCAGCTCTCCTGTGTGAATGGGTGCAAGTTGCATCCTAATTCACAGAAGAGCAGCCTTGTGTGTTTGTACCCCTTCATAGATAGATGGCTTAAAGCAAGTGCTGTGCTTGATGCTGTGGGGAAGTATACTTTGTTTTCTGATCTGCTATGTCACAATTCCTCTTTTGTTATTTCTCTAGTTAAATTTCAAAGTAATTGCTTAGTTTTAATCTTTTTTCACTTTTATTGTTGTATAAAATTGCATAAGAAAACAAGTCTTTTGAAACAAGGATCAGTAAAAGGAAAACAGAATCACAAAGTAATACATGGTAGTTGCACTTTATACTGCTCATAAGATGTTGCAATGGAAGGAACACTGTCAAGTAAATTTTTTGCTTTGAAGATCTTTATATTAAAATACTGAGTATCTTATTGTTTTTCTAACTAGTTTGGAACAGAGGCTATATTTTGATATCAATGTATAGATTTTTTTATTAACCTTTACTCTTTATTACACTGGAATGAAACCAGAGCTTTCTAAATGACAACATTTTTTTGGTGGGGGAGCTAGAGGAGAGAAACCTTTATATTTCTTATCCTGTATATGTTTTCTATCATGAATAAGCAGTAGTAGAATAAATGTGTGTCTGACAGATTTGAATGGCAAACGGACTGAGTATTTCAGTATATCTATCATCCTGAGCATAACTGCAATACTTAAAAGAATTATCAGCACAATGGTGATAAATCTCTACCCCCAGGGAACAGTACTTTCTGAGCACTAAGATGCAGAATTTGCAGGTGAAACCTGTCACTGGGAGTGATACCACAACTCAGTGCTGTTCATAAAGCTTTTCCTAACAGATGGCAAACTGTAATCTGTAATTACAGTCATCAGTGTAACATATCTTCTAGCCCTCTAAATTTGAGGACAAGGTTGGAAAGAATTAATGGCTTATAGTAAGAGATAGTAATGAAGATGCCAATTTTAGCAGTGTCAAATGTAGTGGAAATATAAGAGAAAGTCTAATACTTGGAATCTAAAACACAAAATCAATACTGACATTTTAAACTTAGACAAACTGAAGATTTAATATGAATAAGCTCTTTTATTGGGACATTCCTAATATATTTGGTTAAAATGGTGAGACTGAAAGGCGGAACTACATCAATACACAGTTAATGCAGGCTTTGTTTTTACATATTTGGAGGTAATAAACTGAACTTTGGTTTAAAAGTAATGTTTTTTTCTTTAAAGTGCAGTACTTGGTACAAATGCTTAAGAATAACTGAAACACAAATCTTCTATGTGCAGCATTTATTTTGAATAGAGTCTAGAGGAGAACAGTGTGAATTATCAAAGAAAATATAAATGATAAAAAAAATTAAAAAGTTTTTGCTCTAAAAGAGAGGAGAGAGGGATGTAATGTCAGTTTGCAAATATGCAGGAATGACGAAAGACATTGCAGATAAGCTATGTCTGAGCTCAATATTTTAATAGTAAAGGAGCTGAGGTTATAGGTAACACTTAATTTTTTTTTTAATAGTAACAAAAGGTAAAATAGATTACTGGGAAAGCCTGTCAAGTCTTCAGCACTATTGATGAAAATTTATGAAAGCTCTTTATGTGAGTGACCAGCCTTGATCGGGGGGGGAGGGGGGGAGAGGGGGCGTGATGCACTAGACTGTCCCTTGAAATCCTTTCAGCATGGTATTTTTCTTTTTTTTTTTGTCTGCAATTAGTGTCCTTTTACTGCTAATACTTACTCTGATTGTTCAGCACAGCTGAAAGTCAATAAAACCATTAGACATGACTGTAATAACAGAAGCTCTTCTAAATTTTATAAAGCATTCAAGCCTTTTTATCCTGAATAACAATGTAATTTCTAACCTTTTCAATGTATATTTGTGTATATATATATATATACACATATACAATATATGCATATGCTCTTTGTAGCCTCAAGTGTAGCATTTTGATAGCTGGATTGTAAATTATTTTTGATCTGAGAGTATGATCAACAGCTTTGGAGAGGTGGGTATAGTCTTAAAAGTGTGTATTTTTTGTGAAAGCAGAGATCATGTACAGCATATCGTGAAGAGTTACGAAAGTGATCTTAGGTGGCCATGCAAGGACATTCTGCTCTGCTATATTCTGTATATAGGATTCTTATGTAGGAAGTGGAGTCCTCTTCGGAGCTTACTTAATACTTCAAAACCACACTTTATTTTTGCTTTTGTATTTTACTTCTGTAGATGTTTGTAGTGGAGGTACTTAAAAATGTTTTGCAGTGGTACGGGCTGTGTAATACTTTTCTAGTAAGTTGACCTGTATGCAAGATATATCATAGATATATACTTTTATTTGAAATTTTATTTCAAAATTTTATTATTATATACTTTTGTTTCAAAAATATGGATTTAAGGTGTTTAAGAGCCAGTGGAAGTGACAGAGAACAAAAAAAGTGAAGGTGCTGAGTTTGCTCTCCAGAGAAGGGACTTTTCCTTAACCAGTAAGGATATAGACTGTTTTCCATTAACAGTATCATGGCTGCAAGAATTACCAAGAGAGAGGATTGTGACAGAAATCTAATCTTAGACGCTCAGGACCGATCAAGAATAAATGGCAGACGTGTGCTTTTGCTAATACTCTGATCTGTGAAGTGTTGGCCAGTCTGAGTAGTTTTTCTCTCTTTGTTTACTGTGCATTTCTCCTAAGTTGAATGTACTTACCTTTTCGAAGTGGGTTATTTACTAGACTAATGTGATTAAGAGAACATTGCTGAGGAACAATTGTCATAGCATGTTGTAATATGAAATTAGGAAAGGAGATAAATCAGAAATGGCTGTGATCAAAATGTGGAACAATCTGTGAAAGAATCTAGAACCACTTGTCTGTTGTATTGTTTTTCCATGTTAGAGCGCTTACCAAAATTAAACTTGTAGCATAAAGAAAAATACCTGCTTATAGGGAGTGAATGGAAGGATATAAATAACTTTTTAAAAACTTTTTGATTGTAGCACCATGGTGGAGGTCCATCTGAACTATCAGAGAGAGACAGTAAGTCTGTGTGAATACACTCACGAATTATTGACTCATGTTTTTAGTAGGTTGGTTGCTACTTTCTACGCTTTTGTAGTGTAGATGGACAGAATTTTTTTAAAAGTGTGTTTTCCATGTTTTGCAGGGAAAGAGCTGAAGTGAATTAGAATGTACAAGTAGTATGTAGACAGAACCTGCATCTTATCTAGATGTCTAGAGGACTTTTACTGTTGTTGGAAAAAGACCTTATCCTGTACAGCAAAACTGAACTGAGTAGGCCTGCTCCCTTCAGAGGAAGCTCTGAAGAGGAGTTACAGTGAAGAAAGGATAGCGATAATTTCCAGAAAGGTTTTAAACATGCCTGTCTTGTATAAGACTGCAAAAGTAAACTAAGAGTAGGTCAGCTTTGTAAAGGAAACAAGGTAAATGCATTGGTGTGCTGTGCACTTTAGGGACTGAAATAGAGACATGCAAACCCTCAAAACAAGGAGGCTAGTGATGGGAAGCCTCAAACATTATTCTGAGTAAGGATAGTTGCAAAATAGACAAAATCTAAAGCTTCTCAGCAATGTCTAATGAAGTCAGGAAAGCATTGCATTCATTGCGTTGGACTTTGAGTTATTATTATTATGCAACACAAATGCATTAAAAGTTGTGGGCCTTTTTATTAAATAAGATATCTGTATTATAATCTACTCAATATATGTTTTACCTTCAGCTTCTAATTAACTACAGCACTTTAAAGCTGGAATTCAAATTCAATTTGTTAACTGCTTTATTCTTTTTGCAATTATGTACCTTTGATCTTTACATTTTGGGAGAAGATTGTTTTCACTGAGAAGACAAACTCTTTAACAAATTAGTTGTGGTGAATAGTGCTATAGTTGGGGTCTGTAATACTTGCCCTACTTCTCAACAGATTTACTCCCACTTGAAAATGTGATGTTAGGTTTGAGTTAACAAGTCAGAAATACTGTGGGGCAAGCAGGGCTCCTCACTACTGCTGTGGTGTAGCATGGGCTCTGGAGTCCCTGGTTAAAGCAGCGGTAAGCAGGGTGTGTGCAGTGTTGCAGCTGGTGCTGCCCTCTGGGCAGAGGTACCTCTAGAGGTCTCTGCTACAAGGGTGTCTGCAGCTCTGGCTCTGAGCCCATGGGAGCTGCCTGGCCACAGCAGCCGTAGGCTTTTAGATAAAGGGGTGCATTTTGTTGGGGCCAAATCTGTATTTTCCTATCTTGAAGCTTGGGTCCTCTTAGATGGCAGTAGTGAGGACTGGGGGGGGGGGGGGGGTGTTGGGTGGGATGGTTTCCGGTGCACTGCCAGTGGTCCTCAGTGTAAATTGCAGGTGTGTAAGGCATGTGTAGTTATAGAAAGATGCAACAAGCATCTGGCTTGCATGTTTCTGGTAGGCTTTAGAACATCTCCTGAAATTTTACTTTTCAAGATGTTGCCTATATTTATATCTATTTTATGCTTGTCTTGAGCTACTACAACTTACTAGTGTACACTTTACTGCTAATTCTGAAAATCCTCTAAAACTATGAGCTAAAACCTTGTCTCGCACATCTCACTTTTGCTGATTAGCAGTCTGCCCTTTCTGCCAGTCTCATTAGTGGTCCTGCATCAGGGCTCCTGTTCCAGTGGGACTCCAGGGTAGTTGCTCTTCCTCCTGTCCCACGTGCCCCTGCCAGTTGCTCTAATGTGTGTGGTGTTAAAAAGTGGGATACAAAGGGACAAGTGCCTTTGTATAGACGAACATGAATATTTTAGTGGAGAGTTTCATGCTAGAGAAATCACATGTTTTCAGTCTATGCAGAGTCTGAAAAGTTCTCTTAGGTGGTAACTATTGAATTTGTACTGCACTTGTCAAGTTGTGTCCTTGGTAGTTGAATTTAATACTCTTGAAGTGAGACAGCGTGGCTGGTCAGTGAGAGCTCAATCTAGTTGAGCTATCCCCTGTTAACAGTGAAATATACTGGATCTCCATGACCTGAAACAGACTACTTGCACATCCCCTTCTGTGTTTTTAGAACTTTCTGGGTTGTGTGTGTGTTGTTGTGGTGTGTTGTCTTCGTTTTTTAAGAAGAGCTAGACACAGTGATGCGTTTGACATGAAATACCTTCTTTTAAGGATGGAATAGTGCAGTACGCTTAGGCTGCAGTATACTTGAGTAACTTTGCTTTTTAACACATTGAAAAATGATTTGCATATTGAGCTGTTTTCGCAGGAAATAATGCCTAAAAGCCTTTAACAGATGTTCAGACTGAGTATTTGTGGATTTTCTGAATAATGTGTATAATCTTAAGTGACAAATGAAAAAAATCGCTTTAGTAATAATATGCCTGTGGGTAGCTATCAAAAACTTTCTAAAGTTTTTTTACTTATTTATTTTTATTCTGAATGTTCTGTTCCAAATGCAAGGCATCATGCCATAATGGCTTCTCTAAACAAATACAGAACAGGTTTGTTTTGTTGGTTTGTTTTGTTTTGTCTTGTTT
Organism: Crypturellus tataupa; assembly: GCA_034781795.1. Classification (NCBI taxonomy): domain Eukaryota; kingdom Metazoa; phylum Chordata; class Aves; order Tinamiformes; family Tinamidae; genus Crypturellus; species Crypturellus tataupa. The sequence continues at coordinate 3,949,293 of JAWLRI010000344.1, read as the reverse complement.
TTGTTGCCTCCCCTCCCTCCCTCCCAAATAAAAGCAGAAAAAAATCAGGTAAACTGAGGCCTTGGTTTTGTAGGCATGAATAGCCCTAGGGGTAAAATGAAGGTTTGGCCAAAAAGAGGTCACTTATTTTCAGTACTTGAGGTTCTTCTGGAAGCTATTTTTGGATTCTCAGAAGTAAGTATAGTATCAGAACCTCTGTAAAACAGAACTTCATATTTGATATAGTTACAGCTGTATGAGAATGCAAATGGTTTAAATTCTGGTGGTGTTAGACACTTTGTTTATAAAACTGGTGCACAGACTGCTGAGTGATAAGTGTTATCTTTCGAATGCAGATGAACACTTCTCTGCCTGTGCACTTCATGAAAATTAGGAACTCTTGAACTGTCAGCTACGAGTTTGAAAATATCTTCTGCATTTTATTAGTGTTTCAGTTCGTTGTAGTGCCAAGTAGTGTTTTATGTAAGCGAGAAGTTTAAGACGTATGGGTTATACAATAGCTTGTTGTCGTTTGGGTTTCTTATCAACTCGCACAGTTACATGTCTTTAAAATCTGCCTTGGAGCAGCTGGCAGCTGCCGTGTGGCACTTGGCACCACCCAGCTCTGATAAGACATCGCAGTCGTGCGTGCCGTCCACCTCAGTGCTCCAGGAAGCGCTCGCAGAAGCCGCGCTTGCTAGCGGGCACCTCAGTGCCACCGTGTAATAAATGCCAAAGAAACAGGAGAGTGCGGGTGCCTTGTAAAGATGGAGTTCCTGAAGAAGATTGTCCCTGCTGCCGTCTCTGGCGACGTTGTTCTGGATGTTGGCAGCACTGCCCGCGAAAGCTCCCCAAGGCTTCTGAAGATGAGACGCGTGAGCCTGCTTTCCCTGGGACAGACAATAGATGAAGATGAGGAGACAGGTGTTTTGCAGCCTAGTTACAGTATGTATCCAAAAGGGGGGAAAAAGCAAAACGTACGTCTAAGCTCTTCTTAGAGGGTGTCACAATTGTTTTCATAAACTGATGACTTTCGGTAATAAAGGGCTCTTTTTTTCCCAAAAAAGTCAGCTTGATAATGATTTCTTTAGTCTTATATTATAACTCTTGTCAATGAGTGTTATGACCTATCTGAAAGCAACTCTGTAACACAGGTTTTCTTATGTATGCTGTGTTTTTGTGCTTCCGTGGGATTAAAAAAAAAAAAAAAAAATAGATAAATATCTATCCTTCAAAATAAGCTTTGGAATCATAATGTAGCTATGATTAGGTACCAAGTTATCTAAAAAGATCTGTGTGCTGCAGAGATCGCTGACTGCAGTGTGGAATTTAGGTTTTATGTCACCTGTTCTTTCCTTACTTTCCCTTTGAAATACCTAAAGTAGGAAATTCCTAAGATGCTCCTTATGCTTCACTTGTTCAGTGTCTGGAGGACCTGCAGGATTTTCACATACATAATATGTAACGAAGTCAAGTGAAAATACAACCAATGTATAGAGAGTTTTTGACTGATGAGTACGGGCAGTTTTGCTTGCCTTAAGCTATTTTCTCTACCTGTTAATATACAAATATTACAGTATATTGTGTTACTGAGAACAGTTGGAATGATTCAGTGTTCCTGTTTCTGACAGTGTAGCTGGGTGGCAGTGGAAAATCTAGTTTTACTTTTTTGCCTTTGGCTAAAATACTAAGGTCTTGAGACTTTATAGTTGTGGCTGCTGATGGCTATCAAGTGCAGTTTTTCCTCTTTTCTATATGATGGCCATTTTTATCAGTTTGCCTGTGACCTGCATTTTTTAACCCTTATGTGTCTAACTGCAAAGATAGGAAATGGTAGCACCACTGGGTGGTGGCCTCATAGCTTTACTTATGGAAATAATTTAATGGGGGCAAAGGGATTTCCATAGGGAAACTTTTTAAAAAGTCTTTCTGACCGGAGTATAAAATCTTGGAGTATGGGTTAACTTTACTTTTAAACTTTTTTTTTTTTTTTTTTAATATGTCAAGTTAGTTGATACTGGTGATGGGGAAACAGTTCTGTTAACTACACTGTTCATGTGCATAGCAAATTAGAATGTGCAAGTCTTCAATAGCCAGCATAATACAATGTTAACAGTTTTGTTAAAAGTATTATTCCCCATGTGTTGGAAAACTGGTCAGTAATCTGATCTGAGTGGGTGATGCTCTTTTAGCCAGGTTTATGACCTTATTTAAGCTGGAATATTCTAGAACCTGAAATGTATTTATTTTACTTTGGAATCGCAGTGAAATGCACAACTGCTGTCTTGATAGACATATCAGTTTCTCTCTTAAGCTGTGCTGTGTTTTTTATATATCAAAATTACTGTTTTAAGCAAAAATGTTTTTCTAATACTGTAACTTCAGAATTATGGTTTAAGAACACATGTACCTAGTTAAGAGAAAATGCTATAATTTGAAGTTTATATTAAAAATAGGCCTTCATGTAACCTTGGTTGATGTCTTATAGATGGTTGAGCAGATGAGAGTAATAGATATTAGAATACTCCCATCCTGGTGTTGAAGATTAGTTCTCCTTTTCACTCATTAAGTATTTGTTAAATGGTGATTATTAGGAGTAATTTCTCCAAATGAGTAGTGCTTGACTAATATCCCCTAATAATGTGAGGTCATCATTTACGAAATGCAGACTTAGTCTGTTCTCGGATCATGCTTTTACAATAGCAGATAGCTGCTGAATCCTCTTTAAATTATCTGCTTATTTCTATTTTTGTATCTTGGTAATGGAATGAACTGCTCTTCTGGAATAGCGCAAAGAACTACTGTGTTTACTGGTTGGATGTGCTGTAGAAGGCAGGTGCCAGCAAAACAGGTAATAAAACAATAGAATAATAAGAAATTTTGCAAATGTTTACCTAATGACAGCATATTATCAGAAGTTAGAAAATGAAACTGCTGAAGGACTCAGCAGTTTTGAAAGCAACGGTTGTTTATCCTGTAGATATGCTTGTAGATATTTCTGGGTGTGAAACTTATTTTTTTTCCTCATTTCTGGTCTTTAGGAAGATTTTTATATTACTGAGCATGAGTGAAATGCTGGGGCTTAGGCCTGGCTACTGTTTGAAAGGATAAAAATATTTCAGAAAACATTAAAAAAAAAATCCAAGTTTCTGAAATGTACCTTTGCACTTTTTGACAATATCACTCTGAGTTTGCATATATCTAATCTAAATATTTTGTTAGGTTAATGAAATTTGAGTGAGATGTTCTTTTTTTTTTTTTTTTTAAGTACTTTAGGATTAACATGTATTTAACAGCATTGCCTTTCAAAATGGTAAACCAATTAGTTTATACTTTATTTTGAAGGAGGAGAAAAGCCTTAGAAAAAATGTGGTGATACATATTATTTTAAAATGTGACATCCATCAAAAATACAATTCCAAGAAAATGTTAGAAATCTTTCATAGCTGTCTTTACAATTATAAGGTTGTTGGAATTCCAGAGGAGGGGGAAAGAAAACATACATTTCACATGTTAGAAGAGCAAATAGGCAGTTCTCTTAAATTCGTTACAGCATTTAATAATTGAGGTGTTGTGTTTGAAGCACTGTCAGCAGTCTGTCTCAGAACAACTACAGTCAGATACAAACATAGAAAGAAGATTTGGAAAATTCAGAGGAAGTATTCTCATATAGGTAATTACCGCCCTCCCCCCAGCCTTGTACATATTATATACTATTTCATACTCCGCTTTCTCCTATTTGCAGTATTAAACAAGGTGACTTGCAAGAGTGCTCTTTGCAAACTGGCAAGTTGCAAAGCACCTATAGTGCGCAAAATGTGCGCTTTTATTGGCAGATCTATGCTTAAGTTATGTTGCAAGGTGAGGTTAATTAACATTATGGAACAGTCTTAATGGCAAACAGTATAAATCAAATCTGCAAGAGACTTTATCAGCAATGTTACTCATCATCTAGTTACTCGTCGTGTGCACATCATTTCTCTGCATGGGAAACATCTCCTTTCGTGAACGTTACCACAGTTTCCCTTCGAGTGCCTCTGCTAGAAGGTGAAACAAGCTGGCCCAGATGCGACTGTTGAGGCTAGAGGAGGGAGTTACGGGGCCGCAGGTGACTGCCAGCAGCGTCTGGGTACACGTTAACTGCCCGCGAGCACCCAGGCCCCTGGCAGCAGGAGCTCTGCAGAGCGTGTTCGACGCCTGCCCTGATGGCAGCCTGGGGCAGCAGGGGAGGCTGGGGCACCCTGCCTCCCTCTGAGAGCAGTAACCTTGGTGCCCAGCTTTTCTATTTCTGCTAGAGATGATGAGCAGGCAGGCAAGCAGGTACCGTGGATATTTTCCCCTGAACTCTTGTTTGCTTTTTGTTTACATCTAGAGGCTGTTCTGTAAGGCAGTTTGGGATCCAGAAAGCTATTTACATAAAAGTCTCTAAGCCTCTCTCCTGTTTGCTTATCGCAGTAGATAGCATTGTTTTGTATGAGTAATACCCCAGCAAATTCTTCCATGTATATTTTCCATAGGAAGTAATAGTCTTTCTTAAGTGCCTTTGAAACCTGTTCTTAAAGTACTTGAAAGGGAGAAAGATGGAGGGAAGGGTATTTTGTTTCCATTTCTGAGGATGCAGTTTTACAAGTTGGTTTAAGAGTTTACTCCCCCTGGCTCTTGCCGGTGCCTGAGGCAGCTGTGACCTTTCCCAGCACAGATTCACTTCCCCAAGTGGGCAGGACACTTTCTCATGTTTTGGGGGTGGCAGATTTCAGATGACCTGCTGAGGTGAATCAAGTCAGGGAGGAGTCATTTTATTAGCAGAGGAGCAGCATAAGATAATATTTTAGATAAATGGAGACATAAGCATCTCTCCAGAGTTTTACTTTAAGTGCATAGATGATATGCTTTTTCATTACTGTTTATAAGCAGATACAAATTATTCTGTAATTCTGACTATAAGGTAAATTTTTTTTTTAGTAAGACATTTACTTAAGATAGTCAATAATGAACTGAAATAAAGTCCAGATTTTATATAGCAAATCTTGTAAAAAGTGTAATGCAAAGGACTCTGTCATTAGCTGACTTGTTCTTTTTGCCATTAATACAGCAAATCTAGTACAATTGGTGTATTTTTTTTAAGGATACTAGGACTAAATTTTAGAGGACGATATTTCAATTATTACTTTTAGTCCTATTTTTGAGGCCTGATTTTCATTGTATGCCTAGTACACTCTTACTATAATTGTCTGAGGGGTTCACCTAAAGAGTAAAGCCTGAATGGATTCCCAACAAATACTTTCCTTCTTTCTTCATTTGCAGTGGTGGTCGTGGTGTGTGATTTTTGAACTTGTCAAATCCTGTGCATCATCCCAAGGAGTGGCAAAGTAATAGTATTTTGCTGCTTTTTTTCAGGCAAGTGTGTCAGTACAACAAAAAAAGTGCAAGAAGGGCCTTTTCTGTGTGTTAGAGCTGTTCTCACCTGTTTCACGAGGAGGCAATTTGCGAGTTTCCTCTGAGATATAGTGTCTGTCTTGTCTTTTTTTTCTGTTCTCTAAATGCCTCTGAATTACTGTCCAGACATAAACAAAAATATTTTGCACTGACTTAATTATTGTCTTCTGATCATTAAGCAGTTAAAGGGTTTTATGAGACTCAAATACCTTAGTACGAAGTCTCACTGCTAAGAAAAGGAGATAGTGCCCCTTTACCTGGTGCAGTCTCAGCCTGTATTCATCCATGCTTGTTCTGGTGCCAGTCTTGGTGGGACAGCTCAACTTGCTACAGTAACAAGAAACTACCAAGTGCCAATTAGTAGACAGTAAATTGGGATGCCACAAGAATGAATCAACAGCAAATTTAGAAAGTGTATGCCACTAATCCTTGTCATCTTCTGCTCTATCCTGCAAATCGTACATTTTAAGGTGAAAAGTCAGAAGTAATGAAAATAATCATCCAATAATAAAAAAGTGAGGTTTGAAGGTGGAATCAGACCATGCTGAACTGCAAATATTTTTAAAACTTTTTTTTTAACTAATTCTTCAAGATAATGCAGCTCTATTTTGAGGGGGGTAAATAAAGGAAATATCTTTTCCTGCCAATCCAATGTTATCTTTCAATAGGATAATTGGAAAAGGGATGAAACATATATATGCACACATAGAATATGATTTTATATATTATATGCATACACATTGTTATATGTTTATATAAATGTGTATATATGAAATCTATGGCAATCTGTAGTGCAGGGCAGAGTGATTAAGAGAATGGGCAGCACACAAAATCAAAATCTTATTTTTAAGGAGGTCTTTTCTTTTGCATATAATTCTGTTCCTTCCTGCCAGTTCCTAAATGGTGCTGCAGAACACCTGTGACTTAGGAAGGAGTGTTTGTACTGTCAGCCCTTGTACACAAAATGCATCTTCTTGCCAGTCTGCGAAGCTCTGAGCGTTCTTTTAACCAGTGATCCTTCCCTAGCAGTGGATTCCCAGGTTCTTGTGCTTGCTTTGCTTCATCACTTTCTAAGGCTTTTGATGTTCACCTCCTTTTAACAAAGGAAAGACTCTGTAAATATAAGCCTGAATTTCTGATTTGAAAATGTCAAGAAGAAACTTTTAGAAAGGCAGGTCACTTCAGCAAGGGTATCCTCTAAAGTGATTAAGTTCCTGTCTGTAGCAGTTATTCATAAGACCTTGTAACTGTTCAGAACTCAAAATACCCTAACTTTACATAGCATGGAATATTCCTTACAGAGATGCTATGTGAATAATCAGTGTTGTTTAGTTGTTGCACCCTTAGGTCTGTTCTGACACGCATCTCTCTCGGACACTGGCCCCATCAGAGGCCATTCTCTTGCTTACTGACAAGACCAGTGGAGCAACTTTAGCTTTATCTTTGGTTTTACCTTATACATGGCTGTATTGGGTACTGACACCAAGCTGCTCCCGAGGTCTCACTGAGACTGGCATGAACCTTTTCTCTGTGTATATTTGTGTTTTTCTTCTTTCTTTGAGAAAGTAACAGGAAAACTTTAAAATATTTTGTAACCGGAAAAAGGAGAAACAAGAAAAAAAACACATATAAGTAGTCCACATCTTATATAAAAATGCCATATTTCTTTAGTGGTTCATTTTGTGTTGATTGGAGGAAATTTAAAAATATTTTTCTCAGATTTGCATAAAACTGTTATTACTTGGAAGGAAGAGTATAAAAATGATTAAGTTGATTTTCTCAGTTCCTGATGAAGTTATATGAGATGTTTGTAGGGGGATTATATGTTTTAGAAAGTTAATATGTGCTTGTTTATTACTGAGAGAAATAAACAGTATTTTAGGGCTCTATCCAGAAATAACCTTACTCTCAAATAACAACAAGTTTCTTGAATAGAAGAGGTCTAAGCACATTTGTCATTTTACCTGAATACATTTCTACTATTTCAATTCAGGGTTTTGTTTTTGTTTTTTTTTTTTTTTTAATTTGTAGAGACTACAGTGGAGTGCCTTGTCGCTCTTCATTTAATCTGCTCTATATGCAATGTATGCGTATACCTTCTTTCATCTAAAACCCATTTCTGTCTTTTATTCCTTCAGCCGGTTTCTACAAGACTATTTCAGAGATGGGAATGGTGTGAAGTTCAACATTAAAAGCACTTATGTAGCTGTTCAGTTAAATTGTTTAAATCCAACTATGTACCCAGTGGGGATTTAAGCTCCAGGGAAGTGAGTTAGCTGAGTGTGTCAGGAGGGTTGGCTGGGGCCACTAAAACTCTTCACCAAGGCAAGTGCTAGAAGTGTTCCCCATCCCCAGCTGGCAGCCAGCGCTGCTGTCCTAGAGATGGTTGAGCAGACACACGTGCATCGCATAGGGCCATAAGGTGCATTAATATCCGTGCAGAAATTGGCTACTCTCAGTAAATGACAGTGGCTTGGGAGCAAATGCTCAGCCCTCCTTGCAACAGAGGGAGAAGCATGAATCTCTCTGCTGGCACTAGGCAGGGCAAGTTTACCCCTGTAGCTAGTTCACCTTAGCTATTTTAAAGCTCCCCTGGATAAGCTGGATAAGAAGTTACGTTTCTGGTAAGGGTATTTCAATACCCTGTAGGGTTAGATCCTTGCATAATGGGAATGTGATGTTTCCCATAAAAATGGCATAGACATTTAGCTGCTTGAGAAGAATGACAAAAATAGAAACAACTGGCTTGTAACAGTCATCTTAATGCCTTGTAGGGTAACAAAGTTAAGCCTTTCCTTTCTCTACCCATTTAAATATTCTGGAACTAAGCTGGGATTTTTAGCATAGCCACATAACTGTTTCCAGGTTCCATTTAAAATGGTGATGAAAACAGAAATGCTGATTTTCTAAAAACAATATACTGATATATTACTTCTGAGGCACAGTAATGAAACTGCCACATAGCAGAATCCAACAGCTCTTTGGGGAGTTATTTCAACTTCTCTGACAAAGAAAGGACCATGGTACTTAGAGTTGCTTCTTATCTTTAAGGTTTATTTTTCAGAAATGAAAGCTTGAAACTGAGTATCTGACTCTTGGGAGTCCTGTAGAATTTAACTATTGGGATACCTATGAAATTCAAAAAAAAGTCAGATTTATCAGGCTCACAGGATATGGTAACAGTCCTGCTTTTTGTTACTACTTTACCTGTCTTGTTTCCTCTTTGAAAGAGGTTGGTTAAACATCATCTCAGAACTTCCTGCTTGGTGGCTTGAAAAGTTTCATTTTTTATTACTTTATTATGATTAGTTTCCTTGTGATCCAGGACTGTTTGCCGTTCTCAAAAGCTAGGATTTCAGGAAAGGCCAGTTTGAAGCCTATTTATTGTAAATCCTCATCAAGTCAGTAAATTCTTCTGTGTTAGTTAAGCTACCTTAAAAGCAGTTTGATTTTTAGGTTTTAGTTATTACATTTCTTTTTTATTTTGTTTGTTTTCAGGTAGGATTACTGTTTTATCAGGATCATGCAAGCTTACTGGAAAAGTTAAATATTAACAGTATCCTCCTCTTTGATTTTACTCAAAGACTGTGTTCCACAAGAAGGCTGTGTATATTCAGTGTCCTTTTAATACTAGCTGAAAAAATAATAATTTAATAATTCCCTGAAATGAGAAATATTATTTGTGGTTTTTGCCTGAATGTGTCCATTTGTCCATCTGTACCATCCTGAAGAATGAAGCAAGACAGAAAACCTCAAGGTTACTTTTGACAGTAAAGTGACTGTATATATAAGTGACATAGTATATTTACTATGTAACTTAGAAGGATGGCTTTAATTGTGGGAATATCTATGCTAGATTGTGCTATGATTAGCACAAATTATTATAAAGTGGATGAGACAGAGGTAGAAAATTGTATTCTCCTATCTCAGTAGAAAATGTCAAGAACTGCATTGGGGGAAGTAATATATGATATACTCCTAGAGAAATAAAACTATTTTAAAATAACCTTGAGGGTAATGCTTCAAGTAAAGTGGAGACATTCTTAAGGATGAAATTGGAAATGCAGTCTGTGAAAACATAAATGATAATCTTTTTCTTTTTGTCAGTTAGAAGCAAGCACTGAAAGGTTACTTAAATGAAAAGACATAATTTAAGGTAATTTATTCAGGACTATCTTTAGGCATGAAAATTCCATTAGAAAGGAAAAACTCTACAGCCTTTCCAACCTTGCAGGGCTGGTGCTGAAAAATCACTGTGTAAACCATAGTGTTTATTTACTAGTTTTTGATCTTACATCTTTAGTCCTTGCTGAAGCAGAAGCCAAAGGCCTGACAGTTATAGAAGCAGGAGTTGATTTACACTGCTGATGTTCAAAGTTGTTGCAACTAATGTTTCTGAGCAGCTCATAGAGAATCATAGCGCTATTTTTATAGAAATGCCTTATAAACAACTGTTGCACATTCACTTGTAATAAATGTATTTATCCTAGAAAGTATATAGACCCTGCTAGAAATCTTTCCATTAAATTGCAAATCATATAAATAAATACATGGAGAGTTCATTGTAAGCTGTACTTGGGCTCAACAATGTCTGGGCTTTCATGCTGCTTGGGCCCTATAGCTCGCTCCCTCCCTCCAGCAGAGTCTTCCCCTGCCTGTGATGTGACTGAGCTCTCTGTACACGTGCTGTTCTGTGGCGCTCGGTGCTGGACTGTAATGTGCGCCTTCTGGAGGTGGTGCATTATAACCCAAGGGTGCTGTGTGTGAACAGTGCCATGAATGCCTTGTAGTACTTCCTAGCAGTGCATGGATCTTGCAGTGCGGAGGCCTGGTTCCAGCCTGGCGTTGCTGCAGGCTTGTGCTGTTGAAGCAGCTTGAGTTGCCTGTAGCCACCCTCGCCTGGAAAGGTATTCATAGCTGGGCAGAAAGCAAGGTGTGCACTGGGCCCTTGCATTAATCATTCTAAGAGACTGCAGGCAACCCTTCAGCTCATCTGCACTCTTTGCTTGTTCTTTTCCATGCTCATTGGTGTGTCTGCTCATTTGCTGGAGTGCCTCACTGTGGCTCTTGAGGAATTAACCAAAACTCTCCTTGAACTCAGTGGGCTTCCCTCTTTATTAGTAAACTTGTAACCTGTATCCAAAGGCTTGCAGATGTTGGAATTACTATATAAACTATATATTTATTGGAGCTGTGCAAATTGTTGCTTTATGAAAAGCTTCTTTTCTAAGTCAAGTAGTACAAATATGTGCACATTCTCATTTTGTTGAGCTGCTTTGGTTTGTTTTTTCTTGCATAAAACAAAGCTCCTGTTCAAAGTTATTGCCTTGCAGTTGAATGCAATGCTTTCTTTTTAATCTTGTCTCTAGGTAATAAAACAGTGTGCCAAGTCTTTTATGAAAGACTTTCCATATGTATTTATCCAAAGTGTTATGTATTTTTAGACTCTTTCATGGTGGATATACTTGTTGCTTTTAATTTTGAACATCATGTACTTTCAGGACCGGAAGTCTGTTTCATTCTTCCTTTCTGAAAATGAATAACTTGGAATCCTTGTTATAAATTACATTTTTTATATATGTTTTTAGAAATGCATGATGATGTCTTTTAGCTGCTACACGCTAAGTTTTGCTGGACTCTTAGCATATTAGCCTGCTCTGCGAGGTTCAGTCATGGCTTGGCTTTCCTGCTTCTACTGTTTGTGGTGGTGTTACCAAACCAGTGTTTGGTTTATCCTGAAATCTTCTGTTATCCTGGTAGCGTGTTAACTCAATTACAAACTCCAAAAAGGCCAGACTTACAGTAATTGTCATCTATACACCTTTGACTATAAAAGTATATATATAAAGTTTGGGAGGAAAAAAATACTAAAAGACTTGTGGAGTCATAAGATTATTCACTGAATCAGGCTTCCCATGTGTATGCATATATATGAAAATATATGCATACTCATATGGTATTGAAAAAATATTTTTACCCTTTCCAGAATATTTTGATCTTCTTATAAGTATTCCTAGAGTTCAGTATTTCCACTAAAATCTCAGAAGGAAAAGGTTTGTACTGTTTTGTTCAGTTCTCAAAATATTTTTAACATCTTTGAAGTTCTTAATGGGCTGATATTTTCTATGGAGCTAACTTCATCTAAAATGAGTAGTTAGCTTGCTGAAGAAACCTGCCAAAAGTGATTGATTCATTATTGTATGAACAAATACTGCAACAGGTTTTCAGATGCCATGGGGAAAGCTGTGTAACTTTGGCCAAATATTTCACTATTGGAAATTAAATAACAGTTTAAAAATTTTCCCAGCATTCATTAACCATTAAAAAGTTGATATAAAGATATATTTTCTTCTATATGTCTTCTGTTTTTTTTTTTTTTTTCAAAACTCTTCTTAATGTGACTCCAGGAGATTAATATTTCTGTGCTCCTGGGGTTTCTGACTGATTGTTTTTTAATAAGTTTCTGGCTCTAATGGTTTAGAGAGTAAAAGGGTGGGGGAGGGAGGGAGAGGGAAGGGCGGCTACAAAGAACCCAAAGTGTATTTTAAAAAGTCATTATTTTTGAGGTGCTGGGAGAGTTGGCTCATGATTTTGGAATGTGTGCCCTTAACAAGGATTCCTTTGAAGAACTCTCTGTAGCCCAGTGTTAAAGGCAGGCAGAGACCAACCATAATTAATACAGTCTTTCAAATTAGTGGTGAAATTCATCAGCCAGTTTAAAGTCTGACCCTTATATCCTACTTATAACAAAATGCAATCTCTGTTTTTCTTCTCATTTAGTAAATGGAAAAAGAAATTATTGAAATTTATTGAACTTTAAATGTATTAACATACAAAGTGACAAGAACCTGAGTATAAGGTAATTGGAGCCATCACATATCTATATTACCTGAAACAAGCCTGCGAAAGAAAATTAACTACAGTAACTCCCAAAGAGCTCTTCAGTGTATACACAGGTCCCTTTCCCTATCTGGGAAGCCCTTCCCTAGCTAGGCTGGTGTACATGGCAATTTCATATAGTATTGTAGAGAAATACTTTTGCACAATGTTTTACTTATTTTAATTCATGACAACTGAGATAAGATCACACTGTCATTTTTTCTTCTAAGAAAGCTGTTTGTCTCCTCTATGGATGTTGGACAGCAATTAATTAATAGGCTAGGTCAGCAGCATTCTCTTTCTTCCACTCTTTTTTTTCTTTAATATTCTTTTTGTGTCTTAAAACTGTTGTTTAGATCTAGTTGGACATGAGCAGGTCTGTGTTTCTCTTTTGTTAAATGGACCTGCAATGGTATTTTTTTCTTGTAAAATACTTGTAGAACATCTTGTATATCTAAGTCTTCTAAGCTAATAAGAATTAGATGAACTGTTTATCTGAGAGTGAATCTGCGCCATCTTCCTCATGGTTATTTTATTCATAGCACACTGTGAGGGGTAGCTCTGAAACTGTCTGTAGATTTATTTATATATGTATATATACAAACACATATACACAAACACTTTAAACCAGATTAATCAATACATCTTGGAACCATAGTGTAATTGAAGTTGCAGTTAAAATTCCATCTAATTAAATAAGTGTTAGCAGCCTATGTCCCAGTAATCTCAGTATCTGGTTGAGTATTCTCAATTTTCTATATATGACCCAAGTTTAATGTTACTTCTTAGATATAACAGTTGTGCGTCTTTTTTTTTTTTTTTTTTTTTTTTTTTTTTTTTTTTTTTTTTTTTTTTTTTTTTTTTTTTTTATAAA
>JAWLRI010000344.1:3911035-3935212 GCA_034781795.1 Crypturellus tataupa | reverse complement strand
GGAGAGAAAAAGAGGCGGGAGGGGGGGAGAAGGAGAAATGAAAAAAGAAAAGGCGGGCGGGGGGGAGAGGAGGGAACCTTTATTTTTAAATGTCACAACTTTTTCCTGTGCCTCTCGTGTGCCGCTTCCAGCTGACACCCTCGCTTCCTACGCCTTTGCCTGGCTGGGTGGGGGGAGCCAGAGGGGGGCTAGGGAAGAAATTATATCTAAATCTATCTCGGGATAATTAGAATACCATGAGGCAGGGTTAAACCTTTGTAAAACACACAACTGATTGGCGATTGCTAAAACGAGATTTGAAAGCAACTCAAATAAAAGATCGCGACGTCAGTAAACAGATTTAGAAAAAAAAAAAAAAAAAAGGCAGGGACAAACCCGGCGAGAGCAGCTTCGGGCACGGGAGAGCGAGCGAGGGAGAGAGAGGGAGCGCGAGAGACTTAAAAGAAATAGGAGGGGCTTGCGGGAGACTAGAAATGTCAATCAGAGCCCCGAGTCCCAATAATCTCGGGCAATCTGTTAGGACCTGACCTGGGTCCACTCAGATCAATAGGGAAAGTGGGAGCAGCGAGCGGAGCGGCTGCCTGGCGCGGCGCGGCGCGAGGCAGCAGCCAAGTGCGTCGTTCCGCGCGGTGCGCGAGGAGCCGCGAGCCTTCCCGTGCTGTGGGTCGCGGTGGTTTTGCTCTGATAAAGTTGCTTGTACCCCTTGCTGGCCGGCTGGAAGGAGCGAGCAGGGGCCAGTGCCTGCAGTGCTGCCAGCGCTGCCAAGCGCAGAGCGGCCTCGAGCAAAAGTGCCTACCCGTGCGCCCAGGGCTTCCCAGCGGGTACTGCCTTGTCCCTGCAGTGCACTAGGGCAAATCCTTCATTTTTTCCCAAAGTAGACGCCTCACCGGTTTTCTAAATGGACCTAACGTAGTATATCTAGGGGTTTTTCTCCTCTGAGCTGAAGCAGAGGAAACAAGGATGCTGCTCCCGTGTCCTCAGATCACCCCCTCGCACGTGCCCCAGTGCGGGGTCTTGCCTGCAGGTACAGGCAGAAGGATGCGGGGATGCCGGGGATGATGTAGCTGTATCTCAGCGAAGGTCCTGCGTATTTTATGTGTCTTAAGTATCTTGTATTCATAAAGATGAGAGAAAAAAAAAGTAAGGAGGAGGGATCTGGCATTTCAGTTTTAGATTCCACTTCAGTAAGTGCTGCTTGAGGTGTACTGAGATGCACCATTTCCCACACCAAACATTTCATCAAAATACCTCTGCAGGCTTTTTTTTACCTCATCTAGCGTGTTTTGTGTGATGATTCACACATTTCTAATAAGGAAGAATCAGTAATGAGTTACTATGGCACAATGCATTTATTAATCAGTGGTAGGAGACTATGTAGAGGAGATGTTGAATATGCCTTAACAACCTATTCAGACATAAGTGGGTTTTTTTTGTTTGTTTGTTTTTCATTAGTTGCTTTAATTCATGTTTTAGATTAGTAACCTTTAGGCTTCTGACTTTAATTTAAGGCAGTGGTGGCTTAACAGGGTTCACTTTTCACATTTGTGTTTTGTGAAACACATTTTGTTTCAAAATGTTCACATTTTGAAAATGTTTCACATTTTTGCATCAGGTTTTAACTGTAGCTGTTCCAAACTGTACCATGTAACAGTACTTTATAGTTGCTAATGTTCCTGCTGAAATAAAGGTAATCAAAAAGGACTTTTTAAGAAGTATTTTGCAGTAAAAGGTATAGATGCTTCATAAAAATGCTCTGAAATAATACATAAGGATGCATATATTTGGTTTTATTAATGCATGCTATTTCTGAACTAAAAGAAACTATGTGCATTCAGATACATTAAATTTAATCTGCAGTTAGTAAATGCTGTATAACTAAGGAGATGAATTACAGAGTCTAGATTGGGTAATTTTGTGTCAACTCTAATAAAATAAGGGGTAATAATAAGGATTGCTAATAAGTCAGGAGTATCTGAGAGAAGGTTCCGTATGATGTAGTCTTCTCCTTTATGTCCTCTGTTATGCAAGCACAACAGAGGAAGATGTTTCTGACCAGTTTTCTAACCAAGTGGTACATTAAGTTCTAGGTGATCTGCTAATGAAGTTTTTTTCTAACTAATTAGATTTGTATTTTGCCTTTTATCATAATTTTCACTTTTGTGAAAAAATAGGGATGTTTTTGGTGCAACTGCAAACCTAGTCTCTCGATGTGTAAGAGTCACATTGCGATGGCTTTCCCTGCGCAGGGCAACTCTGAGCAGACCTTTAGATGGAGTTTGTAGTGCCTGGATTTAAGTACTACCGTAACTCATGCTCATGCCTCAGTGAGTTCGGCTGGCTGCGTGAGCTTGTCATGTTTCTTTTAATACATTTCCTAGTCAAGTGTTGCAGTGTATACCAAATAAGGAGTTATGCAATATTTACATTTGAGTCTGAAAATTCAATAAACTCGCATACTGTCGCTGTGCAAATGTGTAAGAAATCCTTCTCTTACGTGTTAATGTAATTTTTATGTGCGTATGCTACTTTTTGTGGACTACTAGGTAATCCTAGAGTTTTGTATATTAGAGGGCATTGAAGGAGGAATGTGCAGACTTGTGTGCGTTTGTACATGCATAAAAATAGACATCTGTAAAGAATGCTTGAATGTATTACAGAAACTCAGCAACTCTATGGGTCTGGTTTGAAGGCTTGCTTAGCTGGCATAATGTTGTTGCAGTGCTGGCTGAGGTTTTATTAGAGTTGATCTTTTTTCTTTCAGTAACAACAATGAAGTGACATTCGTATGGCCTAGTTTCAAAATGCTGTTCCTGTGCCAACTATTTTAGGCATTACTTCTTTTAAAATGGCCAGGAATGTTCTCTTTAACCAACTGTGTCATGAGGATGTTTAAGAATGGGTTTGCTTGCTGAACTCGTGGGTGTAACGGAGACTTTATGTTGGCTCTTTTCAGAGTTGCACAGCTCGATAGTATGCAAGGAATCTTAGATATGATGGTGAATCTTGTCTCTAAAGAAAAAAAATTGCATATCCTTAAAGCAGTGTATTCTGGTGTTG
This sequence comes from Crypturellus tataupa, assembly GCA_034781795.1. Lineage (NCBI taxonomy): Eukaryota > Metazoa > Chordata > Aves > Tinamiformes > Tinamidae > Crypturellus > Crypturellus tataupa. Next base: position 3,932,155 of record JAWLRI010000344.1, on the reverse strand, counting down.
AGTTCAGTGAGATTTGGATATGAGATCTATTTAGTGATTCCTCTGGAGTTTATGGTTTTGTAGCAAAATACTCATTTTGACTGTTGTTTATGTCAATGTAGGAATGATTTCAGTTTTTGTGAACAAAAACTTTCATAAAAGGCAATCTAGATACCTTCCGAATTATATTTAGTGATACAATTTAAGTGTTCAAAAGCCGAATGTAATGCTTCTCACAGTGAAAACCATTAGGTAATGGAAATTTTTCTGTAAAATATGACATGCATTTTAATAAAAGCTATGCTTTTTTGAGGCTTATGGTCTGCAGACTGGAATCAGCTGCTTTTCTGTAAACAGGACCATGTTCCACAGCTGCTTTTTAAAAGGCCTTCTGTATTTCTAAAACTTACTGTATTATTCATCTTGTCAAGTCAAGAAATAAAAACTTTTTTTTTAGAGTAAAAGAAAGGAACCAAAAAAGCTCAATAGCTCTAGTAATTCTTAATAAGCTTAATTATGTTTAGCATATTAAGCATGTGTATTTGGTAAACATTTGATAACTAGTATAGCTGTCCTTTGGCTATTTGTGTTTGTCTTTAAGCTCATCTGTATTAGGATACTTCTGCACTGCAGGCAATTCAGGAGACTTTTCTATCCATTTGCTCAGTTTGCTTCACAAATCACACATGAGTTTTAAGGATTTGGGGGCAGCTTGCACAGTTGAAGAGAAGCGCTGTCCTTTAAGTTACCAAAGCTTAACGGAGGCCACCGTCCTTCCCTTTTTTTGGTAGAAGTTAACAATGATTTTTGAAGTTGGTATAACATACCTGTGAATCTGTGGGCAAAACTCATGGTAGGAAAGCAGTCATTGAGGAAAACTTTTATTAAAATTCTAAGTGAATGGCCACACTTCTTTCTCATGCCCGCATAAAAGAAAGCACACTTGGAGCGAGGTACTGACAAGCATTTGAAAACCAGGGACTTGTTTGGATCTTCTCTCTGTGCATGAAAAGAAATCAGGTGGACTTAAACAATAACTTACCTGATAGGATTATCTTGATTGAAGATTGCTCTTTTACAAATCAAAAAACAACCAACCAACCAACCAAAACAAAAGTTAGTTTTCTTAAGAGAGGTTCTACTATGGTATGATACACTGTATTAAGTGCATTGAGTGCACATTATAAGTGCAAATAAACCCCAGTATGAATATTTGGGACTGAGGGACTTAGAAGGACAGGGAGGGCTATTTTGTTTTGTTTTGTTTTGTTTTGTTTTGTTTTGTTTTGTTTTGTTTTATTTTCCTTTCTGACAGCTCAAATGTTTATAAGTGTACTTCACAATAGTAAATTTAATTTCAGGTCTGTTCCTGGCACCACTGAAGTAGTAAGTTTGTTTGCTGTAGAGAATAGTGCAGCTTTTGCAATGGCTTCTTCAAAGCCTGGCAGTTGTTGTGTGAAAGTGTTTGTCTGCAGTTACCACTGAATAAAATGTGAATGTCTCAGGGCTTTTCTGTAAAAAGGGATTATAGAGTGTGGCCTCCATATTTGGCTCTAGTTGTCAGCTTGGGTCTCCTGTAATGCAGACACTAGTCTGATAAGTTGGGAAATATTCAGTTAAATGAAATGTTGGTAACATGTTCTGTGTAGTAAAATCTTATTTAAAGACAAGATAGCTATTTGGAGGAATTTATTTTCAGCATATCGTTGAGTGGTTGTTCAAGAATGTTCAAGTCTACAAATGGATCTGGGTTGGAAGGAGACAACTACCTGCTGGAAGTAGATTCTCTGAACCTGTCAAATGATAAAGCTGACAAACCTCCCAGATGCATAACTGAATCTTTTAAAGTTGACAAAACTTTTTCACTTGTGCTACATTAGTCTGAGTCAAACGAGTAGGATGAAGATGAAGCTTCATGAGGTGACAGACTGTTCGCTTTGGCCAAAAGGGGCAGCCTTGCCCGCTGCCCTACGCGCCGAGCAATTTTCCTGGGAAGGTGATGGATTGTTGTTAGCAGACTGAATCCTCCTAAGTCCAAGGACTGCGGTTGTGGGGACGACTGCCTGTAGTGAGAGGCTGGCAACTTTATTACTTTCTAATGTAGATGCCTGCGTAGTAGTAAATGCAGTATGTGTTGGGATATACATTATTTATTTTCATCAGACATAAATGTACCAGAATGAACTTTCCTTTGGTATGTTCTTTCTATTAAAGCAATAATCTCTTTGTTAACTTCATAACCAGATTTCGTACTGATTCTGATTGCAGATAGGAATGCTTGTGAAAGGAGAAAGTGGCCAGTATGCAAACCATTCTGTCAGCTGCTACTGGAATAAACTGCAGGCTCTGCATGGACTTCAGGAAAGCTCCACACAAACCAATTGAAGCAACCCATATCAACTACCTCATTTCTGCTGACTTTTTTTTTCCCCCTTTTTCAATTCTGGCTCTGGTGCTTTTATATTTGAAGTGGAAAAGCTCAGACACTAGAGATTTAGTAGCATTTAAGAGATCACTGACAAAACAGTATTTATTTAGAAAAGTGGTTGACAACTTTAAACCCCCTATATGGAGCAAAAGTGTTTGCTATACTATATCCTGTAGCATGAAATTAAAGTTTTCCCCTTCTATAGAAAAAATCTTCTTCCTCATTCTCTACAAAGAATGATGGTCCTAGTCTAGGTGAGCTTTTAATCCTGTTAGGTAAATTGCAAAATAGAGTGTAAATGTATACTTTAGGAGAAAAGATAATTTTAAGCCCTAAGAGGTACTTATATTCAGGATAATACTGTCCCATGCTACTGTTTGCACAGTCATTAATTTTGACTGCTCTAATGTTTGTAGCTGCCAGTGCTTAGGTCACAAGCAAAGCTTTATATTACTATGTCTGGCGGAAACTACTTTCTGTGAGAAATTTCAGTGGAGTTTACTGGAAGATTATTTGGCTAGTAGGCTGACAAGCTAGAATAACATATCAAAATAAAATGTTAAAGTACAGAGTTATATGTATTTTAATTTTAATGACTTTAATATGAGAATATTTATTATTGAAACAAAGTACAGAACAAAATGAACTTTTTATTCATGGCTTTGCATTGGAATATCTCATGAAACTAACTCAGGAGCTGTTAAGGGTCAATCAGTGATTATTTTAAGTATGGTGATGGTCGAAAAGTTAACGTACAGAATCATTATATTCACTTTGCTACCAAAGCAACTGAAGGAGCCTCATGATTTTCCTCTTCTGACCTCTTTTATTCATCATCCCTCTGCTTCCTTTGCTGAACATGAGTTCTTCTCAGCAAGAACTTCAGTGTTGGTGTCCTTGGGTCGCTGTTCAGTGAGAACTCAGTTGGTCATTGTACGGCTGAGGTTAGGTTAGGAGAACCCGGTGCCTGACATCTCAGTGCAAAGCCACCTCCTTCAGCTCTGACATCTCGCCTGTGCCAGCTGCCAGCAGGGCTCAGCAGCCGGGCCAAGTATCACCAGATTTTTTCTGTTCTTTCAGCTACAAATGAGGTCTTGTCCTGGAAAAAGGCAAGCTGGTGATCAACACTTCAGTTCATTTTTATGATGACAAAGCAAAGAGAGAAGGAAGCTCACCCGCATGCGTGGAGTTTCGGCTGGGAGGACCACAGTGCTTTGCATGGCTGGTTTAATAGTATTTGGAGTTTCCTGGCATTTCAAGCGGCTACTGTGTTTACCAGGGTCAGTTCTTTCTCTCCTCTAATATGCTGTGGTGCAAGTGAGTGTCCTTGGCAGCACTTGATGCACCTCTTCTGCTCTTTCCATCTATTTCGTTCGGTTCAGAGGCTTCAGTGTTTACTTGTAGTCAGCTCAGTAGTGGATTTTTTAATAGCGTGATTAAAACAGCTTTTTCTGATGTTGTTGATATGTGGCCTTACAAAGCTAAACACCACATCGCTGGGGGAAAAGATTGGTGGGGAACTCTGAATGCGAGTCTTACATTTCTAGGTCACCAACTTGAAAGTAACTCAGTAGTGGCCAAAGCTTGTTATCATTTCATGGTTTTGCGTTTGGTCTCACTCCAGGTGTCAGACGCATTAGAGAAGTTGCTGTTTTCACTTCTGTGCTAAATCTTGAGGCCCTCATCCCTGCGGAGGCCTCTAGTCACTGCTGGGCACAAACAGCAGCGCTGGCAAGCGCCCCGACACCGTTTCCCTCACTCTGTGTCTGCTCCCCATCCCCCATCTGTTTGGGTGTTGATCTGGCTTTCTTAATAAATGCTGCAGGCCATTGATTAAAAGGTTAATGAAGCAATATGTTTTCTTAAAATGGGTACAGATTTGGTCTAGCATGTATGTTGATGGAGATGAAGCTTTGGTCCAAAACCTTGACCAGATAAGCTGAGATTCCCAGCGCTGAGTGGTAACAGCATGGCAAAAGATTGAAAAAAAAAAAAAAAGTTTTCTAAATAGTATACCTGAGTAAGAATGATACCAGGTATCCTGATAATGTGTTTTGCAAATACCCACATACTACAGAGTGAGAGGTAGCTGCACTGGCTAGCTACCCAAGCTAGCTCTGCACAGTAGCCTCAGTGACTGCTTTTTTTCCCTCTATGTATAGCAGTTTTAAGGAGAGTTATAGATCAGATGAGCATTATTGTATTTATTTTCTGCTAGAAGAGGGCCAGACATTGCTGAAGTTTTGAAACAGAATCTTAGTAGTTACTTACCTTTCTTCCCGTATATTTCCTTCCTGCCCTACTCTATTTTTTTCTTTAATTGTGGTCAGTCCCTTGCTTGTTTGCTATTTTGCTTATAGACTGTGCTTATAGACTTTATTTTTCCATTTTCCTGCAAAAATTCTAATACACGATTTGTTTCTGAAAGCAATGTAGGAATCTGTAGCAGATTTAAATGTCAAGACCTTATAGGAGAGACCTTAATATAAACCTGAAAGAAAGAAGGCTTTGGTCACTGTTCTACAATGGCAAGTCCCAGCAGAGAAGGATGCTGGCTGTTAAACCCTCTTTGGGCCCTCAGCCACCCCCGACATGCTGGGGAGCCCTGAGAGCAGAGGCAGGTGTGCAGGGGCCGCGGCGGGACCTTGCAGCAGACGCCGCACAGCATGGGCACGCTGCTGGTGAAATCACACACGGAGATTCCAAAGTAAATTAAAATCACATTAAAAAAATAAAGTTGAGGAAGTTTAGAGGAGTGTATTTCCACTGAAGTAGAGCTCAATCTTATAAATGACCAATCTAGCCATGCGCTTTGGAGTTCCGTGAGCAAGTGTGTATAGCCTCTGATTTATTTCAGATGTGACTAGTCTCCCCTTTTGAGAAAGATGCTGTTAACTGCAAGCTTGATGTGTTTACAGTGGCTAAGAGTAGCACTTCATTACCTAGTCCTGCTTTCTCACATAGGTCCAGTATGGCTCTGTTGTGTCTGCAGGAGGACTAGGAGGCTGCCTTGCACCTTTGTGCTTTTACTTTCCCTGAAGACTTAAAGCTCTGAGGGATGTTTTCTGGTTTACTAAGAAGTTGACAAAACTTCAGGTTCTTGTTAGTTTTGTTTAAACTTATGTGCATTTAGCATAGAGACATATCTACATAACATTTAGATTTTTTTGTGCTTTTTTTTCTTTCCAGTATGGTTAACTAGGGCTTCATGGGATCTCAGAGTTACCTTATGCTGTTATATGGATACTGAAAAATGCAGAAGAACCTCAAAACTCACTAACTGCAGCAGCCAAGGAAATGCAAGTAACCTGGAGATCAGTCCTGTGTCTTTTGACTCAGGCCGAATAAATGTGGCTTTTGTGTTCATGGAACTTTCAGACACACAAAAAGATGAAAATAACCACCCCAGGCTATTTCACTGGTTTACCACCTGATGTAGCTGACATTGGGTGATTGAAGGGACTTGGTGCATAGGAAAGCACAGCAGAGACTACAGTTCATTTGAAACAGCACTGTAACTAATTTCTCAATAGGCAGTTCCTTCTGAAGTGAACTTAATTGGAGCAGGTTACTATTATTTGAAAATACATTTTTAAATGTGACATTGTCAAGAAATTTATGCTCTGGTTATACCTATTTTATACTGAAACTTTGGTTAAGAGTTGTATTGGGAACTGAAACCCACCAAAGCAGGATCCCTTTCAGTCCAGGACAAAAGAGTATCTTGGGAGCATCGTTATTTTGGGACCAGTTGAAGTTAGGCAGTTACCTTGATTTACAGAAAGTTTTTGTTTGTTTGTTTGTTTTCTTTTGAAAATGCTGGATTTTTTTCCTTTTCTTCTTGGTGTGTTTGTATTAACATGTGACAGATTAAGTTAGTCTTCAGAGATTTATTTTCCTCTTCAGCTCATGTGCTAGGATTACTAGACAAAACTGACAGAATCAGAATGTGGATCAATTGTCCTTTTCTGGAATTGGGACTTAATGTGTGAGACCTATTCCAAGCCTGATTTATAGCTTAAGCATATTTAAATTCTCAAATATATTTGTTTATTCTTTTTCTTTTATTCTTGTGCATGCATCTTGCACTTTAATTTTCAAAACATAATCAAATATTAAAAATATCATGAACGTGCTTCTGGATACATCAGTAGGCATTTACTTACAAGGGTGTGAAAATGTTCTTTAAATCTGGTTTAAGACACGATCTAGATACCTGTAATGCAGTTCTGAGCTTTAACCTGTAGTGTTTTTCATCTGAAATTTTAATATGCTAAATATTTTTTTTTGATTTCTCTATAGACTTTGTTTAATAAAATTTCTCTGGCATGTATTTGAAATTGTTGTTTGTTCTACGGCTGACACTTGGAAGTTTTTTTCCACAGACTCCGGAGAGGTGCCAGGTGGACAGTCATGAGGAGGAAAGTCTTTTCCTCCTTCTATTGTGAGCTGGAATTGCCACCTTCTTACAGGGAAAGAATAGGGAGGGGAAGGGAGACTATAAACAAGCTATCTTGGCTTGTGCAGGGCAAAGTAACCCTTTGCAAAAACTTTTTTTGAAATAGTATGAAGAGCAAACTTGTAGAATATTTTGTCATTATTTTCTCTGTGCAACATAATAATAGAAGTTTTGTTTGTTTGTTTTTCCCCTGATACATACTCATAGATTATTTTGGTAGTGTTTTTTATATTTCTAATTCTTCAAAGGGAGAATGGGGAAGCTTTTCATTTTTTTCTTTTTTTTCTAATCTGTTGGTTAGGAAACATTTAAGTTTCTTTTTCTGTTCGCTGTCTAACAAAGGCAGGCCCATAATCTCTTTGACCTTGGTGTTTGCTCTTTGTTGTGTACGTGTGTTTGTTTCTCTGCTAAAAGGAAACAAAACTTCATCGAATACAATATGGTTGTAATGACAAATATAGGGCCAAGTTAAAATTATCTGTGCAAGCACCTATCACTGTAGCTGTATTCCTTCTGTACTTTAGCCTTATGTTTTATTTTTTTTTTTAGGTTCTGCTGCTTAAAGATTTCAATTTAGAGTTTAGCTCTGCTTTTCTTCCTCTTCATGCAGTCAACATACCATAAATGTAAAATAATTATTCAGAGTAAGTTCACTCTCATCATTGTTGTGGAAAGCTATGTCTTTAACTTTGTAAAACATTTTATGCAGAAATTTGGAATAAATATTTGTAATTTTCTTTTTTTTCTTTTCCTTTCTACTGCCTTGGCCCTGGCTACCTTTGCTTCTCCTGTACCTTTTAATTTAACATTGCTTGGCCAAGCACTGATCTCTCTCATTGTTGTGGAGGGGACAATGCATCAGTGCATTTTGCCTGCTATAGCTTTCAGTGTGCTAACCTAGGAAGGAAAATAAGATTTCTTTGCTGGCAAAACTTATTTATTTATTTATATTTTATCCATAGCTTGAACAGTGTTTTGTTGTTGTTGTCTTTTAACCAGATAGCAAAAGCTGGGAGGGAACTGTCTGTGTGTGTGTACTGGGAAAAATAGTAATATATAGGTGTTTGCCTGCAAACTTACCTGTCACAGGTCACTGAAGACTATTCTTCGGAGCGGACCATCGGTCAAGCTGCAGCCCACGGGCCAGGAAAGGGACAGAGAGAAACCCAGTCAGCAAACAGGCTTATGTCTGCTCGGTAGCAAAGTGCCTCTCCCTTGAGCGAGTGCCTCCTTGCCACATCTCTTCTAGCAGTGAAGGCTGGAGAACATGGATACAGGTCGGGGGATTATACCTATGCGTTAGGTTGAAATGGATGCATTATTTTGGTATTCTTATGGGTGAAGCTGGGTAGATGCTGTATAAGGACAAGGGAATTCTGTACTGACTAATGGGAAGGTATCAAAATTTTACCTTGTTCGCAATAGCTCCAAAAAGTTCCTCTTTGTAAAGAAAATCCTGAACGCACCAGTCCCTGGAATTGGTGCGGGATAAACAGATCTTTGTGCTGAGCTCCTTGCGCTTGTCTTTTTGACTCCGGGAATTAGGTCTGAGGAAGAGAGAAAACATGTGCGGTGCTTTTACGAGTTATGGCTTGTCTGCTATGAAGCAAGTGCACAGAACTGTCTGAAAGCAAAGCCAGGATGCACATGGTGATGAGCCTGAGAGACCTGGCTCCACGGAGTGCCGCTCACCCAAACTCAGTGCTGCCTGCCCTCCTGTTCGCATCAGGGCTGGCGGGTGAGGAGAACTAGCAGCACAGGCCAAAGTTATGTTCTTCTGTCCTTGCTTTCGGTATTTAAATAGAAGTAGTCATCTTTACTCCTGATACAATAATAGTTTGCACATCATGCTCTTTAAAACGAGTAGTATGGCATTTGTTTATTTATTTATTTATTTGGAGTTTAATTATGCAGGATTAGAATTATTTCTTTGCTTGTGTCAATACTGAAAGCATGACTTCTGATACTGTAGAAACCCAATATTGGGATGTAGGGAGTTAGGAAACAAATTTAGGGCTTTTATTTTTACTTTATTATTATTTTGAGGGAATGTAAAATTTGTAGATGGGTGAAACTTAACCATTTGAAAATGCTCAGTTATGGCATAATGTTTTAAAGACATCGCAGGATATGCACCTACTGACAGCCCAGCACTAGTGCTTTGCTTGTACTCTGTCAAGTACAGGAGGTTCTGCTAGGTCTTCCCAGTTGGTCTCCTGTGCAAGGCACTAGATAACAGGGATGTGCTTGCTGCATACTCTCTGAGTTTGCCACTGGATTACAGAGAGTTTTCCAGCAGAAACACATATATTAAATCGTACTTGTATACAGCTTTCAATTGAAAGTTAGAGTTCAGTAAAACTCCAGTACAGCAAATGTGTTTCTGGAGATAAGTCCTGAGAATGTAACTAGTAGCATTGATCCTCTCGTTTCTGCAGCTGTGTGGTGGTGGGCTGCGTTCCTGGGTATGCGCAGGTGAAGCAGAAGTCCTAATTTATCCTTTATAGCTCTTTAATTTGATTATGTATCTGCATGGAAATGGCTTTCTGATGGTGAAGTAAAACACATCAAAAACACTTATAATTTTGATGTGTTAAATAATTCTCATTCCTTTCCAAATGAAGGATTTTTAGGAGAAAAAATCTTTTTAAAAAATTATAGCTGTTTGTCAGTTTACAGCTGTTTAAGCTATTAAAGAGGTGGCTATTCTTTGCTGGCAATTGTTCTAACAGGGAATTATTTAAACAATGCAGTTTTAATGGTTTGACACTTTAATGGTCAGGATTTCCTGATGTGATGCCATAATCAAGAATGACTGAGCAGGACTTGAGACAATTTAGTTCAAAACCAGTTTCCCTTTTTTTTTTTTTTTCCTCTTTCCTCCACTTCCTTTTCCTCAGCCCCAAACCTCTGTGCTGTGTCATGTTGCCTCCCGCCTGCGCACGTCTGCTCTGCTCTCTGGCCATCTTGTGCTCTCCAACTGAGAGATCCTAAGTGTTTCTCCGTTTTTTTTCCTCTTCTCCCTGTGCTCTTCCCTGCCCTCTCCCAGGGAATAGAGTGGAGTTGCGTGGCCTGGGAGATGGCGGGGAGCTTGCAGCAACCATGTTTGTGGCTGTAGCTTGGAGTTGCTTTTGCAGCTCTGGAGCCTGCTGATGTCAGTGGACGGAATGAGCCCAGCAGCTGCCTCCTCCCCACTGGCTCTCCCAGATCTCCTGATGCTTCCTTGAATGTCAGGTCGGGCCTCTTTCCCAACCATTATAGTTCTTAACAAAAGTATCTGTGTTTTCTACCTTTCATAGGTTTAAAATACCTGCACGTCTGATTTAGATGCTTGTACGTGATAACATGTGGCCACTGTTCTTCCTGTTGAATCGCTGTTCTGTAGGGAAGCAGGTTCTCTACGAACAGTGTGAGGATAAGTGTGTTCTACCTTCTAGCTCTTTTTTAATGATTTCAGTGTTTTTTTCGTTTTGATCCTGAAGGAAAGCTTTACCAAGGGATAAAATCTTAAACTGGCATTTTGAAAGCCGTTAGTGGGGTCTCTCTTCTACATATGAGAGAGGTTCAGAGAGAAGCTTTTGGTGGGTTGCAACTTATCGCCTCCCTATAAAGGTAAGAGGAATGACTCACCATACCAATGCTGTTACTGTAGAAGCTCTCTGCTCTAAAAAGCAGAACCCTGGCCTGGGAGGCAGGAAATCTAGATTTAACTTTTTCGCTCTGCTTGAAACTTGTTGGGATGATATTGGTCAGATTGAATCATTGCTTTGAGCATCAGCTTCTTTATTAGGAAAAAAACATTGGTTTCTTCAGTAAGATACCTGAAGATTTGTTGTTAGAAATCATGCTAGCGGTTGTTACAGATACTTTTCCATATATATTATAATTACTCTGTGATAGGACCAAATGTTGTAGAGTTTATCAGAGTTGAAGACAAGGAGTCTAATTAAATTTCTATTAAATAATTATGCAGATAATATTTTAAACAATTTAAAATTTCATGCTCTCAGCAGGATATTCAAGCACATTTGCAATAACTATCATAGGAAGCTTAAGTAGCTGTGATACTATCTCTGCTACAAAATAATAACAAAAAAAGCATAACCATTAAATGTGGGCTGTGATTTACCACCCTAGAAATGAGCTTAATAGAAATTCTCTTTAGTGAAGGCTATGGTGACAGAGTATGTTGTGTTTATTTTGTAGCTGGATAGTGTACTTAAAATACATGGAAGAATTCTAGATCTATTTTTGGCTGTCTTGGAAGAAAGGAGGTATCTGCCTCAATCTGACAAGCAAACTTCCTGAGAAACAACAGGAACTTAAACAGAGCCAATTTCAGTTAAAGGAAAAGATGTGAAGAGGACAATTGAAAGCAGATACAAACACTCATGACATGTAGGATAATTTCTTTTTTAAAAAAAAAAAGGATATATGAAGGCTAAAGTCAATTACTTCACATTAGCTGTGAAGTGCAGGGCACCCGCCACTGTCATGGCGGGTGTGCAATGGGTTCTGTCTTGCTTCCTACTGTGTGTGTTTGAATCCAGAATAGCTTGTTCAAGCCCTTGCTACATTCAAGCAATATGGAGAAAAGTAGCATTTTTAATACCGATTTGTATATAAAAAATACTTGTAGTTCTAGACACTTTTTGTGTTGAGCATGCAGCAATTTTTTCTCTATGTGCAGTGTGTGTCACTTTTTTGACCTCAGATGTACAGCCTATCCTCTTATTCTCCGCACTGTCTTACTGTGCTCTGAGAGTGCCCAAACAAGGCGGGGTGGCCCTGGCCACCAAACCCCACTGCCCGCACAGTCCCTGCCGCTCGGCAAAATGGTCTTGATAGACAAAAATGGTCTTGATAGATCGAGTTTTAATTTCAAAAGGGTAAAAAAAAAATGTCCTGCGAGAAAGAAAGTGCTGTGTTACTGACATTTTAACATTTCTCTAAGAAGTCAGAGTAAAGAGTAAGAGAAGTCAGAGCTAGAGTAAAATAATAAAAGACTATTGGCAGAGCAGAAATAAAAAAAAAAAGCCCAGCAGTAGTAGTGCTGTGCTGTGTTCCTCGTATTATTTTGAGGAGAATACAAACCAGACAAAGCCTACTGCTCTTTTTTTAGAAAGAGTGAGTGAGAGAGCTGCAGAGCTTATGAGCTTCCGAGGCTCCAAGCATACCCTTACCAGGCGGGTGGGAACCCCAAATAGTTCATGCTCTGTCAGCTTTGGTGGCAAAGAAATACAGAATGAAATTATTTAATCCCGCCCAATAATGAGGCGTTCTGGTTAATACACTATTTGAAATTCACACAGTGGATTTTTATAGGGTTACCAGTTTCAGGTTGATCTGTGAATGAATCCCACTGAACATAGTTATACCAGATAATAATGTTTGGCTAAGTTAAGAAATCTGATATTAAATTTTGGCTTTCCTTTCAGAAACTACTATACAACTTCTTATTAAATAGACAATGTGATACTCTCTCCCTTTTCCCTCCCATGTATTTTTTCTGTTTTTTTTTTTTTTCCCTAACTTGCTTGTCTTGCATGGCAAATAGAATACAAACCCTGTTATATATGAGACAGGATTCACTAATATGAACTGTTAACTCTGTCATGGATTACAGAGGCCTCAGCAAGTTACTGCACCATTGAAAGTAAATCCTAGTCTTTTATTCTGCCCTAGAAATAGTGGCATTTCAACAAAGTTAAGGATATTGTAGTTGTTTCATTACTGTATTAAAATTACTTCAGTTTGACATTTTTCTTTTCTTTGGGGGCTCATTACAATCTGAAGAATTTGTGTATGTGTGAACATAAAAGTGAGCAATGCATTTCATTGTGGATGCACATTACCTCTGCTTTGCTGTTGCAAGAAGAAAAAGGCCATTTGCTTCCCCTGCCCTCTACATGCATAAGTGTAGCTGTGTGATGAGCTGAAGGGAAAGCCAATTAGGTTAAAATTAACCTGGGAAAACAAAGAGGGCACGTGCTGTGTTTCCAGCTTGGTTCTCTGCAGAGCTGTGCGCTTGCTTGTGCTTGCACAGAGAGAGGATGGTGCAGCGAGTGTGAGTGGGGCTGATGCTCACAGCTGAGGATACTGTTGCCTGAACTATCTGAAGGTGGGGGTGAAAATTACAGCCCAGCAGGGAGGCTTGTGGCTTTGTAGACTGATCTAAGGCTGTCATAGTATCATGTTCCCAAGCCGTGCTTCCTCCTTTGCATTAAAATTTCTGCAGCGGGTCATGAAGCTGCTTCTTTTGTTCCTCCCAGGGTTAGGTTTTTGTCCGGTTTCCCCATGTTGAGGTGATTCGCTAAGTTGTCACATGAGCAACCGTGCAGGTGGGAGGGAGACAGCCTGTGGGTTGGCTTGTCTGCAGCATGCCTTGTTTGCAGCTTCCACAGCCTCCAACCTCGTCCTCAGCAAGAGAAGCTTTTGTTCACTTTGTTTGCTTTAAAAGTAAAACACGGTGAGAAAAATTTCATATTGGGGACTATTTGACTTAGTTATTGTCCTTCTGTGCTTTTTTTTCTTGACACAAAAATGTCTGTCTTTGCCTTTGAAAGTTTGAGCATTAGAAAGGCGCAGCATGGATGTTGGAAGATGTGTGCAGAGACTTTATGTGTAATAAAGTTAACATTTAAGCTCCTGGCATTTGTGTGCACTTCTCTGAGGGATAAACCAGTCATCAGGTTCAGGCATAGGAAGGAATTTTCTTTCAAGCCAGACATTTTGGCCCGTTGTTCTCCTTTGCCGTGGGTACTTTGAGGCGCTTCTGACCCCCTTTGTGCGCTCTCACGGAGTAGAATCCACTGCAGGGATTTAGAGCATGGCAGCAGCTTTGATCTTGCTGCCTGCGCTGCGTTGTGGCGCATGCTTTTCCGTGCCTTTTAGGACTGCTCTTGCCAAGACCAAGATCAAAGCGCTGCAGAGGCACTTCATGGCACGTGGAGGGCGCACAGGGAATAGTCGAGTCGACCCACGACGTTGCGTGCCGCTGCCTGCGAGCGCAGGGACGTTGGCTGCGTGACCTTGACCAGTCCTGCCGCCCCTGCGGAGCTCGCCTGCGCTGTAAACACCATTCCAGGAGAAAATAGCATCTCACTGGAGCCGTGCCACTTGTCTTTTATTTATTTATTTATTTCTAAACAGCGATGTGTTGATAGAGCAGCAAGCTTGTATGAGAATTGACGAGAAACACAGTTCATACATTTTAATCACAAGCTTGAGCAAGGTAGACTTCCTTTTCATTAAAGACTAAGGTATTGATGAGCACTCAGTTTCCACTTGTGCTGAATTGTTGACTTCAGTAATGCATTGTTATGAATAAATGATTTTTGGTGAGGAAGAAATATTCATTAAGTAAAATGTAGCTTGTTCAAGTTATAGAAAAAATTAGGAATGGTATAGATTAAAATAGAGGAAGATTTTAAGGGAAGTCTCTGAAGGTTTGGGCTCTACAGTAAGCTGTGTTTTCATAAATGAGTTGAACAATACAAAATTTTTTAGTAAAAGATGTGGATAATAGTTAATAAGAATTGTGCATATACAAATTGAAAACAAATGAAAATTTTGAAAATTAAGCAAAATTGACCAAGTTCATCTAATCAAATTTTAACTGCAAATAGCCTGAAGAAGCCTAAAGTTGCAATATCTTGTTCAGGTAAACCATAAATAACCATAAAATAGACTGAAAATAAGCTCTCTTGGAGTCCCCCTATATGGGGGGATAAGGAGAAAATCTTGGTATCAAAAGCCAACACTACTTAATATCAAAGAAATAACCTGCTGTCACAGAATATGCTACAGAAATATCGGATCTTTCTAGGTAGATGTGTTACATCAGTAGAGACACCAATAATTCTTTTGGTCTATTATGTGCAAACTTAGAATTGTAATCATTTATTCTTCTTGGCATGTATGTATTAAATGCAAATCAATACTGATATCTGATCTTCAGTACTGTAATTCACATTAGACAATGGCTGTAATAATAAATATGTTTTAATTGGGTGCTCAAGGAGAAAAATAAAATTAAGGTTTGATTAATAGAATGTGAAGTTAGTAGATGATAGTTTCAGTATAAGAGTGTAAGCTCTAATCCTTAGAGAAAGAAACTAATATATCCAGTGTCACTTTTATTGATTGATATATTGATCTATTTTCCTGACAGGGAGCAAGTATTCTAGATCTGCAACTTGGAAGTGGAGGAAAATAATTAGCTTACGTTAGGAAAATGGATTTACATTAGGAAAATAGGTTTAATGCCTCAAAGTGGCAAGAGAATCCAGAGAAGTATTTTCACTTGAGGTGACTGACACCAGAGTCACCTCTAGAAGTCAGAGTAGACTCTTAAACTTGGTGGACAATTTATAAAAATCAGAGTCAACAGATGCTTCTCACAATTCGCAAGTTAACCCGGAAGTCCTTTCAAAATGTCTCTTTTGCTTTTCGGTCATGTTGTGTTTGAACTGAAGATAGAGGATATTAAAGACACTAAACTCCATCATGATCAAAATCCAGTTGCCTTCAGAATGACGTGGTTCACACGTCTCAAATCAATATTGCATTTTATCTGTTAAAAATATGTTACATTGTCTCTACTCTCTCTTGTAACTTAGCTTTACTGTGAAGTTTCCCCTCTCATACAAAATTAAAGAAATGGTTTGGATATTGTAACAAGGAATTTTCTACTTCTGGTTTTGTGAGTTTACTGTGTTATTAGCTGTATGGGGTAGAAGGGAAGGTGAAGAGGATATTATGATTACTTACTGATCCCTTACAGATTTTTAATTTCTTTTTTTTTCTATAGCCTCCACACCACCCAGAGTAAATAAACGCAGAATTTCTCCAAGTGTTGTTTCCACCTGGGAAAAGAGAGGTGCCATCATGTCCAACATTACTATTGATCCAGATGTCAAGCCTGGCGAGTATGTTATCAAAAGCCTCTTTGCAGAATTTGCTGTTCAAGCTGAAAAGAAAATTGAAGTTGTAATGGCTGAACCTTTGGTGAGTCCCTTTTTCATAGTATCTCTTGAAGCTCTCTTGCTTTTGATCATACCTGTGTTTACTGGGGAAGAACTTACTTTAAGAATGAATAACCCTCTGCAAACAGAGTTGCTCTCTGTTTTATTGTAAATGTTTTATTGACTTCCGCCAAACTGGTTATGAACAATCGTTCATTTGTATGAACACTGGGAATGAGATCTTGTAGTATTCATAGGTTCTGTAGAGTTACAAATGGAAATGGTGACATAAGTATCTTCCAATATTAATGATCCTCAGCAAGTTACCTCTTGATGTTTCTGTGAAATAATATTTCAAAAATTAATTTTAAGGAAAAGATGTATTTAGTTTGTTTTCTCAGGAAGTGGTAAGCCTAACAATTTTCAGGACAGTACATTAAAGATAGGCTAAAATGCAAAATTCACTTGGTAATCCAGACTTCATGATTTTGAAGTAAGTGGATTTTTTTTAATTTTGAAATTTCATTCAATTGTGGTATTTGATATCTTTGAGAGTCAAAAGCTCTCCTTAAAGTATCCTTTAAATGTTATAATGTAACTTTTAATGATCAGCTACTTGACATTCTTGTCACTGTGCTTTTCCTCCTCCTTTTATTACTTAGTTCTTGTAATAAATTTATTCAGATGACATTTTGTAGTGCATTTTTTTCAGTCTTTTTAAATCAAGATGCAGTTGCCCTGTAGGAGAAGAGAGTGGTCATCAGTCTTGACCAGTAAGGTGAAATATTAAGTACTTGCCATTTAGTTAAACAAAGTACGATTCTTTTAAAATAATAAAACATTTATTGGATATAGTTGCAGGCATTTTACATTTAAAATATTAATAAGTTCAGAACTTTGTTATGAATGCCTACCTGTAGGTATTTAACATACCTCCACACAGTTAGCCTGCCTTGAAGATTTTTATTCAGACTCCCTTGAGGGTAGTTTCCAGACTACCCTCTGTCCTAGAGGACACCAGTAGGCCGTGATTTTTCCCTTGCTATGTAAAGGTGTCATGGAGAGTAAACTTTTTTTTAGGAACCTAGTTCCTGTGAACAGCATTAATATCTATAACAAATATCTATAACAATAGGATTATCCTTCCCCTACTTCCATGCCTCATTTCCTACATGTGTCTCAAGTTCTGTACAAAATGTACCTTAGTTACAGTTGAATATCTTAGTTACAGTTTCAGATCAAGCAGCCACATAGTCATTCTGAATACTGAAGATGACATAATCACATAAAAGCAGCGAGTAACCCTATAGAATGAGATTTCCAGTAAGCTAGATGCATAAGCATGTTGAATTGAGAGTACAGGCAACCTTAATTCAGGTATCCCTCCTGTGACTTTCAGAAAGGGTGTATTTAATTTTAGTCCCTCTGAAAAGCACATTCTGTCATGCAGAGCCTTGCTGAAGGAGTGGTCACCTGTGCATCCCCAGCCAAGACTTCTGACCCTGCAGCTCGTGGGGGCTTGTAACGACCATAGGCTCTTGTCCATAAATGTTTCACTGCAGTGAGATGGATTTCTTGGCTATTCACTCACCACACAGTGATGCTGAGAGGGTTCAATTCTTGAATGTGCTTGAATGCCTAGATCTCTCTGCTTTTCCTTCTTGTGCTGAACCTTCTTCCTATTCCAATGTATGCCAGGTCTTGTAAGAATCTCTTGCTCCTGCTGCTGTGTTCTTCCTAATTTTTGCCTGCTTGCTTTTGAGTCATGCTTTCTATTCATTTCTTCAAATCATCTGGAGATAAAGTACAGAGCAGCCTCACTGGTTTCTAAACTGATAGAAACCTTTGCCAATTAAAGCATATTGTCTTGTTCCTTTAACCAGGAACAATTTCTGCAACAGGCATTTCATTTTTCTTTTGTACCTACTTCAGCTATTTTATTGGGATATCAATTTACTTTTTTATTAGTTCCTTATACTTATGCAATGAGATGTAATCTCTGCATCAACATTTCTTTGGCAAAAGAGTTAAGGGAAACAATAGATTGGTGTGCAATGAATCTGAGTCTTGAAATCTTAATATTAAGGCTTTTTGTTACAGGCAAAAAAAAAAAAAAAAAATTTTGTTACAGTCAAATATTAACTAAAAAATTGACTAAATTAAAAGAGCTTTGTTTGTTACTTGGAGAAGCATGTCTTATTACTGTGAATGACCCTGTAAAGAAGAATGGACATATGAGCATCTGGAACCCAATTTTAATGCTTCATGAAAAATGCTGTAAGAAACTGTCTAAAAGTACAGACAAAAGGCACTAAATATGTACTGCGGTGTTACAGATCGACACATCTTCAAATAAAACTCTTAATAGAATGGGAACATTACACACCTGCTTCGGTATGTGCTGCACTGATGGATGTGCTAGACAAGCCTACAGTTTAAACTTTACTTGACTGTTTCCTTGTAGACATCATAAACAAACAGAAATTAAGGAGAGTTTACTAACGTAGCTCTGACATGTTTATGGGAAAATAGGCATGAAACAACCAAGGCACTAAGAGCTGAGAGGAGAAATGTAGGGTTGTGATGCTTTAGACGCAAAGATAGATCACTATATTTAATATCATTTGAATACTTGCCTGAATGCAACTCTTTGATACCCTCTGTTTTATATTACTCTGTTAAACAGACCAAGAAGGACAGCTTTTGGTCAGAGTGGCAGAGACTCGACCATCTTTATTTCAAACAGGCTCAAGAGTGTTTTTCCTGTATAAGACTGGTTTGGGTTTTCTAACTCAAATGATAATTTAAATACAGCAGCCTTGGAGTTCACCAGTGCTGCAAAATTTGTCCGTAGTCTGGATTAAATATTCTTGACAGCAAAACCAGGCTCTGTCCATTCTTCACACTCTTAACTAAATATTTTAACATACACTATTCATATAAAATAAAAGCATCACAACAGATTAATGATTAGCAGACCTATGCAACTAATGAAATAATACATTTTTTCCAAGATGACAGACACCCAAAAGCATTCTTTAGTGAGGCTCCAAGATGATTGCATAAAATCTGTTAAGCAAGATTTATTAATGAAAGATTGTAAAATTGACATTGTGCTTAACCTGTGTATGATGTGTATAAAATTCATTCAGATAAAATATGAAATGATAAAAAGTTGATGGAATAGTCATTTGTAAATGTTAGTGTGTATGGCAGTTCTATCTGGAATCATTTGTCAAGTTGAATTTCTTTAAACAAAATGTATTTTAAAGCATTCAATTGTAAACTTTATACTTAGCATTCCTTATTTTTACATGGGCTGGAAGAAAAGTCTGTATAGAAAAATTGAAATTTGAAATAGATGATAGAAACTATGGAAAAGCAAAACAACCTAAGAAAAAGTGGTGGAAGGAAATTCCTAGATGTCTGTTTGAAAGCAGAGACTGAAGAGGCCTTGATATTTGATAGACTCGCTAAATGTTTAGTTCTAGTATTTGATGTTTTTAAAATAATGCTGAAAGGCTGAAGGATTTGAGAAAAATTTAGGCTGAAAATGGAGAAACGGCTCTACAAGGAAGAAACAGAAGCCCTCCATCATTTTAGTTTAGTTTGATTCTGGGAGAGTCTCGTCTACAAACAGTAAAGTTTATGTGGAGGGTATATATAGTGTTGCATGCATCTTTAGTGTCTTACATGCCACCAGGTCAAAAGCTGTTGGATGGAATTCGGAGCCAGACCAACTGAATTTAGCAACTAGGCACTATCTTTAAAAACCCAAGATGAAGAGGCCAGCAGCAGAGCAAAAGAGCACGGGAAGCAGTGACTTCCCCGGCAGGGACCAAGGCGGCGCCAGGGCCAGCCGGGCAGGCGCGGGAGGTGCCGGGCTGAGGGCTGGGCTGTGTTTGCGCAGCGCCAGCGGCTGCGCCCGCTCGCCGCAGCCCGGCCGCTGTTGACATTGCGGCTTTGCGCGATGGGCGCAGGCTGCTCTTTGTTCAACTGGGGACTGTGTTTTCATTCAACTTGTAGAAGATAAATGTCCATCTGTTGTTTCCAGCTCTCTCTGAACTTGCAGGAAGCCAGGAAAATAAATCTTAAACTATTAATTCGGTGAAAGTTTCCAGACCTCTACTTGATGCAGTTGGATAGGTTATTGTAAATTGTATGAGTCAACTGGAACAATGACAAAGCAGTGTTAGGAAAATATCAAATAGAAATAAATTTTAAAGCCATACACCTAGTTCAGGGGCCTTGATAAACCTGTGACTCGGCTCATGAATATTGTTTGGTAAGCGCTATATTAACTGTGGTGATATTTTACCTTTAGCAGGGAGATTTTAACTGGTGGAAAAATACACAGAGCTTTATAGATTTGCAAGGTCTTCCTTCTATCTAATAATAAAAATCCTAGCAATTGCATCTTCATTTGCTATACTAAATTATTGCCCCTAGTATAGCCCCAGCTTCCAGAATTTTGCTTTCTGGCTTCCAGTGCTTTCAGCATATTTATATATAAACTTCTCAGTTATTTCATTTTTTCTATGATTTATTAGCTGCCTTTTGTTTAAGTGCATCTGTTTTTAGATCCATTCAGTGGAGATGGTCAAACACTGCTGTGACTAATTTGCTCACGTATCTAAAAATTTTGTTAGACTATAGTGAAAAAATAGATTGTTAAGGGTCTGTATCGTGAGGCTGTTTAAGGACTCTCGCCTTTACTATTGTGTCTTACAGGAAAGGTGCTTGTTTCTCTTCTAGGAAATAGTTTTCTAGTTGATTTTTCTTCAACTCATTCGGCAATTTACAGTGTTTATATAGGGTGGGCCGTTTCTCATGTTTCTCCCTAGCAGATAAGATTATGATTATTTGTGTAGTTTATCTGAAAGCATGGTACAGATAGCATGAATTCACCTCTAGTAAAAATTTCCATGAAGCAAAAAGGTGGTGGTGGTGGGCGTTGTAATTGGCAAGTACTCTTTGAAACTTTTCAATTTCTGCTGCAAAATGTAAAATATTTTAAAAATATTCTGAATGGACTTAAAATATCAAATTCTATGAATTCCTAAGACTGAAAAACTTGCTTACTTGCCAGTACCTCAACCTTTCCTTCTCTTGCTTTGGAGTACAGTGAAAGAACACTAGCTGATGTCTGCTGATGAACAAATGACGCTATTTTAGAGTATTAAATGCATTTTTCTGAGGCTTTCTTTTCCTTTTTCTTTTCTTTTTTTTCTTTTCTTTTCTTTTCTTTTCTTTTCTTTTCTTTTCTTTTCTTTTCTTTTCTTTTCTTT
>JAWLRI010000344.1:3890620-3910935 GCA_034781795.1 Crypturellus tataupa | reverse complement strand
TTTCTTTTCTTTTCTTTTCTTTTCTTTTCTTTTCTTTTCTTTTCTTTTCTTTTCTTTTCTTTTCTTTTTTTTTAATTAAAGCATTCTGAAAGTGTAAGCAAAAGCATTTTGTTTTTTTGGAGCACAGAAAGTGAAAATGGTCTGAACTGTGAATTGGTACCTGTTGTGCTTTTTCATTCACCACTGTGTGCACTAGACTAAAGCAGTGCTTTTGGCCCCGAGAACGCTGAGTTTGGATTCCCATAGAGTTGAAAGAGACGGTGTCTTCTGGACACTGGCCTCAGCTGCGCTCACGGCAAAAGGCGCCAGAACTGGCCCCTTCCTGTTGAGATGATGGTCAGAACATGCTCAAATAAGCTGCAGCTGAGATCGGGAGTTTGTGCCCCGGGGCAGCGTGTGTCTGCTTTTGTGCAGCTGCCTGTGCCCGCGTGTTGCGAGTGTCAGCGACTGGGCAGTGCCGACTCGTGAAATTCCCATCAGCAGCAGGACCAAGTGGGTGTTGGCTAGTGCTAAACTACCCAGCAGTTATTCTGTGCTAAGGGAGACACAGGCTGTGGAGCTTGTCCTGGCCGTCTGCTCTCGGCACAACGTGCCCCTTTCCGCAGCCTAGACTGAGCAGGTTAAGGGCTCTTCCAGCTTACTGCTTTGCTTAACCTGCTGCTCAAGAAGAGCTCGGTGTTTGCTCACTGCAATGGAGCGGGAGCTGCTAACTCACCTGGAGTCCTCTTTCTGCCCTTGTGGTCAAAAGCAGCTTTTGGGAATTTATTTATAACAAAATACGAAGTAGTTCAGCATTTCTTCGAGTAGCAGGAAGTGCTCAGCATGTCTTTTTATCTCCTACTGCTTTTTAGTATGTACTTAAAACTGTGATTATGGCACTTATTAGAAGTTGACTAGTAAATCATTGGCCGTTGGAGCCGGTATACATGATTTTTACTTTACAGGGTACCCCAACAAGAGACTTATAAATTGTATTAGAATTGTATTCTTGGTGCTCCTGACAGCAACTAACTGCAGTTACAGCTCATGAGCACTTTGTTTTCTTCATGTTTCTTGCTAAATCATTTTGTCATGAGTGCAATTGATTTTTGCCTGTAGGAGAGCAGTATGTTTTATGACAGTGATAATGAAAAACTGTAATAATGTAACTTTTAGTAGTATTGTATCTTTTCTGTATTTCAGTGAAGTTTTTTCAAATGTAAAACAAGTTAGTATTGACATTTTTCTTTTCTTGTATTTAGTTTCCTAGTCAATTTTCATTGACTAGTTCAGGGAAACTGGGAACGGATTGAGCATTTTTCTTTGCTGCTGTGGAAACATTGTTAAACCTCATTCTTATAGCTTACTATGTAACTGCCTGAGCATGAGCACGCTTGCTCATCCTAAGAGGAATCCTATGTTCAATATGGCACACATTGCCAACTACCTCTGCGGAGCCACAGTTTGCATCCTATTTTGGGCCTCCCTGTTCAGGAAAAAGTGTTTTATTTTTTCTGTTTGATAGATTTCAGTATTTTCACTGCTAAGCCACTAAACTAATTTTAAGTCTGTTTTCTTCTCTTTAGTAAGTATATACTTTGCCTCTTCATAAATATTTTTAGATGGAAAATAACGTGTGTACGCACATTAAGTATTATTTCTTTATAATTGTAATATAACTGGAAAGGAAGGCATCCATATTGGTTAGAAAACAGTTGGATGCAGTACAAAATGCATGTTTCTTTTTATTTTTTCTTCCAGGAAAAGCTCCTGTCCAGGTCTCTTCAAAGAGGTGAAGATCTTCAGTTTGATCAGGTAGGAGACACATATTTGAAGACAGTTTTTACCGGATTAAGGTGTTTTTGAAGGACAGGTATTCCACTGTTGTGATGATTTAAATAAAATGACTAATTCTGCTTTATTGGATTCAGAGATTGAGTATTAGTTACCAGAATTGCAACAAAATTGGGCCTTAATTTCCACTGAAAAATGTTATAGTTGTACTAGGTTAGGTTCATTATTCGAAGATAGCAATGAGAACTAGAAGGAAAAATGCTGACTTATGGTAAGGAAGAAGAAGATTCAGTTTCTCTTTTTGTGTTCTTGTGACAGGCTTGTGTAACTTTGGTCTATATGATTGAAGATTTCAGTGTTTCTGGGTTCTCCTTTCACAGGGAAGTAGTGTTAGTTTCAGGAACACTATTTACTGAGAGCTTTTTAATCTAACAGTAGCAGAAAGCATAAGGTGGGTAGGTTTTAGATATTTTTGTACTTTGCTCAGTGTGCAGTTGCAATGCAAAGCTGTTGTGTTTCACTTACTGTGCCTGAAATGCCCCTGAAATGCTTAGTGCTTAGTTCATTCATGCTTATTTCTTTATTTTTTTTTTCTAATTCTGTCATAATAGAGGCAGATTTTGTGCTATAACTGCTTCCATGAGAGGGTGTGGCACGGTCGGCCTGTCGCTACTCCCAGCCCTTGCGGGATAGAACCTTGTTGCAGGAGGCTTCGTGGTAGGATTTTAGTACTCCGTCATTTGAATTTTTTTTATGCTGTCTATTACTCCTTTGTAATGAAGAGTAATTGCAGTGAAATCTGTGGACTTGCCCAGACTTTAAAATTGAGCCATCCACGTAGCTTTTTCTTTCTCTTCCTGTCAAAAGAGAAACAAAAAATACCAAATAATATTTGCTGCAGAACTCCATTCCCTCCCCCACAAACCCAGACTCCACCTTCTGAGGATTTATCTCGCCTGCTGTACGGGCAGTGTTTCTCAAATGAAAGGCAGATGGGATGGGGGGAATTTGACATAAGTTCTTTGACAGCTATAGAATTTTCTTTCACAGCTGACCAAAAGCAAAATAATATGGATGATTGAAGAGAAGCTGTAAATTAGTAATACTAGTGATTTTTCTGCTAAAAAGCTCTTGCTAATTGTTTCCCAGTTAAGAGTGTTGTTATTAATCACTTGTATTACTCTGAGCTACATAGAGGTTCTACAAATATGCAGAGTGGAAAAAAGAAAGCTTCTAGCCTCACAAATTTTGCAGTATTGAAATAAACTTTTTTTTTAAGAGGTATTTTAGCAATAATAAATTTTAATTGTGTATGTGTGGGGATTATTAGTTTGTTCATTTCCCTTATTTATGCATTTGGAGGATAATCTAGTTTGGGTTCATCAAGATCTGAATTTTGGTGATCCTGAAGAACTACGTTAGGGAATGAAAGCTGGGTGATCTCCTTGGGGCAATAGGGAGCATGAAATCTGATATAAATTTTTCGACATAGCTCTTTCTGTTAGTTGCTGAGTGTCTGAAAGTCAAGTTAAGATACTCGGGCAGTGTGAAGCATGAGAGCTGAGCAGAGGACAAGGGAGCTGGGCCTCCCGACTGCAGGGCTGCGGCGGCCAGTGACAGAGAGAGAAGCTGGCGCTGCTGCTGAGCCAGCCCTGCCCCATGGCACCGCTGGCGTTTTAGGAGTCTGAATGAGGCTTCAGCTGTGCTGGGAGGGGTCTTCCTCTGGCCAAACCAGCTGAGACACAGCAGGGATGCTGAGCGAGGTGGTGTCTAGTTGGCAGTTGGTTTCTCAGCTTGGGAGAGGAGGAGGAGGAAGGTGCATGGTGTTGTCTGAATCTATTCTGAAAAAATAAAATGCTGTTTAAAGGCAGTATAATACAGTTCTGCTTGAAGCATTACTGGAACGGGGATCATTTCAGATTATACAGTGAAAAATAAATAGTTTAATATTTTGAAGTTATATCATTCTTTGATTTGTCATTGAGGTTTTCACTGGAAGAAAAAAATACTAAAAGACGTGTAATTTAAGAAAATGAGAGAAAAATATTTATGTTACATATTTCTAAACTGTTAGCAGTGATAGCATTTTGTACCAATGTTGGCCTTTTATTATGCTCCTTTATCCCAGAGAATCAAAAAACTACGGGACAGGGTTTTGTGTAAAACATATATTGTATTCCTTAAAATATTTTTGCTTCTTCAGCTTGAAACTGCGATAGTTTGTAATTTTCTTATTTGGTTTGTTGACAGATCCTAATTAGCAATTGCCCACTCTTGTCCTAAGGCGCCAAAAACTTTATTATCAGAGACAATCATTTCTTGGAGGTTCATCTTGGGACCTTCACTGAAAGCAGGAGTGTCTCTAGGGTTTAGGCATGTTCGTGATTAGGTACAACTTTAGTGATGTTTTCAGTATCAAGATTTTGGTCATTGTTGGAATTTGGATTCTAGCATCTTGTTAGAATTCTGCTTCTCTCTCCTTGCCCTCTTTCATCTAAGTGTACTGTATGATATGTCAAGTGCCACTGTTAACAATATGTTATGGCTTTTAAAACTTGGAGTAATTCTTGCAATTTCATTCTGAAGAAAATAAGCACGTCACAGTGACTTTTCCTGTCGTCTTTGGGATCATGGCATCTATCCTTATTTCTCTGGATTGCTGCTTTCAACATAGGCATGATTTAACCCTGAAATATTTTGTTTTCATCTACAACCTTTTATGTAAGATGCAGTGGTAAATTTAGCATCCAAACAGTGTGATGATTAACCTTTGGAACTTTTGTGAGTGGTAGTAGCATTTATACAATTTGGAAACATACAGGAATACCTAAGGAAGACGTTAGTAAAGCTTTAAAAGGATCTCTCTCTCTCTTTTACGGATAAACCCATAGGTTTAGAAATGTTTTGTGAGGAAATTTTACAGTGACAGCACAAGGTGACCGTAGGGTAAGCTTACATGGTCACTTGATCTGTTCCAGTGCTACTTTGCATGTAGGTGCTATATGAAGTGCTGAATGTAACTCTGTGCAACTTAGGTAGTATATCCCTGTTATTTTTAGCTATTTCTGAAATTAATGTATTTCCCCAAAAGTCAGGTTATTTGAGGTATGGAGATTAACTGTGTATTCTGAAGGAAAAGCAGGTCTTCCATTGTCATAGTTGTTGTTGCATATATATGTTATATGCCCTCTCCTGGGAAAGGGCTTATCTTTAGCTCTCATTCCAAGGATTATCAATTGTGTCAACTTACTGTTGAGTCTCACATCTTCAGTTTAATATCTTGTGTGTAGGGTGGTTTCCATCTGCTTTCTGAATCATTTTCTTCCAAAAGGAATTAATACTTATAAAGTGTGGTTGTAGAATGGTAGTGAATTCAACATAGTTTTTTAAATACCCCAAGTTGTTTGCAACGGGCAAATCTTGCTAATGAAATCTCAGAGGAGCTTCCTGCAGGTTTGATGCTTAATTATACTGACAACTGCAGTGCTTGTGAAGAAAGCTCAGGTGAATGAATTTCATGAGCCTTTTGGAAAGAAAATACATACTAAAGAATTATTTGGTCTAGGTCTTTTGGGGAGTTATTCTGTTTTAGGGAAGATCTTCAGCCATGCCAGTCAAACCTTATTTGGAGATGTTTCAGTTTTCCCACAGTGAGGATTCTCTGCTGACAGCATCTGAAGGTTGTTTTTACATTTGTAAGTCCATATAAGCTTGCATACTATAATTTAAGTCTTATTGCAAATTAGTTTTCTTTTTTTACCAATTAACCTGTTATTTAGCTCATTTTATGTTTTTTAAAGAAAACTTGCTATTGAGTTAAATTATAACTTTAAGTGGAGATAGTTACTTCAATTATATGTTGCTGTCGATATTAAAAAAATAATAC
This sequence comes from Crypturellus tataupa, assembly GCA_034781795.1. Lineage (NCBI taxonomy): Eukaryota > Metazoa > Chordata > Aves > Tinamiformes > Tinamidae > Crypturellus > Crypturellus tataupa. The sequence goes on along the minus strand of JAWLRI010000344.1, from coordinate 3,905,276 downwards.
AGTAAAGCATTTAAAGTAGCCAGTAGAATATCAAAATAAGATGAAGAGTATTTTGAGCCTGTTGGAATTTAAAATCACAAAAGCTGGAATATCTCAAACTGACATTTTTCACCTGTCTTCCAAATAACATGGTGATGACAGGTATGAGTCATGGAGAAGTAAATCTCTATTCTCATTAATTCTTCGATTTGTATGATCTTTATGAGTATAAGACCTAATTTAAGAAGTGGCTAGGTGAGACCGCTTTGAGAACTAGACATCATTAAATTAGAGATTATAAAATTGCTTAATTGTAGAGGGTCAAGAACGCACCCCAGAATGCTTGCATAGGAGCTGCCTTAGTTCAGTGCAGTTCAGTGCAGGTCGTTCCTATCCTTGTTCTGTGGTGGCAGCAGGTCAGCAAACCCACTCGCCTGAAACGTGAGTGTTGTCTCTCAAGCACATCTTCCAGAATATTTGAGGTGTGTGGGGTACTTTCAAAATGGCCTGATGTCCTTTTTTTTACAGTGGTTTGGGTTAAGGACCCCCTCAAACACACTTTAAAGCTAGTTTAAGTTAAAATACAAATGTATGTGTTCACAGCATTCAAACTACACAATATATTAACAAATACCTGTATATATTTGCTGAGCAGATAATGTAGATCCTAAGGAAGAAGACATTTCAGTGGTAAAAAAAAGATTTCCTAGGGGAAAAGAATCATAGCTTCTGCTTCCAGAAACTCATTATATAGTTTACATAAGTGAATTATTGGATCAATGCCCATACAATGGGAACAGGAATTCAGGATCCCCAGTGTTCGAACTAATAGGCTGGTGTGTGAGTAGTGCCAACTCTACTTTATTTACTCTTATTCTAATGAAAATGTTTTAATGAAATCAAGTTCCTATACAGATTTTGGATATATGTAGATTATGTTGTACACTAGGATACAATGCATAAGCTTTTCCTTTTAAAAATGTGATTTTACTTATTATCAGGAAGTTTTTCTACTCGTTTGCTTAATTTATGGATTTTTGGTATTACAAAAAGATGCTTAATTCTTGTGACATCAATGGCTAATGGGTTAACAAGTTGACTAAAGTATTCTTATAATTGAAAGATATCCTTTGCAGGTTTTATTACATTTGAAAATTCATGCCAAGATATATATGGCAACATTCAGGGACATCCTAAAATACCTATTGTCTTCTCAGTGGTTTTATACAGGTTGCCTGAATGAATTTAGGGTTTTGTGAACCTCCATGAGCTTCAAAACACTGTCATCTTAAATTTATTTTAATAATTAAATATCATACTTACAATAATTCTTCTAGATAAGCATGAATTCTTCTAGGTTGCAACTTCATAAAATAATGTGTAAGATGTGATTCTTAATGTTAAAACAAGCTGATCTCAAAGACTTATTAAAAGTACAGGACTTTTAGATTGATTTATAACGCTGAACTATTCCTCTTAATTTTTGCAGTTGATAAGCTCTATGAGCTCAGTAGCAGAGCACTGTCTCCCCTCCTTACTACGCACCTTGTTTGACTGGTACAGGCGACAAAATGGAACAGAAGATGAATCTTATGAATATAGACCTCGTTCTAGCACAAAATCGAAGGGGTAAGAGTTTTCTTTGCAGAAGTCGGCTTGATTTTATTGTGCTCTTCTTAAGAAAGTGTAGGCACTAAAAAGCTTTGTGTTTTTTTTAGACAAGTGTTTTATATTTTGTTTGTCATTTCCTAAGGTTTTGGATGAAGATGAGTTTTTTGTTTTTGTGTTTTTTTTCCCTGAGATTTTGCATTTAAGTTGCATGAAAAACAAGCATGGGGTAGACTTCACAATTTTATGATTGATTTAAAGAGTAAAGTTGGACCCTGGTAATATCAAGTTAGTTTGTTCCTTTTTGGAATTATTTTGGTCGTTGGCAGGTCTTTTCAGGAGGGGGCAAGATGTCCACCCAGGAAGAAAAAATACTGCCTATTTCTTGAGAAGAATATGGAAAACACCCTGTTCCATACAAGACCCAGAAGCTTTTCTAACCACACATTTTAATACACATGCAACCATGCTTGCAGGATAGGTGCATATAGGACTTCTCTTCAGTATTTGTGCTCAGTCTTATGTATGATACTTGTGGTTTTGATTTCTTATTTCAGGGACGACCAACAGCGTGAAAGAGATTATCTACTTGAAAGGAGGGACTTAGCTGTAGATTTCATTTTTTGTTTAGTTTTAATAGAGGTTCTAAAACAGGTAAGAGCTTTTGTTTTTATTTTCTTTTTGTACTTAGGCCCCCTCTTTAGTGGGCTTATCAAACTAGATACACCAGTTGGGAGAAAAATGCATAGTTAACCTCATCTGATAAATTTTGGTAACGACTGCATAATGATTAGATTACTGTTTATTTTAATTTAGTTTATTGTGAATTTTCTTGTGAACCTAACCCCTCACACCAGTGCACAAAATAATTTAAAAGAATGTTCATACATATAAATGAGACAAGCATTTTTGACACTGTTTGACACTGTTAAAATTTTCTGATCTTTAAGCTTTGTAAATGTTCATATGTTATAGAATTAATTGCTAACTTATGCAAACAAAGGATTTATTCTCTGGTGGAGAGATTTCTACAGCACATATTAGAGTGCCCTTTATGTACTTTGTACATGTATGTAAATAAAGATATTTGTCTGCAGATACCTGTTCACCCTGTGCCAGATCCTTTAGTACATGAAGTTCTAAACTTGGCTTTTAAGCACTTTAAACATAAGGAAGGGTAAGTGTCACTTGTATACTATAAAATATAGTGTATGTATTATCACTTTATGATAATTTTTATCCTTGATGATGATTGTCTCATATGCAACATATTGGTGATAATATTGAAAATGAATAGTGATTAATATCTTTAAACTGAAAACACATATCCGGAACAGCACAGCTGTGTTCAACATAATACTGAGGTTTTTTTGCTTAGTGAGAATGACTTGCACAGTTGGCCAGAGTAAGACTGGTTGCCTCGAGCTTAGAAGTAAATTTGCTCTGCAGAATTCTCTTAAGAACAGACCTATACCTGTTTAATTGTAACTGATGTATTTCATTCATTTCTGTTGTCTTTAAGATTACATTCCTCCCTGTTATCATTTTGCTTCTGGCTGGCATGGTAGAATAAAGACATCTTTAATGCACCCCTCTCCACCCTTTTTTTGCCTTTAGGTATTCAGGAACCAACACTGGGAATGTGCATATTATTGCAGACTTGTATGCAGAAGTGACAGGGGTTCTTGCTCAGTCAAAGTAAGTTCAATCTCTAATCTTTTCTTGTATTTTTGGAAAAAAAAAAACCTGCAAATTTAACATAGCATCATTTATTAATCGTCTCAGCAGTTAATTCCATGTCAAGTGTAGTGTGCAATATCTTCCGTATGTTCTAGCACAATAATTTGAAGAAACAAAGTTCAAATTTCTCATTTACACAATTGCATTAAAATATTTAGTATAAAACTCTGAATTGTGATACAGGGATGCAGGAAAAGAAGGCTTGATATCCTTCAATAATTGCTGATCTGTTATCATTGACAAAAAAAAAAACAGTTGAAAACTATATAAATCATATGAAAGTAAATAATAAATGCCAATATTTGCTATCGATACCCCTTATTCAGGTTTCAAGCTGTTAGGAAGAAGTTTGTCACTGAATTAAAGGAACTGCGACAAAAAGAACAGAGTCCTCATGTAGTACAAAGTATCATCAGTTTGATTATGGGAATGAAGTTTTTTCGAGTGAAAATGTATCCTGTGGAGGATTTTGAAGCATCATTTCAGTTCATGCAGGTAAGTGAATATTATAATGAAGTCAAAATAGGCCTCATTCTGATTGTTTAAGCCCTGAAACACTTGGCTGGGATGAGTTGCTCACTCTGTTTGTGTGTAACCCTTCTTCAGCCTTTTCTATTTAGCTCATAAGTTCTCCGAGGTAGGAAACATTTTCTCCTCTGCATTCTTGCAAGTGCTTTGCACTGCATTCATTCTTAGATGTCCCAGTAATATGTCAAAGCCAAAATATACAAAATTATTGGAAACTAAATGAAAATGTGTAGCAGTCAACATTTTTTTCTCATCTTATGAAAGCAGTAACTTAAAAAAGATACTTTATGTAACTTTTTAAGGTGGTTGAGATATCAACAATTTTGCTTAAAAATTGCTTCATTTAACTTTCATAAAGATATAAAATGTCTTTGAACTTTCCTCCTATTGTACTTTTAAAACATTGTCTTAATGAATAACTATGTCTCAGCTGATTTGTAATAACCTGTTATTACTGTAACTTGGCCACCAATTTTACTAGACACGTTAACAACCATTTTCATTGATTTAGATCTTGTGAATTTTATCACATAAAATGATGCCTCAGATTTTTTTCCAGAGTGGTCACTTTGACGAAGTGAAATGTGCTTCCACACACACATTGTGGAAGCACATGTGGTGTTCATTTTCTTTCTAAAATGTCCTTTGCAAGATAACTTTAAAAAGTCATCTTGGAAATTAAAATGACTATTTTTTTTTAGTAATTTCAATATTAGGTAAATATTTATTTATTTATGAAGACATCTGGATGTGTTTTTTGTATCTTTATATTCTGAGTAGGATATAGCTATCTGGTATTGCTAATGTTCTCTGAATTTCTTTTTAATTGGAGATGAAATAGAATTCAAAGTTTTTAATCTTTTGTAATGACTTTGTTATCAAGAAATATAAGGCTCTAACCCAAACACTTTGTAGTTATCAAATCTGAAGTAGTAATTAGTGTGACATAGTATTTATAACACAGTGACATTTGTTTTTTTTTTTTCTATTTTTTTTTAATGGTTCATCATAAAGGAATGTGCTCAGTACTTCCTGGAAGTAAAAGATAAAGATATAAAACATGCACTTGCTGGTTTGTTTGTGGAAATCCTCATCCCTGTGGCTGCTGTAAGTTCTCTTCCTCTCCCTTTCAGTTAAACTCTCATGTTGAAGTTGCTTGTTACACTGCATTTTTACAGACGCAAAAAGACATAAGTAAATTCCCGGTATCTACAGGAACCTATTGAAGGGAATGTATCAGTATGCTTATTAGCTGGTTTCCCACCTATTTCCAGTTTTTCATTAGTTATTTTCTAGAACCTTTTATAACCAGAGCGCTTTGGAGCACTGCTCCAAAAATATATTTTCCAGCATTTTCCAGTTCGTTCAGAGGTTCCACCGACTCTCCTCGCTTGACAAAGCCTCTGAGTACTTTCTAGGATACAGAGATACATAACATTTTTACACTCAGGTAGGGAGAATATGAACTCCTATACAAGAAAAGAGTTTTTTTAGCTAATTCAGTAAAAATTACTCAGCAAGTTGTATGTCTCCTAGACATGATCCTTCAAGTGGAAAGGTTACTGTTTAAGCAAGCTAGTAGGAAAAGGAAGAGGAATGTCTCTGAACTTACTTTTCCTTTCAAAATTTTGGTTACATCTTGAGCTGCCACAATATGTTTCTTTCTCTTTAGTGTTCTTAACATTAGGACTCTTGAAAAATTAAAAAGCAGATGATCTCTTTCTTAGCACATGACCACAGAGAGATGCTGTTCAGAGTAACTGTTTATGGGCTGAAACCTTGCTCTTAGCTGGATAGATTTATATACTTCCCTAGTGAAGGCACCTTTTTGAAAGGAAATTCATATATAATTTTGAATTACATAGTTTTTTGACATTTGGAATGGGAGTGAATAGTGAAAATACTTAGCATTTAGTTAAATATAGCATCCATTTACAAAGTCATATTTTAAATAGTAAAAACTGCACTTGTTTTATTTAAGCAGTAATGCCTTTGGGAATTGGAGCTCTTTAGTAGCAACCAGTGAGACATGCATGTTACCTGTGCAGAATATGCACAGTGCATATGTGTGTTTCTGTATACAAATAAAATGTTTCTTTTGGTTGTTTGTGGACCACTTCCTATATGTATAGGTTGTCATCTCCTTAAACAGTTGGCTAGTAAGTCTTGAACCTTTAATCATTTCACACAAAGCAAGTTTCTTAATGAGAGAATAGAAGATCTTCCCTTGAAGATGAGATAGGCAAGTTTGAACCTTCTTGAAGCAGATGAAGGAGGTGTATCTGGGTTTCCCACGCTCTAGATAAGCATGTTAGTAATTAAACTCTTGGGTTCCAACATTGTGGCTTCTTCACTGTCATTCTCCTGCTTAGTCATTTAGTTATTCATATGTAAAAATATGGTCTAACTGGAATTTGTAAGTATAATGGGTGATACAATATTTTACAAATCCAAGTGGAAGCTCAAGTGGATCTTTACGCCTACGGTTGTATCCAAAAGCAAGAACGGTGTGATGTTGGCAACAACTGACAGCCAGGGTACCAATCAACTTAGGACTTAAGAGTAGAAAAATAGGACTAATTTGGGGGCAGCTAGGAGGTGACTGAAAACATAACTATTAAGTTTTAATGAGAGATTCTATGTGCTACAGCAGTACTAAAATAATTACTTATATGTGAGATTTAAATTTACTTAAATGTGAGATTTAAATACTGAATTCTTGAATAACTGGAGTTCTTAAAGTTTATGTTAATTGCCTTCTATATAAAAGCTTTAAACTCATATGTCTGTATTTTTTTAATAGGCTGTTAAAAATGAAGTGAATGTGCCATGTTTGAAAAATTTTGTGGAGATGCTTTATCAGACTACCTTTGAATTGAGTTCAAGAAAGAAGCACTCGCTGGTATTTTAAAGAAATATTACAACTCTCACACATTTTGCTCATTTTAGACTTTTCTAAGCTAGTCTCTTATCTCTGAAAAGCTAGCAGCAGTATGAATTGAAACCTTGACTTCTCAGCTCAGTGAGAATTAAATTCATGTTGTCTCTATTGCACTTGCTCTAAATTTGATGAGTGTCTTTGTGCAAGGTTTATGCTCTCTGTTATCTCTTTTGGGAAACTGTCTTGAAACTGATGCTTGTTTTTAAATATTTTAGTGGGTTTTAGCACAGTTATCTAAATGAGCGTCTCTTTTAGTAAGAACTTGTATTTGGGAAGACTGAGAGGACTATGTTTAATTTATGTTTAATTATAAGATTGAAGTGGCAGACAGGAATTCTTCAGCAAAATAGCAACCTCTTAAGGGCGCCACTTTGCCAGTTTTCTCCTCTGTTCATATATTTAAAATTTATTTCCGCAGTATCTTTTATTATGTCTTTTAGAGAAATAATCCGTTTTAAGTATTTTTTTTTCCATAAGACTGCATCTTAGCATGGATTTAATTCTGTTATTAATGCAGTATTTGGTAGCTCTTTGCAAGCATGGCATCCATGTTTCAAGTTGATAGCTATCACCTGACCAAAAATACAGAGCTAGGTTTTGCATTACGATTGGCAAATTTGATATATGCCAATTATTTTAAAAATTTTTCTTTTCACTTTTAGATTTGGAACTTTGATGGAGGCATGAGCTCAATTTTTTCTGAGATTTTTTGTCAGAGAATTTCTCTCTCAGTCTGAGAATATAAAGCCTGTGTTGCTGTTTGTGTTTAAACTCCCATATAAAAAGAATGTAAAACAGTTGCTACCAGTTCTCACCATTGTGATTTTATTTAATATGTGAGAAACTTTGTTATAGCAGGACTATCATTTATCTGTTTGTCCTCATTCTTAAATTTTATTCTGAAACAAGATAGTCTGAAAACAAATTTTGCATTCCTCACCTTGATATGTTGAAAAGTGGGCAGCATTTGAGCAAAGAAAAGACAGTGTAGTTTCCATATTCACAGACTTTATTAAATAGTGCTTGATTTTAAATTAAAAGTGGATATTTAATTTAAGTAGGCACTTCTGACAACCTAGAGCCTGCCTCAGTTTTTACGGAGTTGATTATATTGCTCCTGAATATCCTCCTTAAAGGCCATTCCCTCTCCCACTGCGTGGTATTCTATGAACTGAACTAAGTGACAGCGAGGAAAGGGCAGGTATCTGAAGAGGGTTGAAGCTTTTTGTGGTCTTCATGCAAGACCAGGACTTCTTTTGGTCCGAGCGGTACTGTTGCCCTGGCCTTGCTCCAGGAGCCCCTGCAGCGCGAGGAGCTGCTGAGCGAGCCTGGCCCCGGGAGAGCGGGAGCTGGGGGCCAGCGTATGACTCGTCCCCAGTGGGGATGTTCGGGAGGGCTGCAAAGAGGAATTTGATCAATTCTTTTTCCCCCCTGCTCGTAGGCTTTGTATCCATTGATCACCTGCCTGTTGTGTGTCAGTCAGAAACAGTTTTTTTTAAATAACTGGCACGTTTTCCTGCAGAACTGTTTGTCACATCTAAAGGTAAGAATCCTTTTCAATTCAGGCACTGTGTTTATTCCGGTATGTTCTCAATATTCTAGTGCCAAATGTACAAATTTTTGGCTGTTTAAAAGGACACTGTGAAATACATTTTTTTTCCTATACTTAAATGTCATAAATCTCCATTGTCTCATGTTTTATAATACTGGAAAAGAGTATGGCTCTCTTCAGGGGAGAGTGTTTTAATTCTGCTATGAATTGTTCACCAGTTCTGCCAAGTTAAATCTGTAGAAGAATCTGCCTAATAATGGCTATTTTATGCTAATCAGAGAAAATTACAAACTGTAATTTTTCACATGAAAATTATTTTTGAGAAAATGGATGGATTTTATACTTCTAAAATGTAAGTCTTTTCTTGATTTATTAAAGGAGTACAAAGTGAATCAGTAGGCCAGAAAAGAAAATATGTCTATGACTGTTCTTTTGTAGCCAGTGATACAATTTTGTCAAATAAAAATTTACAGTGTCCCTTTAACGCTTGGCTTCAGTTGATCATATGAGCTAATTCAATAGTAAACATGAGCTGATTGATAAAATTCAGAGATTGTACTTCTGGGAAATTAGGAATTTTTAAAGTGATTTCCTTGTTGCACACTTTCTTTAATTTTGATTAACATAATTCATGATTTTGTCTAATATATTGATTTGAATATTTTTAATGAATTCTTTGGCCTACCTTCACAGTGTTCATTCTGGTTAGGTACACGTGACAATTTCACAGCTTATTGTTAAGTATATAAGCCAGCTTGAAGTAAAAAGGTAGTAGGTTTAGCTGCTTGAATTGCTTCTTATTTTAAAGGGACATTTTGTTTTCATGACATCTTTCACACTTTTCTGTTGCTTGTTTGGGTTTTTGTATATTTTTCATCTAACGTTTGCAGTTCTTTTGCAATATCTGCCTTGATTTTTGTTTTCATTTTTATTTTGCTAAGCTAAGAAGCTTCTTTCGCATTTGTTTTTAGAGCTTTTTTAAATTCTTACATTCTAGAAGTCTAGAATTTCTGGCATAATATCCATTGCTGATAATGGATGTGTTAAAACTATAGATGCCAGTGAGTTTAACTGGTAGTTGCTCAGCATGCATTTTATATTTTATGTAGTTTTGTTAACCACTAACAGCTTAACACGTTTACCTTAAAGGCTCTATTCAGCAGAAATTGCATATATGAATTTCTGCATTTCAAAATTTGGAGTGTTTAGGTGCTACAATGAGTTATTCAGTATATTTATAAATTGGTTTAATTTGACCCACCAAGTATTAGGGGTTTTTTGTTGTTTGTTTGTTTTTGAGTGCCTAACTCATTCAGAAACTTTGTTGAGGTTAATCTTTAAAACTACATCTCAACTGTCCACCTATTTCTTGTGAATAAATGTGTTCTTTTGTGTTTCTTGGTGCTAACTGAAATGCATGCACTCTGTAATAAGTAATCTCATTAATTTATAAATCTGAATCTCCCAGGAGTTTACTCTATTGGATTTCTTTTTCCTCATTTTCTCCTGGTTACCTAATTACAGAAGTTATTTTATTTGCACTTGAATAAAATATGTAAAATGTAGTAAGGATTTCAAAACCATTCTGCCTAGTATCCCTGATGTTGCCTGATGAAGTAGTTTTGAGAGTTTTGGGGAGTTATTTTAGAGTGCTTATAAGTTTTCCCTATCCTCATGTATGGAGGAAACTTAGACAAATAAGAGATTGAAGTAATAATAACACTTAGAGTCACAGGAATATTCACCAAAGAATGTTTTATGAGGAGGATAGGGACGAGCAAGTTGCCAGGAAGGGAGGTTAGGTTATAGGACTCGATTTCTTCTGTGGTGACTGCCAAGTGCCGCTTTTATAAACCTCGCGTGGAAGATGCCATGTAGTCATCTTCCAGACAGAGAAATGAATTATCCTGCTTGCGTGGTGCAAGAGTCTGTATGTGGGAAGTTACTGCATGGTAACTGATGTGTAGTACGTTTATATTCTACCTTTTTAGATTCTACCTAATCTATTCCCATGTGGTATTTCAGTACAATGTTTTGTTTAACAACTGTAGCTGGATTGCACTTGAGAATGTTCCTGAGAGTGCCCTGGAGCCCAGACTCAGGGCTAGCAATATATGTTGCCCTTATAAACTCTTTGTACCTGGTCTCAGTGCACACAGGCACATTTCGTGTAGAGAAACAACATAGCGTTCCTGAAAAGCAGCAACTTAGTTTTCTTTTTCTTTCCTGTTATTACTGCTAGGAGGAAGGCCTGAATAGCTCTGTGTCTGGATCAATTCATATAGCAGATAGAGCAGATTAGAGTTGCTCTAGAGCAGTAATGTACCAAAAAGAGTCTTGGAGGATACATGGAGTTGACCTTGACTTTGCATGGTGGTTGACCCTGCCAGGGCATTGCTTTACACACTGCCATATAGACAAAAGTTGCTCAGCAGTGAAAAGTGACAGTGGTCACTTTTTGTAAAACATTTTACTTTATAGACCAGTATTTTTATAGACTGTTTTAGCGGATACCTGAGAAAACTGATAAATTCTTGAAAGAAGCTGAAGTGTCTTGAACCTGTACAACCTCTTACAGAGGGGAGAGGAAGGAATGTTTAAGAAATCTGCCCAGACGGGAAGAAAAAGGATCTAGATTTTTGCACCACTCTTTGATGAAAGATTTTTTTCACTTTTATAGTTTAACGATAGTATCTGTTATCATGAAACCACCTAAGTTAGGGGAATGTTTTCTGCTATTATAGGAAACATTATTTCTACTGAATAGAGTCCTTACTATACAGCTATCTGTTGGTTTTGTGCTTTTTTTCATCTAACATGCATGTGCCTCCCATTCTCATGTTTGTTATGTTTTGCTGTCTCACATTGCTTTATTTAGATGCCATCTAACAACAGTATCAGAAAACAAATAGAAACATTGCAGGTGAGTTAAAATGTTGTATACCTCAGTGAAATGTTGCTTTGTCTAATGTAAATGCTCTATTTTGTTTTTGTGTTAATTGTTGTATTTTGTGCTCTCCTTCCTCTGTAAAATTGCTGTTAGTACAGTGAAGATGCAACAAGACAGAAGAGAGTTAATCGTTCAGAGATCTTTTTTTTTTTTGATGGAGAGTAAAGGAAAAAAGTTCAGAAAACTATCTAGTATCAGTTTTCTTGAGGGTGAAAATGTGGCCTGGTGAGATTGATTATCAATATCACAACTGGTTTCCTTGAGCAGTCGTGCATGTTTCCACTAGGAAGTAAAATGTCTACTTAGATGTATGATTATTTCTGCTAATTCACTTAAAACAAAAGTGAACAAACTTTGCATGTGAGTGAACTTGAAAACATTCACAGTAAAAATGTGAAACTGATTTACTATAACAACTTGCAGTGCACTAACTTTAAAGACTTTTACACTGTTGGTTTTGCAGGTTTTAAAAAATAGGAAATGTTTTAGTTCAGAACAGAAGAAAAGTTTAACATCAGTGTTAAAAAGTACTTTCTTCAGTAAGTGACTACATTTGACTAACATGGAAAAATACTGTATTGTTTTTTGCCTTTGTTTGGATATATTTCATTGACTTGTCTGTAATTTGACTGTTTTATTTTTTTGTTTTCTAATAGAGATACGATTTTGACAGCTTATTCCATAGTTTCCCGATAGTTTATCTGTGGTAAAAGTTTCAGGATTTGAAACACAACTGTGTTTGAAATAAAAATCCCAGAAAAATGACTGATATGCATCAGTCAAAAGACTGAAATTCTGCCAGGATGGTGAATTAAATAGGCTACTAGATACTGAATTCTAATATAGTAATTTCAAAGAGAAGAGAAAATACTGGTCTAATGACACTGAGCTTAAAATGTGCCACAATTAGACAAAAGAAAGCCATTTTCTTCTAGCATATTTGTTCAGTTTCCAGTTATAGGTAGGTAAATTGAAAGTTTCCAGTGCTTAAGAAATTAAAAGTGCCGCTGTCTTTATAATCTTGTAACCCTTTTAAAACATAAATTCCTCTTCAAACATTCCATTTTTTGACAAAGAGGCAAACTCTGTTATAACTGGTCAGAAATAACTGTATTGAATGATTAAACTCAAAAATGGAGGAACTTTGTTGACTGAAGCCTATAAATATCTGCTACTGATACTGGCTTTTTGATTACTATTGCTTTCAGTGATGAAATTTTGGAGTTTTATATTTTGCTTTTCATTTGAACTTGTAAATTAATCTTCCTGTTGGAATATCAGATAAAAGAAAACTAAAGCATTGCTCTAGTGTGTTACTATTAATGAGAAAAATTCTAGGCAATGAAGTTCACATGGACAGTTTCCTAGCAGTTTAACCTGAATAAAATCAATGTTATCTCAGTGTCAGCCTCCCATTCAATTATGAGTGTTTGCCTCTTCCTTGCAACAACTGCTGGTAAATTCACTGGTCTGCTGTCTGGTATGTCAAGATGTTTTAAGCAGTTCATCTGTCTGAATAGTAACCGTGGATGCACATGACTTTTTCCCCCAGATCACGTTCCTAAATTTACCGCCTGCTGCATTCCATTTGTGCTAAGTCAAGGTGATGATAGGAACATATTGAGTAAGCATGAAAGGAAAAGTAGAAGAGAATTATCTCTTAACTTAAGATTGGATTAGCCCATGGAAAAGCATTCTGTATGCACATTGAGACCATTGAAGTGAGGAATCTGCTTAACTTCAATGCTCTTTGATAAATAGCCATATATGTTATCTGTTTGTGAAGTACCATGACTACTTTTGTGTCTCTGTTTTCTTGTTTTACACATTTTAGCCTTCCTTAAAGTAAGTGCTACCAAAAATAATGGTACTGAGCCATCCGTGTTAAAGCCACCTATATTATTCTCCGTTTTATAGTCTGCTGGGCATGGTTATGAAATTATTTGGATCAGCTTACTGTTCTGAATTGGACTTTCTTATTGATAGAGTCAATGAGAAAGGAGTAGTGAAGCGAACACAAGAGGAGAAAATCTCTTTTCTTAATGGTCCCGTCTTAGCTCCACTTAAACACTTTGTAAAATTGCACTTTAGTTGTCCTGGGAGGACAAAGCAATACTGTTATTCTGACTGTGTTGTGGTAGAGACCACAGAAAGTGGAGTTAATTAGGTTCAAGCCATCATACAGAACTGTTGTGTCTTGAAACGGAAACACTTCTCTGGAGAGAATTGAGTATCAATTTTAATTGAGTGAATGCCTAAAAAGATGACATCTTAGAGTTCATTCTGTTCATAAGCTACTACTAAAGGCCAATTTCAAGAGTAGCACCAGACCCTTCAGGATTATATATACACTGAGAATCTTCAGCTGGCCGGATGGGGTTGGTATGGAGAGTGTGAATACTGAACTGCTCCCGTTTTATACAGTGTGAGAGCTAGGAGTCCAACCAACTATAAATTATTAGCTTTAAGACGAAAAGAATTGTTTTACATAGAGTGCATAATTTAAACTGAATTGCACTACAAAATTTTAGATTGATTCAGTCTGCTAGATTTATAGTTAAAATAAAAATCCATTAAAAGAGTTAAAAACTAGTATAAGATTCAGGAAACCTTTTAAGTTGCTAGAAGGTTGGAGGGCATCCAGCCCTTCATGAGAGACATATCCGTGTAGGCTTGCCTTTTTGGTGTGTTTTCTTTTTGCACCTGCTACTGACTGCTGTTATAAACTGAATATTGAGCTTAACCAGACTTGGACTCAAAACTACTACTCTTATGTTGTTAAGCATGAGCTATAAGTTAGTTTCCTATAAGGCAGGAATCTATTCCTGGGAGCTTTCTGAGAAAAGTTCTATGAGGCAATCATGCTTGGCGTTTCTCTCAAGGGGAGTATCTGCTTGTTATTTACTCCTCTGCTATCCAAGTAAAAGACATGTATGAAATAATGTGGAATTACAATTCAATATTTATTATATTGTAAATATGTAATAAAAGATATTGAAGCTTTTAGAGTATAAAAAAATCAGCTTTCATTGCTTTATGAGTATCACACAGACAACAGTAACTGCATTTTAAATTTATTTTACAGAATAAAGATCCCAAAATGTCCCGAGTTGCACTGGAATCTTTGTATAGATTATTGTGGGTTTATGTTATTAGAATAAAATGTGAAAGCAACACTGTAACTCAAAGGTAAGTTTGTTATTCTACGAATTTATTTATTTATTTATTTATTCCCTAATGATATCAGCACAGATTTTTGAGCCACTGCAAAGATGGGCTAACCCACAGTACAAGAGGGATGTGGAGCTGCTGGAGAGAGTCCAGCGCAGGGCCACGAGGATGATCAGGGGCCTGGAAC
>JAWLRI010000344.1:3827086-3882006 GCA_034781795.1 Crypturellus tataupa | reverse complement strand
GACCCGCTTGGATGCAGCCCTGTGCCACGTGCTCTAGGTGGCCCTGCGTGTGCAGGGGAGTTGGACTAGATGACCTCTGGAGGTCCCTTCCAACCTTAGGCATTCTGTGATTCTATGATTTTTCCCAACATCAGGCAGTTTATTGTCTGCACTATTTCATGTCACCTGGAGGTCTTTCCTTTGTTATTCACTTAGGCAGCTGATACGGTGGTGCTGAAGGTGACTGCTGGACTGTACAGCAGATTTCTGTCAGAAGCAACCTATTCCAGCTAGATTGTTAGGAAGTTCCTTTCCCTACATCTAAGAAACTACTTTTGTTCTCTTGGAGCAATGCAGTGGAGTTTAAAGGATGGAGACACCAGAAATCTATTCTCTCTTTGTAAGGAGAGTGGATACCCTAAAATATATAAAGCATCGTCCGTGTTCAGCAAGTCCCATCCCACTCCCTCTAAAACAAACAAAAAAAAAACCTAAAAAATCAGGCAGTTATACACAACCCTTTAGGGTAGATCTCCAACTTTGGAGGACACATTTTTATAGAGGTTTCCAAGGCTTTTCTCTGCTTCTCTGGAAGACATTCTGACTACAGGAGGTTTGTTTTTTTTTCTGTTTCTTTTTTTCCCAGAGATTTCCCAGAGATGACTCTGCTAGGGAGTCTTTTGTTGTGAAGGTTTGGTCTAACTGCCTACCCAGCACTTCTTGGAGAAGATTTAACTTAATATATTTCTCAATATACAGTTTAATATCTTTCAGCTCCATCATTTAAAAACTCTCGGTGGATAGCAAACTATGGGAAGAGATGCTCCTCAAAAGATTTTGTACTGAGATAACAGCAATGACTAAGGCAGTTAACTTGCTTTTTTTTTTTTTTTTTTTTCTGAGGCATTCACAATTATCTTTGGTGCTCTATGAGAGGATAGGTTTTTAGGGAATTTCTATGGTACTACATGTAATCATAATATTTCTAGCACAAATGTTTCTGAATTCTGATAGAATGCTGGTGCTTCAGTGGAAGTGAAAGGATAGTGAAGACTGTGATAGATTTGTAGTTACCATTTGGTTTTGGGTAATCCTAGTGCTTTACCCTGTCAGGTTTGAATTATTTTTGACAGAAAATGTGTTGGGTTTGATCCTTCTCCATGGACATTATCAAAGCCAGATGTAAGGGCAGAGTAACCACAGAATCACTCAATTGCATCTCTTCAATTTTATTGCAAGTTAAAAATCAAAATTGGAAAGTCAGAACCTTCATTCCTGATGTCTTATCCATAATAGTAAATAAATAATTTGCATTCATTTTTAAGGGCAGTCTAAAGTAGTCACTTTTCTGTATGCAAGATTTTTGATACCAGGTCCACAAGTCATAATGGAGCTCTAATGTTCGCCTTTTATAATTGCCCTTTGGGCAAGGGAATAATTTTCTCTCCAATTTAAATTTCATGTCTGTTGTTGTATTGAGACATTCATTTTGGTCTGGAGATGGAAATTGAAGACAGGGAATGAAAATATTAATTCACTATTGTAGAAAAAGATTTCCTTGTTAAAGATCAAAAATGTCAGTTGTGAAATTTTGAAGCTTGAATTACAAGCATTTTATGTTACTGTCAGTTTAAGAATGCTGCAAAATTAGAGAAGATGTTTTAAGGTTGCAACCTCTGGGTTCATTCTGTTTTATTCTGATTTTATCTGTTAGATCATTGGCATTCCATCCCCTTCCTCCTTGTTTAAG
The DNA here is from genome assembly GCA_034781795.1 of Crypturellus tataupa. Taxonomy (NCBI): domain Eukaryota; kingdom Metazoa; phylum Chordata; class Aves; order Tinamiformes; family Tinamidae; genus Crypturellus; species Crypturellus tataupa. The sequence continues at coordinate 3,880,277 of JAWLRI010000344.1, read as the reverse complement.
CACATAGTCCCCATGATGCGCTCCGAGAGCATGGAAATCACAGAATCCCTTGTGCTGGGACTTGGCAGGACCAACCCTGGAGCATTTAGGTAAGGCCTCTGGTACATCTCTGTTAGAGCAGTGCAGCAGGTAGAAAAAGACCTGGGTCACGCTCCAGGAAGTCCAAAGTGCAGGAACTGTTTACTTGGCTAGCAAATATTGAAGTAAAAATAGTCTGTTTTTACTTTGCCATTTTGTCTGTGTAAATCCACACTGCTACTATTCTCTTTTCCTTTCCCCTGCTACCTTTTTGGAGTTATAAAACATTCCCCATTTAGTAGAAGGAACTGGGTGAGCTTCAAACAAATTGGGAATGTATCTGAAGCTTCAAACTATGTTGCTTTTCAGTTTTCATTGAGACTAATTGGACTTCTGTCAGCATATTATCATTGGCCTTAAAAAAACCCAGTGCTTATTAACAAGTGCATCATGACACCTCAAAGGATGTAACTCAATAAATACCCCAAATCCTTTATTTTTTTTCTAATGAAATCTATTTGTTCCATAGGACTTTGCTAAACCCTGAATCTGAAAATAAATAAGACTTTGTAAATGGCAATTTAATGACAATTTAATGGCAATTATTAAGACATCCAGTTAATTTTCTGTCTTTAAATTAGGAAAATCACTTGCTAGGAAGCCAATTTGATGTGGGTGTATTTCACAAAGATACTGTCAAACAAGAAAAACTCTAGAGTTTTTCACTAATTGCTGTGACAGGTCTTTCAAATTGAGACATTATTTTGTAATTTTATAAATCCTTTTTATTTGTTTGTTTATTTTTTTCAGGGAACTAATAGAAGAATTACATCCTATAATTAAGGAAGCACTTGAAAGAAGGCCAGAGGTAATTAGAAGTTTTTGCTAACTTCTAATACCCTGTTTTAACTCTGTTCATAAATTGTAGTAATGTTAATTATATTATTCTTTAATTTTGCACCTAAAAACTGTCAAGTAGCAGAATTTTTTTAAAAGTGAAATATCTTTATTATGAGATGTTTATGTTAGAAAAGTTTTATTTATAATGAGTCATTAATTTATTTTAAATGAAAGTATCTGTGTGAGCCCTAAGCTCACCTGGCTATAGAAGCGCTCTAAAAATTATATGAAGGAGAATGTTGGTTCTATCAGGCTTTAGTAAATACCCATAGAAATAATATCTGTACAAACACAAACCCACGGAAGATTGATTGCTCAATACTTTTTGAAGTAACTTTCAGGTTTTTACTAGCTATAAATTTTTAATTAAGCAGGAATGATGGGAACCTAACATTCATTTCAAAATGTGGCTGGGCTGTAGTGTGTTTTCAGTCTTACATATGCACATGTACTTGGTTTTATTGGTTTATATGTCATACTTTGCCATAGACAAGCATTATACAGTTTATTATTTTAATCATATGTATAATAATTAGCCTAATATATCTTGGAGTTACCGCAAAGGATTCTTTTTCCAACTCTGTGGTCTGTTGAAGTTGATGTGTAATTGTGTTAACTGCTTTTACAAATTTGGACGCCCTGATAAGTGATGCCAGTTGTAACATGGATATAATAATGCTTTTATATGTTATGTTGTATTTATACTTAGTTCTTCCTCTGCTTCACTTCTTTTTGTTTCTTCTTGTTGACTAGAACATGAAACGACGCAGGCGTCGGGATATTTTGCGAGTACAGCTAGTACGAATATTTGAACTGCTGGCAGATGCTGGAGTCATTAGTCACAGGTGGGGCAGCATTAAAGAGAAGACTTTTTTTTCTATTTCTGAATTAAGTTACTAGTATTCCTATGACTTAGTGAAACAAATGTGCAAAATTGTTCAAGTTTCTGTATACAGAGATAAAGAAATAAGCAGTTCTATGAAACTCAGAATTTATGTTTCTCTGTAACCCTACCTCGCTCCCCCATTCTCTTTGCCACTGTGATCAGTATTTCATTTGAAATTGTTCTATTGCCTTTTAGCTTCTAAGGTAGTCACTGGTACTTACTTATTGTATGTAAAATGTCTCCTAACCACAGTCTGCACTCTGGAACTTTGATGACCTTGTTCCACTTTGCAGCTGGTGACTGCTCTCTGAGACTGGTCTGGCTCTAGGGCAGCAGCTGCAGGCCGTTCATCCCAACCCTGAACAGGTTACCATAAACCCCTTCATCTTCCATATGCTATGCCAGGCAGGCTTTTCCTTTGTCTGGAATGCAGTTGTGGAAGAAGGGTGCTGAGGAGAAAGGATTCACGCTTCTAACAGTTGTTTTCCACAAGGAGGGCAGGTCTGAATCACGTGAAGACTTTAATCTCCATATTTTGATTAGTATGGCCATCTATTCAGATGATAAAGCAATGAAAATGGGAAATGACCGCAAATAAAATGAATAAATTGCTGTCTTCTGTTTCTGGGCATGTCATGATATACAGCATATCTTGCCTGACTCATAAGAGTCAGTGCATAATATGTTCACAATCAAGTAGTATTCATTATTTTTTGTCATCTACAAATTTCCTTTTTTTAACACCTGACCTCAATATGAGAAACTAATTCTACAGGAAGATGAGTGATAGTATGAGGCTTGATTATTAGTTTTGCTGTTACTCAGGCTTTGTGTTTAACAAGGGAATGGAAAATGGCTCAAGAAATGATTCCTAATTAAATATTTGCAACTGTACAGATTTTTCTTTATTGAAAAATAAACATTTTTTTTTTTAATATAGTATGCATTGACATACTATTTGAATTTTTATTTTTAAGTGCAAGTGGTGGCCTCGATAATGAAACACATTCCCTCAACAACACTTTACTGGAGTATGTTGATCTAACAAGACAACTCCTAGAAGCAGAGAATGAAAAGGATTCTGATACACTGAAAGATATCCGGTGCCATTTTAGTGCCTTAGTGGCAAATATCATTCAAAATGTTCCAGGTATGTAAAACAAAACAAAACATCAGTAACTTCTGAGGACTTGCTTTAATATGCAGTAATAAAAAAGAAAGGAAAAATAAAACACCCATTTTCTTCAAGACCTTTTTTTTCCTGTGAAGTTTCAGTATACTTTCATAAAAATAATTTATATCATTAGTTTGCAGAAGTTTAGCAATGTGAATTTTTAAGAAGGCTTTTGATACTATTTAGAGTCATACTTTTCTTTTTCTTATTTCATAGATGCTTTCTTTATTGGCAGTACATTTAATTTTAGTATACTGATGACTACTGTATTGCTTTAACTTGTTCTTGTATAACAGTGGCATAAGTGGGAGTATAGTACATATCCAGCTATTATTTTGTCTTTACATGAACTTTTTCTTTTATATTCATTTTTTGTCTGTTTCTGTTTTATGTACTTCATTTACAAAAAAAAAAAAAAAAAAAAGAAAAGTGGGTCTAACTGTGTGTACTCTTCTTACAGTACACCAGAGAAGAAGTGTCTTTCCGCAGCAGAGTCTCCGCCACAGTCTATTTATGTTGTTCAGTCATTGGGCAGGTCCTTTTAGTATCATGTTTACTCCCCTGGACAGATACAGTGATAGGAACATGCAAATAAACAGACACCAGTACTGTGCATTGAAGGTATTTTTAGCACTTTATGAATTTTGGAAATAGATTCTTATATTGACTTTTCTAATGAAGATTTAATATACGGACTTCTTGGGGGTGGTTTTCACATCCTTGCTGTCATTCACAACTTAGTTCTTTTTCTCTTCTACCCTTATACCTATTTTTGTCAGTTTGACCTTTTCTATAATGTGACTTATTGCACTTTTTAGAGGAATTTCTTAAAAATGGAACTAAGTATTCACTTCCCATGACTTTACTCCTAATTTGCCTAAGGAGATTGCCTTTCATGTAAAAGTGTATTAGCAGCTAAATTATCATGTCAACTCTTACCGTTACTTTTCCATATAGATAATTCCTTGTGTGGGGGAGTTCAGAACAATAGGATTTGATTATTTCTTGGATAAGATATTAAGCAGTTTTTCAGCCTTTCTCTTCCTCCCTTGTCTGAATAAAAGTTCTTGATATTTTAATGGGCTTGCTAGAATGCATTTACCATACCTGAGGTATTGAAATGTGATGTTTTTCAATTACTTTCTGAAGGCTATGTCTGCCGTACTGTGTTGTGGCCCTGTTGCAGATAATGTGGGCCTGTCATCTGATGGGTATTTATACAAATGGCTGGATAATATCTTGGATTCCCAGGATAAGAAGGTAATACAGGGAGTGTCAACATTGTTTACAACTGTCAGCATCTTCAATGTGTGCTGTAATGAGATGTGTGGTCAAACTGAGCCCAATGCTCTAGACTGAATTTAAGCTCACAGATGGTTTAGCTCAAAGCTTTGTGCTGTCCTTCATACACACATTTGCCATGTGAGGGAGGCAGTTCCTAGTCACAGTCTGAGAGCAGAAAAAACAAAATTTAAGAGGGAAGAGTTAGACAAACTGGGCTAATCAACTAGGTAAAGTTGCAGTAATAAATAAATCTCTTAGAAGTTTAAAGGAGTTGAGGGGATTGTAGGGTCCATTTGCGGTTCTATGGAATTATGAAGACCAACGTTTATCATGTACATAGTAAAGTAAGCTTTACGCTAGAAAGCTTAGACGTAAACTTTACGTCAGAAAGATAAGGCGTCCACTGTACTAATTCTGTGACTGCATAGAAATACTTGATTGCTGTTCCAGCAGGCTACATAGATTCGAGAACGCACACAAGTCCCTGGTATGCCATTGTAATTCACGTACATATTCAAGTGCTTTTTTATATCTAGTTAAGGTTGCTGTAAGACCAGTAAAAATAAATAACAGCAGTGTAGAGAATAAAATGAGAATAAAATAAATAGTGCTATGTATCTATTTGCTTTGATACTTTATGACTGTGTACAATTCAAATATTAAACAATTTAATAGATTTTTCTTTTAAACTATGGTCTCATTTTTAGTTAAAACAAATTTTGTATATTGCCCTTTTTGCTTTAAAATATCAGTGTTTTTTTCTTATACCATTTTTATAAGTCATCCTTTACTTTTTATTTTTCATTTCTGGAATACAGGTTCATCAGTTAGGTTGTGAGGCAGTTATGCTGCTCTTGGAACTCAACCCTGACCAGAGTAACCTCATGTACTGGGCTGTAGACCGGTGTTACACAGGTTCCAAGCGGGTAGCAGCTGGCTGTTTTAAAGCCATAGCCAGTGTGTTTCAAAACAGGTACTACGGAGGTTTTTGGAACTTTCGTTTTAAATGTTCTTTCTCAAAGTCACTCCTGTTTGTATGTATGTCTTACTACAGAAACTTTTCAGAATCTTGTTATGTTATCCTGTATCATTAATTTAAAAAATTAAACTTTGCTGAATACATTCATGTTTTAAAAGGTTAAATGTAATTTTATTTCCCACTGGAATTTTTTCCCTAGGGATTATCAGTGTGATACAGTGACCCTCCTAAATCTCATACTGTTTAAAGCAGCTGATTCTACGAGGGCGATATATGAAGTTGCTATGCAACTATTACAGGTTTGTAAGCTTTTTTTGATTTTAAAATACTTCATATCTTGAAAAAAAAATCCCGTATATTTAAGAAAGCTGTTTCTATTATTATTTTGAACATCCTTTCAGTAATGAAGTGCAATGTTTTCTGGTTTTTGTTTGTTTGGTTTGGTTTGTTTTTTTTTTCCCCCTTTTTAATCTTTTTTTCTCTTTTTTCTCTTTTTAATAAGCACTTAGACCAGATCCTTGCCTGGCATAACTTCACTTCTGTGGAAGTTTGCCTTTTTGCATGAACTGAGCATTCAAGGCTTGTAATTTCAGGATGTAATACCAAAATGAAGATTTTCCTAATTTGCCCCACACATCTCTACCTTTCCAAGAGCACCTCAGGGAGAGGCAAGATCTAACTAAACTAAATTTCAACTAAATTCAAGAGTTTCCATTGGAGACATAACTCTATTAATATGTCTATACTCATAACACCCTTACTTTCTAATCCCATCTTTTTTTTCTCAAGTGAACACCACTGCTTAAAAGTGATCAAGAAAATAAGCAGTGGTAAAATGCTTTTGCCTCTTGGCTGCTTCATCAGGGTTTATATTACTTCTGTTGATGTCTTATACATTTTAACTTTTGTTGTACAAAAGTATACATTTTATACTGTTGTTATGAAAAAGATTTCTGAAAATGATGAGTAAATTTGCTCATCAAATGGAGCTAATTTTAGCTGGTTTTCTGTGGAATTTTACACTATATAGGAATATGATGAATGTATGGGAATTTAACTAGATAAGCATTAAATGATAGTAGATACATGGATTTATTTAAGAGGCAATTTTATATAAAGATTTCTTTTAAATCTCTAAGGTAATTTTATATAAGTACCATTAAAACTCTTTGCTTGTTTTTCAAATTCTGACCATTATTGTTGTAGATCTTGGAACCAAAGATGTTCCGTTATGCTCACAAACTGGAAGTTCAGAGGACAGATGGGATTTTGGGTCAGCCATCTCCTTTACCACACCTATATTCTATGTCATATTATCAACTGTCAGAAGAATTAGCGAGGACCTATCCAGAACTAACTCTTGCCATCTTCTCAGGTATGGTTAAAAAAAGTTCATCAGAACAAAAACATTTAAAAAATATATTTTAAAGGTATTTTTTTCCAGTAGTTTCTAGGTATGTATTACTAAAGTCAGGACCATAGTATCGCATATTCATAATGAGTAAAGAAGACTGAATTTATTGTGTTAGTCTTTGTTTGCTCATGTTTGAAATGTAAGATATAAAAGAAGAAACAGAAATGAGTAAAGTTATATTTGTAGACTTGTTAATAGCCATGAAAAGACATGTATTAGAGCAGTAATTTACAATTGCTTTGCAAAGTTGTTCTTTTTTTCTTAACATGAGGCAAATACGAAATGAAGGGACATTGACAAGTTAACTTTATTAGAAATTTCAGCAATTCAGAATTAACAGAATAATTAAAACCAAAAGTGTTCATCAAGGCTGTATGTGTTTGTGTACATCTATATTTGTATACATGCATGTCTGTTTTGACAAAAAAAAGTCAGTAACAGCATTAATGTATATTAATGTGATATACTAGGTGGTGGTAGCTGCTGTTGTTATTACTACCAATTCTAGTATTTTTTGATTTGCATTTTTACATGTGTACCTAATTTTTGAATGACAGAAGTAAGTCAGAGAATTCAAACAGCTCATCCAGCTGGGAGACAGGTGATGCTGCATTATCTGCTACCATGGATGAACAACATTGAGTTGGTTGACTTGAAACCTTTGCCAACCATTCGTCGGCAAGATGAAGATGAGGAAGATTCTTTGAAAGACAGGGAGATGATGGTGAACAGTAGACGCTGGTTACGAGGAGAAGGCTGGGGATCTCCACAAGCTACTGCTATGGTTTTGAACAATCTGATGTATATGACTGCAAAGGTAAAACTAATTATTGAGTATTCCCTGTTGTTCCAGTGGATTGTTCTGTTTAGGATGGAAGGAAATATGTTCAGAAATACTGTGTTACCAAATAGCAAAGTTTTATTAATAATAATTAAATATTGTTGGCTTGCTTATGTTATACTCAAACCCTACCAGATAGTTTTATGGGTTAGATTAAGACAAATACATAATATGTTAGATAAATGTTACCGTAAGGCTTAACTTGAATAAATCTCATGGAGACACAAAACATTTGTTTTATAATGTAGGTGTCTAGTTGAATAGATAGTACCCACCATTCTCTCTAGCTATAATCTGAAAAAAGTTGAAGTGACTTTAGAAAAAATATTCTTACTGCAGGGTGATTGGTAATTTCCTTCCTGTCATCATAGTGACTTCTAACAGACAGAAAATTTTAGCCACTTGCAGTGCTCCTGCCGCTTCTTTATATCTTTGAATTGTACTGAGAAATTAGGTTTTAAGCTACAAATTAAAACCTCTTGGCAGCCTGTGATGCTGTGATCCACAGCATCCAATGGGATTTATGTCTGCTTATTCTAGTCCCTATTCAATACAAAACATTTTCAAATGCAGTGTTTCCTATTGGACCTTTCAGGAAAGATGCTATTTTGTTTTCTAGTATGGTGATGAAGTGGCTTGGTCAGAGATAGAAAATGTTTGGACTACTTTGGCAGACAGCTGGCCAAAAAATCTGAAAATCATTTTGCACTTCTTGATCAGTATCTGTGGAGTGAACAGTGAACCGAGTCTTTTGCCTTATGTAAGTAATTGCCTTATATGACTCTTCTCAGTGATATTTGTATTTGAAAAATAGAGTGTCTAGCATGCAGATTGCTAAATGAAAATATCCCATAGAATTTTTGATATCATAATCTCCTTCAGCCTAACAATGTCATCGCATTGTTTGTAATGACTGAATACTATGAACAAATCAAATTCATTTTTCTTCCCATTTTTGTTACTTTGGACATTGATGCTTTGTATGTTAATATGCTTTCAATTTTCTCTTTGTCTGAGGTTTTCTTTCTGTTAGGAAATTCTTTCTCTCTCTAGAAATGTGTGGTTATTTTTAATATTCTTTTGTTTTATTTTTTGCTTTGTCCTATCTTCATATCCAAAATATACCACTGCATTAGTGAATCCTAGAAATAGACTTGCACAATTAAATGGACACTAGATATCTTTGGAATGAAAACATTTTACTATTTCAATGAAAAGCTCTGGAGACAGGGGATATTTCTCTATATGTTAAGTATAGAGTAAACTAAAATAAATTAAGGTCGACTCGTAAAACCTGCAAAATTGTGGAAACCTTCCATGAATAATGTGAATGTAAGAATTTAATAAAGATTGTGAGAGGAGAGCTACACTATTTAGCTCTAGTCTGTACAATAATTTCTTCATGAATCAAAGCCTCAAAGGTAAAATGATTTAATTGTTAAGTGTAAAGTTTTGCTTACAGAAACGGGATCAGTTTGAGTTAAACACATCATCCATTGAAGGTGCTTGAGAAAGGAAACCAGAAAGGAGATAGCATTTTAAAGATAGCTGAGCCTTCCTATACTTAAAACAACTTACTGACTATTCCAGTCTACTCAGGGTGGTAAGTCTGAAAGAGTCCACAAGCCATCTATCAGTTATGAATTACCAAAATCCAAAGTATCAAAGATGGACCATAGTCCATCCTCAGTAAATAAGAAAAAGTGGAAAAGAGTCATTAAAATGTCTACAAAGTGCATCTATTTTAGCATTTTTTTCTTCCTTTGGTATAAAAATGAAATTTTCAAGTTTCCTGTATTATAATGTAGCATAGTATGAAAAAGTAGACAGATCATAGAGTAAAATAAAGCATGCCATGCTGTCACGTGAAGAATGGCATGTAGGAGATGATGTGATTGAATTTTGTAAGTTACCTTACTTGACCAAGTAGTAAAGCAAAAAATAAATCCCCCATAATAAAAAACTTTAAGTTGGTTTATTTTTTGCAAATGACGGCACTGCAGAGTACTATGGGGTGGGGGGAGAAAGCGATACTAGAAACAAAATTGAGAAGTGTTTGTGTATCTGCAAAATGTCAAAAAATGCATGATATTTCAATACATATACTTTGGCTTTCTTTTTATTCCTTCACCCTTATTAATCCCAAGTGTTGCTAAAACTTTGTAAGAAAAACACTCTTCTTTTTTAAGTTGTTGTCCTCAAAATAAGATTTTTTTTACAATACTTGCTTTTGTTGACAGCTGTGAAGGTAATTTTGTTTGCTTTCTGTGTTACAGTAAGTTGTGCGTATGGTCACTACCAATAACGATAGAGATTCTAAGCAGTTGCAGTATAAAAATCTCCTGTTATTTTGTATGCAGTCACTACAAATGAGAGTTTTTACACATACACACTCTTACTCATATATGTCTGGGTGTTTTTACTTCATGGCAGGTAAAGAAAGTCATTGTTTATTTGGGTAGAGACAAAACAATGCAACTCTTGGAGGAGCTGGTGAGTGAACTTCAGCTTACTGATCCGGTCAGCTCTGGAGTCACTCATATGGACAATCCACCATATTACCGCATTACATCCAGTTACAAAATCCCATCTGTCACTTCAGGTGAGAGTTTAGTTAATTTGAATTGCTACCATTTTCAGTGATAAACATATTGTTATCCGTCAGTTATAGATTTGGATTTAATCTAAAAATAATTCAGAGTACAATTTTTAAAAGACATGTTTATAAACATATATATTTGTAGGGTATAAAATCTGTTTTACCAGACTTGCAGCTTGTCATGTACCTAAGTTTCTCATTAATGAGACCTTTATAGGCTCACAATGAACAGGTTTATATCTGTATATATGTATTAAATTTTGTCTACTTTCAGATCTTTCACTGTGTACCCTCCCCAAATCACTTATATAGGATTTCATTTAAACAACTGGGACAATTTATGTCAGTTTAAATCCATGTAATTGTTACATTTTAAGTTAAGAGCTGACACAAGCTGTGTCCATAGAAATTTATTCAAGAGGATTTAAGTGTATTTGAACAAATTGTACGCAAAGGACTACTTACCTATTACAGATGTTCAAAGTATAACATGTAGGAAAGAAAGAAAGAAGTATCTAAATCCTTTTTTATTTTTAAGCCTCTCTACTCACTTTACCTTTAAGATTTAAACAGAGATTCCTAGAATGATTTCTTTTCACATTTTTTCCTATTAGTGAAATTGCTGTAGCAGCTCAGACTCTTGCAGACAAAACAGTATTTTTCCCCCATATGAAAATAATTGTCTATGTCTTAGCTTGCATTTGAGCCAGTTTAACAGTGTATAATTGTTTAGTCATCTTGGGATAGGAAAGTAAATTAAGGTCATTATATATCGCTTAAGATTTCTTTCTTTCTTTTTTGAATTCAGTTAGTAATATGTTTATTTGTCCCTTATTTACAGGAACCACTTCTAGTAGCAATACAATGGTAGCTCCCACAGATGTTAACCCTGAAAGTAAACACATAAAAGACAGTATTGAAGAGAAGTAAGTATATCCTGGGAGATCAATTAATAGTTAAATTACAAGAATTACTGGTAGTTACTGTAAGTAATTGCATCATGATGGCTCCAGGAATGTCTACACTGCAGGAAAAGCATGAGTGTAACTAGTTTAATATAGTTTTAAATAATAAAAGTGGAATAATATTTGGGCTTAACAGCAGCAGCTTCGGTCTTAATTTAGACTCCAAAACGTGTATACACAGCTGAATAAATTAGAATTCAATCCAGGTCAGCTATCCTGTTACCGATAGCTGAATTAGCTACTATTACACTGTACTGTGTATGTTTACTTAAGAGAGATTATACTGCAGATGGAAACATAGAGGGCAAAAAGTTATCAATTTAGTCATGTAGCCAGTTTGCAGGTCCCTTTCCTACTTCGCTAGAGATCAGCGCTATACATGTCTTTAGCTTATTCTCCTGTTTAGGGAGCAGCAACTGAGTGCATGCATGCTCTTATTTTGTGTTAAATCTGAGCTGGCTAACACTTTGATGAAAGTACTCCATAAGTAGCAAGAAATGAATAGAAAGAAAAAGTGTATACAGACCATTACTATAGAATAGCTGATATGGATTAAGTTCACAAATAATTAATTTCATGATGATTTGTTTGTGCACCTTAGTAATTACATTTCTATAGGAAGTACGAATATAATTATGCTTCTGTAATTATACCAGTATAATTTCCCATTTGGATATTTTTTTTCTTCCACAGGGTAATCATGTCAGCATAATTAGGTTAGTAAATTACTACAGACATGCCCAGTACGTCAATTAAAATAAATTGATTTTTAGTGGAATAAATGATAGCAGATTATGAAATCTGAAGTATCATTCAGAATTCAGTCTAGCAAGATGGAAGCAATAAATAATTTGGATGCTTTGGAGGCTGGAGCTGAAGCTCCAGCTCCAGCTTGTAGAGCCTTGGCATTGGCTGTAGTGTTGCTCAGAACTTCCCCAGTGTATATACAATGTGTATATACAATACACAATATACAATGTGTATATACAATATACCCTGTATATCTTAAGCTCACAAGAAAGTAGAGATTTTATAAATCATCTGGGAAGAAATTGGAAATAGTGCACTTGGTATTCTCAGTTCTTCAACTTCACTCTAGTTTGCCAGGTTAGTGAGGTTAACCTTGATCTTGGACAATGCCATATCAATTATGGACTTTATCATTTTGCTGAGGAGTGAAAAAAAACTTGTGCATAAGAGCAGCAAAAGCTTTAAAGTATTTAAATGTGAATAAAAAATATTGATAATATTAATCAAATGTTAATAAAAATATGATTTGCAGTGGCTTACGTCCTCATATCCCCATTGTGCCTACTACTAGAGATGTGCCTTATGCAGCTGAGATTTAGATGTATATTATGTACGTTAAAATAGTTTTATATTATGTATGGCTCTGTTGCTGTACAGTTTGATGGACTAATTCTGCTAAAGAATGTATCAGTTATTAGCATGGCTCTTTGTTTCTGCAGTTATGCACACCTAGACATTTACAGTGGGTTGAACAGTAACTTGAACCGACAGCACCACAGACTAGAATCTCGCTACAGCAGCAGCTCTGGAGGATCATATGAAGAAGAAAAAAGTAATATTTTCATTTAAAAGCATTTCTTTTGGTAGAAAATGATTTTTTCTCAGTTAACACCAAAGAAGTTTTTTTAATATAGAAATATATTAAATTATGAATAATTATTTTTCAAATGGTAGCAGTACATGGTCTGCTGAAGAACATGGTACAAAACTTGTTCAGGCTGTGTCCATGAATATTTCTTACCATAACTAATCATTAATCTGAATTAAGCCAAGACATGTAATTTAAAAAAAAATAAACAACAAAAAAAACTGAATGTGTAACACAGTATGCTATTATATGAAAAAACTCATGTGCCCTATCCAATGCCTGCTGAGGCTTGTATGATCAGACACTAACTGACTTTCTTTTTCTTCTTGAAGGCACAATAAATTGATTTCTGAGCCCTGACTTTTGTCAAGCACCGGGATAGGTTTTTGCTGATGGAAAAATGGCAAGTGCCAAGTGACCCCATATATAAGATCTGCATTACCAAACATCTAGATGCAGCAGATTTTTGCTAGGGAGAGCTACAATGAGATGTCCTTGGAAAAAGCTTCCTTAGCCCTTAACACACTGTCTCTCTTTGAGATGAGATCAGTATTATCCTTATCTAGCCCAAGCTTTGAATTTCAAGGAAATTCTATTAGGTCACGTGTCCTTTAGTTCCTTAGGTGCGTTCATTTCATTTTTCAACTTACTCAACAGAATCTCTTTCAATATATGCAAATTATATGACATCTGTAAAATCCTTCTTATGCTAAAATAAGTCATTCTTATGCTAACATAAGTAGCTACTTTTTTTTTTAACCTTTAGCCAGCTACTGTTTACAGCTTCTTTTTTTTAATTCTTCTGCAAGCATCAGCCTGTCAAGAATTTAAAAATATATTTTTGAATATATAGTGGAAAACTGTGTTTTATTTTTTGTGGAGTACATTTAGTTTTGATTTCTGTATTAATTATCTCCTTGTTAGGTGATTCAATGCCTCTGTATTCAAACTGGCGATTGAAAGTGATGGAGCACAATCAAGGAGAGCCTCTGCCTTTTCCACCTACTGGAGGTTGCTGGTCACCACTGGTGGATTATTTACCTGAAACCTCTCCTCCAGGCATGTCACTTCACAGGTAATATTTTGATCTTAGTTTGTGCTGCGCAATTATAGTAATCCAAAGATAGCAGACTTTGTGTGCATTTATTTTATTTTATGCAGTCTTACTCGCAGGTTCAGCATATAAGATTTCTGAGCTTCTCCATCTGGAGGAGTAAAGATTTCATATTTCATCGTGAACATATTTTCCCTTAATATAACTTTGAGTGTTTATAGAGACTGAGGAGAGAATACTACTTAGCAGCCTACTAAGCTTTTTGTAGCTCTTCGTCATGCTCAGTTGTGTTGTTCTAACAAGCTTTATGTTTGTTTGTTTATTTGTGTTTCATTTCTAGGTGCAACATAGCAGTGATCCTTTTAACTGACTTGATAGTCGACCACAGTGTAAAGGTGGAATGGGGAGGGTACTTGCATCTTCTGCTTCATGCAATTTTTATAGGTGAATAAATCCTTATGGAAATATTTATAGAAGTTTAAGAACTATAACTATTTACACAACCACTTTTCTCCACATTTAAGATAGTGCTTGCCATTGGATTGTAGTCTTGTTAGGATTCACAAATACAACTTTAGCACGAAGCATAGAAAGGACCATTGCTTTATTAAAGAGTACATATATGCATGCAGCTTTGAGCGATTGAATATTTGAAAGCTCACTTGCAGAAAACAAAGGTGGCAAAGGAGTCCTTTGAAGCTCTGTCTGTTGGAGCTGTTTTTCCCTCTTTTTACTTGTAGAAGAAAAAGTGAAATTGAAATACACAGTACTTTTGGGAACTACCTTTGCTGCTGTTTTATTTTTCTCCCTATTTCTCTATATAGTGATTTTCATATAAAAGCACAGATTGTTTACATACTTCTGTATATGCAACAAGAAGCTACGTAAACTATTTATTTTTTATATTTAAACACGTAAACCCAATCTAACCAAAGATAGAAGAAATATGTAGTGTAGCCTGCAGGAGTCCAGTATACAGTTATTGGGTTAATTACATATCTCTTTATTGCTAAACTGTGATACAAAGCAATATGCATACTGCTTTTTTAATAATTTAATTAAACGTTAACATTTTTCTTTCGTGTTAGGTTTTGACCACTGTCACCCTGAAGTCTATGAGCACTGTAAACGGCTGCTTTTGCATCTGCTGATAGTGATGGGCTCCAGCAGTAACGTCCAGTCTGTTGCTTCTGTCCTGCTCAGGAACAGAGAGTTCAATGAGTCCAGGGTGCTTACTGTCAAGCAAGCTTCCCACTTAGATTATACTTTCACAGGTATCCTTAGATTTGTTAAGTTCTGCTTTTTAAAATGATACAGAAAGTTATCTTTTCTTGTAGATATTAATAAAATCTCTGTTGAAAGTAAAAAGAAGAAACATCTCTTCTGTGTTTATAGTATTCTGACTTAGCCAATTGTCATTTTAGTGGTCAGTAGGATATGAGAAAACTCTTTTGAGATCTTGCCGTTTAATACTCGCATTTCTATAACAATATTATCATTATATGGGAAATGTATATTTTTTTATATGTAACTTGCTATGAAAGTAGCATTTTTCATGGTTCAGCCTATGATTTCTGAAGAAGTGTGAAAAAAATCATTTTGTTTTATTTCAGTAGGTGGCAGCATTGCAGCACCTACAAAATCCATTCATTGCAGTTTGTTTGCATCAGAGTGGCTTTGTCGCTAACCAAAAATACAATACCAATTTGCTATTCATGGCAGTGAGCGGTTATCATGAGGAAGTGGGCATAGTGGAGCAATTCTTAGTGTACACCTGTTTGTGGAACTTCACTGGTGCACCAATATGGTGACCTATTCAATCATTCTATTCCTATTCTTTGCAACTTTGTGTGCAGTCCATTATAATATAACACAATATTTTAGTATTATTAAAAAGAAAATGTCTACTAGAAACTAGAATGAGATCAGCATCAAACATCTCCAGCTTTGGCTGTACTAAGAATTAAGATAACGTGATTATAGGTGTGCAGCATCCTTAGCACAGGGTCAGACAAGCTAATTTAAAACTTTATTTGAAGCATCTAAAATCTCAATCAATATTTTGTGGCTCTGGAAACAAACTTATGGTAGTTGCTAGTGAGTCTCTGTTTTTATGAATAGAAAAAGTTTCAAGAACTAGATTAGGCTGACTTCAGAGAAGTTCTGTGTAGTCAGAAAGACCCTAAATAGAAGTAATTAGAATTGATTCAATAGTTAATATTTAGTCTTCATTGTTTTAAATTGCTGTCATAGTAGACTTAGTTCTTACCAAAAAACAACAAAAAGTATTATTAAGATGAGATGCCCTAGCAACTGAAAAGCCATCATTTATCTTTATTACTGTTACAAAATCAAGCAAAATACGATGATTTTAAGGAAGGACCTGGCTGTTTCTTATTAAGGATCCAAGATGTGCAAAGATTTTGCACATAAAAGACTTGCTGTTAATTTTGTTGTAATTTTTGCAGTCATGAAATTCTTGCATTTGCTAAATTATTAATTGTTAGAGGGATATTTATTCTTTTTATATATTTAATATGATTAATTTAAGAGCTCCTAATAGTCTTGTTTTTATTTCAGCAGGCGTTAATGATTTTATACCTGATTACCAGCCCTCCCCAATGACAGACTCAGGGCTTAGTTCAAGTTCTACCTCGTCTAGCATCAGTTTGGGAAATACAAGTGCTGCCATTTCTCAGCTGCATACCACCATCCTCAATGAGGTTGACATTTCAGTAGAACAAGATGAAAAAGTGAAAACTCTCATAGAATTTATTACCTCAAGGTAAATTTTTAATTTTGATTATTGTCAAGACCTTTGTATAGATAGATAGATAGGGAGATAGATATAAACATGTCAAAAAAACATTATTTATCATACTGTTTTCTAGCTTTTCTCTTTGCTTTATTCCCATTAATAGATTGAATGAGGTCCTAAAGTGTTCTTATAGGAAACAATCTCTAAACAACCCTCATTTTCCAACCGTTTTGCCCTCCCTCTTTCTTGTCCTGATAGTTGAAAAGCCTATTGGCATATTCTGCACATATTCTACATTCTATTCTGTTGGTTTTGCTTGCTGTGTAGATTGTAGATTTTTTTTCCATCCTGGCAGAAGAACAATGAAGGATTAGCGATCTGTTATATCGTGATACTAGGGAGCTACAAGATCTGTGTGGAGTTCACCGATTAGTAATAATGGAGAGCCGGTTACTTGCAAATAGGAATTGCTAGTGAAGAGCAACTCTAAAACAAGCAGCATTTATGCAATTCATATGATAGTTTTTATAAACTTTCAATATCATGTAAATCTGGCATACCGATTAATTAGTCAAAATCTTTCTGGAAATCACTAACAAGAAAAAAGACTTTTTAATGGGACCTCAAATTGAAATGTAGCGTGTTGATGAGGAGAAGATTGTTTTAAGAAGTGTAAATGTAAAGAGTAAGTTTTAATGATTATCTGTTAGAATAACTAAATGTTTGCCCTTCCTGAATGTATAGTATTATTTCAGTTACATTCAATCTGTTGCTTTTCACTTGGTCTTCAGTTTTGTATAGTTGTATAGTATTAATGGTTGTCACACGCCTTCCCAGTTTGTGTCTGCAATTTTAAATGGTTTTGTTTAAATAGTAGGTGGTAGATTGTTCTGCTGTTACCTTAAGGTGAAAATAACATTTGAATAATTTTAATGTCATCTTTGTTTCCCTTTTTATATCTCTAGGAAAAGAGGGCCACTTTGGAATCATGAAGATGTTTCAGCTAAGAATCCTAATATAAAAAGTGCTGAACAGTTAACTGTGTTTCTAAAGCACGTGGTATCTATATTTAAACAGGCAAGCTCAGGTATGTTAGAAAACAGTCAGTGCATCATAGAATTTAAGTCTGAATTAAATTATTTTTTTCAAATGTGTACAACTTTATCAGTGACCTGTAAATCCCCTTTTGGTGATAGCTTCCTGCTTCTGGTAACAGAGGTTTCTCGTGTGCATTACACGGTTCACTTCATGTTTCTGTTGACATCTGATTGAAATACTGTTTAGGGATGAGATTAAATATCCTATCCATGTATTGTAGGTATTCAAAGTATGTGGAATACATGTTATGGGGCTGGGAAGATTTGTGAGAGAAATACCTCAAGAGAAAGAAGGTCTTAGAGGAGGGCATTTTAAAATTAGGAATAAGTTTGATCATAAGATTTAAGGGTTTTGTTATTTGTTATGAAGTACTGTCTTACTTTAATATTTATTTGCTCTTGTAGGAGGGTTTCAGTTGGAGCACCGTCTCAGTGAAGTTGCTTTGCAAACTGCTCTTTCTTGCTCCTCTCGACATTATGCTGGGAGGTCCTTTCAGATTTTCAGGGCTCTGAAGCAGCCTCTTACTGCGTCTACGCTTTCTGATGTTCTCTCCAGATTAGTAGAAACTGTTGGAGATGCAGGAGAAGAAGCTCAGGTATTTCTTTTTTTTTTTTTTTTTTCCACCCTTTTTATTAGAAAGTTAAATAAATTTAAATAACACATAATTTTTATTATATCAATGACAGTAAAGTTTCAACACATTTTTAATTTGAAAAGCACTTTGAGTTGAAACATTTCAATTCATTGATAAAGCTTTCTATTTTTAAATGAAGATACCCTGAATATGAAAACAGTTTTAATCATGACACTTTCTGAATTTGCACCTAAAAGATCTAGAAAAAAAATCCTTTACCGCAATAGGAAATTGCAAAGAATTTGATACATGTTTCCTGAAAATACTATATCCTTCATATTTTGAGAGACATTCGATCACCCATGTAAAAAAATAATTTAAGTATTTTTAATATAAAAATTTTCCTGATAAACTGTTACTGCTATCCAATTTACTGGGTGTTATTATAGGTAAAGAAATGGATTTGACTTTTTAAAACTGTGAAATAAGAGTCTAAATCCCCAAGGCTATATGCATCCTTTAAAATAATGTAAATCTAAATAAATTTTGTGAGTATTTAGAAATAAATTGAAGGTTTTGTCATTTTACCTTTTTTCCCATCTGTCTTGAAGAGATAATGCTAATTTGAGCTGTCTTGTCAAGGCTATGCTCTAATTGAAGCATTAGAATAATAATTTAATTAATAATGCTTTTCTTCGTATTTTTATATTATTACTTCATAGATTTTCTGTGATCTTTACTTGTATGTGTGAGAATTTAAACATTAATATTATGTATAGTCTATTAAATAACATCACATGAATATTATAAAGTATTTGTTATCTAAATTATTGCATAATTGATAATTAAAAAAAAAAACTGTGGCTTTCCCCAGGGTTTTGTCATAGAACTGCTTCTGACTCTAGAGTCTGCTATTGATACATTGGCTGAAACCATGAAGCATTATGATCTCCTTTCTGCCCTTTCGCAGTAAGTTCTTATACTAGGATACAGTACATTTTTAATTATTATGTATATTGAAGCTAATGGCAACAAGTTTTAGAACATACTAAGCATTGAAGATGAAAACTTCCATACTACAATAAATACTTGTACTGTATTTTTAATATAGATTAAATTTCTTTAGTTACAGCAAATGCTAATCTTAGGCCCCAAATTTGTTGCTTCTGTTTGAAAGAAGTGTAACTGAAAAGTCAAGAGTCATTTTTATTTGTCACAGCTAAGGTGCTCTTCCAGTGATGCTGCAGAGCATTCCCTGAGAGTGCATATATGTTACTGGTATCAAATGTGGTTTTTATTTTCCTCTACTTTTAATCTGTATGTTATTAAGGGTGTTTTTCATGGAATGAAATTAAGTACTGCATTTTATTTTAGAACCTCATACCATGATTCAGTAATGGGAAACAAGTATGCAGCTAACAGGAAAAGCACTGGACAGATAAATCTAAGCACAAGTCCCATTAATAGTGGCAGTTGTTTGGGATACTACAGCAATACAAGGAGTAATTCTTTGAGACTGAATTTAATCAGTGAGCGAAGAGGCGACCGACGACGGAGCAACACGCTGGACATAATGGATGGAAGGATAAATCATGCTGGCAGTTTGGCAAGGACTAGAAGCCTTTCCTCTCTGAGAGAGGGAGGGTTGTATGATGTGCAGCCCACTACTGATCCTGTCAATCTGTTGGCTACCATATTTTGGATTGCGGCTTCCTTGCTTGAGTCAGATTATGAATATGAATACCTTCTGGCTCTCAAACTACTCAACAAACTGCTAATTCACTTGCCTCTGGATAAATCAGAGAGTCGGGAAAAGATAGAAAAGGTGCAGAATAAACTGAAATGGAATAACTTTCCAGGCCTTCAGCAGCTTTTCCTAAAAGGCTTTACTTCAGCATCTACACAAGAAATGACAGTTCACCTCCTCAGTAAACTCATCACAATTTCCACGCATGCTTTGGTGGACCCCTCTCAGCTAGCAGGTATCTTCAGTTAATGTACAGATAATGTGTATTCTTTTTCAGGATTTTGTGCTAACCAGGTCAATCATCTTGTGACCACAAATCATAATGTGACCTTGTGACTTAGTGCTATTTCCAACCTTTACAGGTTACTCTACTCTGATACTGGTAGAAACAGTATCACTCTACTGCCTGAAGATACTGACTTACTCAAATGTTTTGCTTATTTGGGCATGTGATGATTTTATTTTGTTCAATTCATATTTATACACACACATTTTACATATATACACATGCATATATGTGTAGGTATATATATAGTGTATGTAGGTTATGTTATAAAGTTTATTAAATACTAGAAAGCTGTTGAATGTTGACATCACTCCACATTATATGAAGTCTTATTAAAATTCTTAGGGATCATATAATCATATTATTTTGTGTGCAGGATTTCCCCTAAACATCTTGTGCTTACTTCCTCATCTGATCCAACATTTTGATAACCCAACTCAGTTCTGTAAAGAAACAGCTGACAGGATAGCAAAGGTATGTAAAAATAAGGTTTTGGGAGTGTTAAGAAGTTTACTTTTATTAACTATATATTTTTTTATTTTCCACTCTATTATGTAATACTTTTCTGTAATGGCTAATAATATCAGGTTTCTGTAAACTTCAGAAATAAAGAAGACATGTACTTATTATTCATGTTTTTTTAAGTAAGTTGTCAGGCTTTCTTCAGAAGAAACTGTACATGTTTGTAGTTTGCTTTTAGTCTTTGGAAAATACAGTAAAATTTGGGCAAATAATGACTCATAAATACTTAGGTTAAAAGTGATTTTCTCTAATATAATTGTATCTGCTTTTTGCTTTTCAGGTTTGTGCAGAGGAGAAATCACCAACTCTTGCTAATCTGGCTCATATGATGAGTTTATACAGCACACACAGCTATTCCAGAGACTGCTCTAACTGGATTAATGTAGTGTGTAGATATTTGCATGACTCCTTCTCAGATATCACGTTTAACCTTGTAACTTATCTTGCAGAGGTAAATATTACTGAAAGTGCATCTCATTTTGACAACCTGCGATAAACATGGTATTTACTCACTGCCAATCTGTTATTTTTCATGATTCTGAATATTGGGAAAAGTACACATGTTCCATAATGGAGAATGATAGCAAAATATTTTAGCATATGGCAAATGGAATTATTAGTGCATAAAAGGACAAAACATTGAGCTTACCTTGAAATTATTTATTCCTTCTCGTGCATGAATTTATAGGTACTTAACATTGTATATGCCAAAGTTCTGTAAGATTTGGGATTTTTAATTTACAAGACCTCTTTTAAATTCGTGAGGAGTATTTTATGATTAGGTGATTTAGGTCTGTACTCACAGCTGTTTACATTCTGTACATAAATTAAGGAAATTAGTATGAGTAAAATGAACTAGGATAGGTCATGTCTTTTTTTGCATTGAATTTTCTTTTTAAGCTAAAACAAAGTTGAAAAATAAAAAGCGGTACACTAAAGTTTTTTAAAGGGAAAAATAAGTATGTGGGGGAAATAGCTAAATTTTAATGTTCACTTTCAGTGCTGTTAAACACTCTTAAATAAACTATGTTTCTAAAACCTTTTTTTAGCTATTAGAGAAAGGATTATCCAGTATGCAGCAGTCCTTACTGCAGATCATTTACAGTCTTCTAAGTCATATTGACCTATCCACAGCACCAGTGAAACAGTTCAACTTGGAGATCATAAAAGTTATTGGTAAATATGTTCAGGTAGGAACTGTGAAAAATTATAAAATTATCTTTTTGTTTGTTAACAATGTGGTAGTGAAGATAAACTGTTTTTTTGAGTAGGGTAATTTATTGGAGGTTTTTAAGATATTTGTTCAAAGTCAAATTCTATAGTATATTAGTTTCTGAACTACGTATTTAATTTGTTATACACATTCTCTAACTTGGTTTATATTTTGTGGGACAAGTTACCTGAGTGCGTCTGTTTACAGATCTAGGCTACTGTGTATATGTAGTCATAGAAGATGATCCTTCAACTGTTAAAATAACTCTGCGAATAAGAAACATGTTTGCTGCCAAATTCTGAAGATAAAACTTTCTTATTTAAGTGTATTTTCTTTCAAAAGGAAGCTTTGCACTTTATACATATTTGAATTATTTTCACAAGTGCATCTGTCCATGACAGAAACATCAAATTCTGCCTTCATGAGTTCAAGTGCTTTTTTTTTGTTGCTGTTAAAAGCCAGTCCCCAAAAGACAAACAGTATTTTGCCCTAAGTAATTTGCTCTTTCATATTTCAAACGTAATTTATTGAAAACCCTGGAATAAAGGCTAGCAGGTTGCTGAAAGATTTTATAAAATTGCCTGGAGCATACAACCATTTCAGTCTGCAGCATTCTTCAACATTCTTTTTTTTTTTCCTCCTCTTTTCTTTATCCCTGAATTTCATTATTGCTAAATGGAGATCAGTCAAGTGGTTTAAACATAATTACCCAGGAAAAGCAGTGCTCCCCAGACCTTTTCCTGTCAGTAGATAGGTACTGCAGATACTGTGTCTCTGTCAGAGTGCACTGGGCAAAATGGAATGGTTAGTGCAGCTGTATTTCTCGTGGCCTGATGTCTGCTCACTTCACCTCTAACCTTTCTCTGAGCTTTCTTTCCAACCCCGTATCATCATGGAATATCATTTTAATTAGAAGATATTAGCTGCCAAAATACTGGTAGTAATGATAGAATATTCCAGAGAAGCATATGTATTTTTGATAGGATAAAATGTGTTAATTTAGATTCTAAAGAAAGATACTGTGTTTAAATGTGATGCTTGTAAACAGATTCTTAGTGCACACAAAAAAGTGTGTATTGCTTATAGCCACTAAAGAAAAAAATATTGTAACAAACATGGCATCCGGATAAAAAGATGTTTTGTATGTAATTGCAGAAACTGAGATAATTGAGTTGCAATTGGAGTTCAGCATTTCACCAATATAAAGCTTGACTCTCCCAAGGGGCCTGTCTCTTCTCTCCCCCACTCATAATCTCCGCAGTTGCAAGTGATAAGTTATTTACTCTGGATTCATGATCATTCTGAGGAGAGTAGAGTTAGCTCAAGCTCTACCTTTTAGAGAGCAGAAGAATGAGAATCTATCACACACAGTCTCTATCACCCAGTATTTAGACCAAAACCTCTTTCAAGCCATCTCAAGCTTTATTGCTTGAATATAATGGTTAAGTGCATTCCTTTGTTGTTGATTAACAGTGCCTAGATTGACTCACTTGCATTTTGTTCATGTTTTGCTTTGTGTACTCTAGACTTAGAAATGTGTGATAATGCAGACCAATATTTAAAAATGTGTGCTTATTTGAAAATAATCTAGAATTAGGATATTTGCATCTCTTGTGAAGCACAAAATCCTACTGTACATTAAAAATTGTCGTACTTCTTGAAGTAATTGTTTTGGGATTTATGTTCATTCTCTCTAGAGTCCATATTGGAAAGAAGCCCTTAATATTTTGAAACTAGTCGTGTCTCGATCAGCAAGCCTTGTTGTACCTAATGATATTCCGAAGTCTTATGGAGGTGAAATAGGTTCTCCTGAAATCTCTTTCACAAAAATTTTTAATAATGTCTCCAAGGAGCTACCTGGGAAGACATTAGATTTTCATTTTGATATATCAGAGGTAATTATTGTAGTTTAAGCTAAAATACAATGATGACTTTCTGTTGCAAACTCATATTTGTTTTCCCTTAGTCTTCTGTTTTTATATGTACTAAAATAAGTATAGTCAAATTTTACATACTTGAAGCATCATTATACTGTTGTATTCTCTTATATTCTGTTTTTGCTGCTTTCGCTCTTTGAATATCTTTACAGAGTTGATTCCTTAAAGCTGATAGGATTTCAGTTCAGTCAGAGGGCCAGGATGATGAAGCTGGTTGCTTTCTGTGTCTGAGCATTCTTGTCCTCTACAAAATAAAGGGTTGTACATTTAAGGGCTGAAGGGATTACAATCCTGTATTCCAGTTTTGTCATAACTTCACAAGGAAAGGGGTTAGTTTTGAGGAGAGAAGAGGATAGAGAACGCAGGAATGTAAGTGGGAGATGGATGCAACTTGAGGCAAATTCCCATGGTTAAAAAAAAAAGAAAAGAAAATGAGAAAACTGTAGAACTGGAAGTAATATATTAGTGTAACTGCTACTCTTGGTATATCTGAAGAGAAGGGCATAGCCAAATGCCTACAGTGTAATGCAGGGATGTGAAAACTGGAGAAACTTTAGAAGGAATCAGAAATAAGGGTACATGATTGTAGTGTTTTAGTGAAGTTTCTAGAGTGTGATTTGTTAATATTCATGAATTCATCCATAAAAATGCTTTAAATCTGGAAAACTTACAACATAGTTATTATTTAAAGTGTATTTTAAAATATTCCTAGATTCCCAATATGAAATTTGTCTGTTTCAGAAGATATGAAAGGACAGAATGATGCCCTTTTGGGTAGGGTAGAAGTTTTCAGTCTTTTGTTTCTCAGAGTACCACTGTTATGTGGGTGCTCACTGTCCATGAGTTAGGTATGGAGACTTAAATTATAACACACCTTTCGTATTTTATGTAATATTAATATTTTTAAAATTGAATACATAGTCTTTATTAAAATGGACTTGAATTTTAAGAAGTATTTGTCTTCTGTGGTAGACACCAATTATTGGAAATAAATATGGTGATCAACACAGCGCAGCTGGTAGAAATGGGAAGCCAAAAGTCATTGCTGTCACCCGGAGCACTTCTTCAACTTCATCTGGCTCCAATTCAAATGCATTAGTTCCTGTCAGCTGGAAGAGACCACAGCTATCTCAGGTACATTATATGTCTTGGGCATAGTAAGCAAATAATGTAGGTACTGTTTATGAATGTATAATAAAAATACATCTAGAAATTTAATTAGGTCTTATATACCATGAGCTAGAAGTTAGTATTAGTGAGGAAAAAATATATATAAAATTAGTTTTAGAGAACCTCTGCATGTGAGGTGACAACTTAAACATCCAGACATTTTATATTTTTACTCGGACCCTTAATAGGTGCTTTGCTTTATGTTATTTATTGTGTATCTTTCAGAGAAGAACAAGGGAGAAGCTAATGAATGTGCTTTCTCTGTGTGGACCGGAGTCTGGGCTTCCCAAGAATCCTTCAGTAAGTGGTGGTGGTCATGGTTTATTTTGTTCTCTAAATCCCAATAACAGGAATGCTGTTGTATTGAGGTATTCTACTCTGGTACTTCTCCAAAAAGTGCTGGAAAGGCCACCGTTAGCATACTATGCTTAACTACAGGGATGAAATTTTAAGGGCTTTTAAAATAATGTGAACAATCATCTAGAGTATTGTTTTCATTGTAACATGAAAGTTCCTAGCTGGGGAAAGGTTTTGATGGGAAATAGATCAGAAGAGCATGTAGTAAAATGTCTGAAAGTTGAAGCTAGACAAGTTTAGCAAATCTCAAATGGAAATAAAGAGGAAATTTAGGAGGATGTTCACCTCAGAATTTTTATCTCTTGAAGATCTCACTGGATGGATTTTTAAAAGGTACACAGTGCTTCCACAGAAATTGCTATGAAAATGATGCGGACTACGTCATGCAGATGAGATTATTACGATGAATTTTTTGATCTTAACATTGTGATTAGGAAGACGAAAGTTCAGGGGCATAGTTTTCTATATCTATTTGTACCTATTTGTACAATTGCATTAAGGAGAAAATGGTATCACCACTTTATGGATGTAGTCTGAATTCTGTCTAGCCCCGAAAGAAGTTGCAGACTGTGCCTGCCCTTGTATCGTTATTTTATATACATTCTAAACTGCCACTATTGCCATGAAAGGGTGGGAAACAGAATAGCTGTTTGTTGGAGATTGAGAAGTTGCAAGGTTTTATTTTTATTTTTACCTTTATTTGCAGGTTGTGTTTTCTTCTAATGAAGACTTGGAAGTCGGAGACCAGCAAACTAGCCTTATTTCAACTACAGAAGAAGTGATTCAAGAAGAGGAAGTGGCTGTAGAAGACAATACCAGTGAACAACAATTTGGAGTTTTTAAAGACTTTGACTTTTTAGATGTTGAATTGGAAGATGCAGAGGTGAGACCTTGGGATTTCTTCTGTGTACTTCCATTTGAGAATATTCTAAAAATTAGGTTATGTTGGTGCAACTCAAAGGAATTGGCAGCTTTTCTACCTAGCCCTGTGGAGAAGAATTTATAACCTGATTGAAGTTACCTTGCATGAAAAAAAAAAATCCTTATCAAAAACTTTCAGTGTTAAATATAAGCTATTTAAAATGATTGGGGTTTTTTTTGAGTCAGGGACTTACTCTGAAAGTGAGGTAATATCACAACATAAGCCAGTGACAGGATGACCCTCTGGGAACACTGTAATAGAAAGGTTAATTATAGAACAAAACTGTAAGAAAATGGTATAATCTTCATTCCTGATATATTTCTACATTTCTAAAACATGAATAGTAATCAGATCTGTGATATCCTATCTCATTATATTAGATTATTTCACTCAGTCATCATAATTGCTTGCATTGTAACTGTTGCATTATATCTAGTTTGTCATAGTTGTTACATTTCTTCTCCTTCTCTTGTCAATAAAAAGGGGAGGGAAAAAAATAAGAAATTTCATCGAGAAATATTGAGTATTGCATTAACAATTACCAAAGAGGCTTTAAACCAGAATTTGAGAGAGCTTAAGAATATGGCTGGGGAGAAGCAAGAAAAACTGAATACTCAATAATTTCTTTCACTTTTTGCTTGCATACACAAAATATTGACTTGAGACCTTTGTTGGTCATGAGTCAGCAAACTACCTGAATGAGTGTCAGCCTACCTAAACTCTAAAATCTTTCTCCTTCTCCTCCTGATTTATCTGGCTCTTTCTACTGATTCTTTCTTTCTTCCATTATACTTTAGTTTTCTCTCCCTTACTTCGTGCTTCCTGTGTATTGCTTCACAGCTGCTAATATTTGCATCTTCTAGGAAAATTACAGGCTCATTTTGTTTCTATTGCATATGTGTGACTTCACCCTAAACAGATACAATTTCCTATGTTAAATGTAAGTAGACATGCAGTTTGGAATCATCAAGGCTCAGTAGAGCATTATTTTAATACCCAGGTGGGACTTTACAGTAGGATGCCAAAAGCTGAAAACTTTGCCAAACTTAAGTTAATTTTTATCTTCATTTGCCTTATTATTTTAGTAACATGTCAGAATGAAGACAATTTCTTATCTATATGCAACATGAAGTGCTAAACTTGCAAAATAACAAGACCACAGAATGTATAAATATAGGGCATGACTTAAATTGTGCTCTTAATGTAAATATCTAGCTTTTCAAAAATGTAGAATATTCTTTGTTGCTAATTGTTAAGTGCTAGCAGTATGAACTGTGGCCTTTAAATTAAAATCTGAGTAATATTCATATTACACTTAAGTACTGTAAATGCTTTTGGCCTACAGAAGTAGTACTTCATTTTTCCCTTTTCTGGAGCAGAACCAATCAAAGCCACAAAGCTTTGTTTGCATATTTAAAGCATAAGGCTAACAATTCTTAAGTCGCTTCAGGACACACTTTTTCAGAGCAGTTTTGGAACCCAGTACTTGCAAGTTTGGGCCTAGATGTGGTGTTGTAGCAACTGGCTGTACACTGGCAAAGTGATTGGATTAGATTTTCATTCTTACTGGATGTATTGTTGAAAGCTGGCAAAGTACCTCAAAGACTGTTGTTGTACTCATGAATTTACAAATGGTGACTTAAGACACAGGTTTCACTTGAGTTCCAAACATTAACATGCTAAGTGTTCCAGCACTGAAGTGTGAAAGCAGAGAGGATCCGGTTGTTGATATGTAGCATAATTTTCATAAAACTGACACATAATACCTGGTAGTAGAACAGTAAATGAAGACATCAGTCTTTCTGCAACCTGAATAAAATTAATGTTGATGCATTCCCAGTTGGATGTGGTCACTTGAGATTCCTGTATGTTAGCTGAAGAATTTCACTGATGTTTGTTAAAACAGTTGCTTTATGTGTTCCACTAAAACCAAGATGTATGATAAGCATGCTGGCTTTGGTGTTTTGTCATCAGTTTTATTTATTTATTTTAAATAATTGATCTCTCATGAGTAAATGAAAGTATATTAAACATTAGCTTTTTTGACTAAAGCGTTTTTTCAGAGCTTGAATCAGTCTTTTACTGCTGGCAAATCCTATGTAATAAAACATTTTTCCCTGGTTCTAGAGTATTTTTAAGTGTTTGTCCTCGTTCTTTCTAATTATATGTGTTTTCCTTTTTGCTAACCAGGAGCTGCAGGTAAGTTGCAGCCTGGTGCCATGGCTTGTTCATCTGTTGTTGTCTGTGGTGTGTTTGTATTCCTAGTCAAATATATAAAAATTATACCTTAAGATTACATAGACTATATATTGAGTTACTTCCCAAGAAGATAATCAAAAGAATTATACTTTATTTGCCATATATTTTGTCTAAAAACATAATTTAACAAGGTGAAATTTTATTAAAATTAAAGGGCTGATTGAAACTCTGCTCATAATGCATTTGGCACTTGTCTTCTCTGTTGCATTTTTGTATTCATTTTATTGCATTTCAATTTATACATACATATGTGTGTAAATTTCTTTTATTGCAGGGTGAAAGCATGGACAACTTCAACTGGGGCGTTCGTAGGCGCTCTCTCGACAGTATTGACAAAGGTGACACCCCGTCCCTTCAGGAGTGTCAGTACTCCGGCAGCACACCCAGCTTGAACCTCACTAACCAGGAAGATACTGATGAGTCTTCAGAAGAAGAAGCGGCACTAACTGCAAGTCAGATACTCTCTCGTTCACAAATGGTAAGTCATTTCCCTGTAAAAGGATCGGAGAATTTAACTTTCACCTGCATTTTTAATGGCTAAGTATGGCTTGCACTATCATCCAGAGGAACAGAGGCTTTGAATGCAACTAATGTGGTTATGCATCTGTTTTTCAGTCACATTAGTGAAGAGAAAAAATTATCCTACCAGAAATACATAATAGATATATACTTCTAGTACAATGTTCGTCTTTGAATATTGTATTAAAATTGGAATACTTGCTATTTTTGCTTAAGTATAAACATAAAATAGCATGTATACGTATGAAGTATGTGTCTTTTGGGATTCTTAGCTTCAAAAAAACCCTAAAATAGTGAATGCCTGAACAGTAAGTGATCTCTAGGTGATCCTTGGTTGCTTTCTTACCATTGAAATTGCTAAATTAATTACTCATTTTGAAGCAATTAGATATGTGAATGAGGAAAATCTAAAAAAGTTCCCTATTCAGAAGTCTCCTTACATTACAAAAATGGAATTAGGAAAGAAGTGACTAAAGGAAGGAGGTGGGAAGCAACAGAGATAGTATACTTCTTTTAAGACTTGAAGCAAAGTTTGTCTTAACATTGCCCAGAAGAGCGAGCTGTGTTGTTCAGTGTTTCTAGCTGAGCATTTCTGCCAGTGCTAAGATCTTTGAAAACAAGAGAGAATATCCCTGTACATCAGACATAACCTCAAATGCTGAAGAGAAGTTAAATGTTACAGAAATGGAATTGTGTTGCTTGTGTTGTGTCTAGTATAAAGTTGTTCAACTTGATATGTAAATAAAATCAAATGTCAATTCAATCTTTCTAAAACTAATGTGTTTTTCCCTGTAATTTATAGGTTCAATGAACTATTATATGAGTATCACATTTCTTTCTTTTCTGCCTTAGTTAAACAACGATTCTGCCATAGATGAAACTATATCTGATCATGCTGGTTTATCACTTCAGTCTCAAGATTCCACTAGCAGTGTGGGGACAGAAGAGGTGCTTCAAATCAGAACTGAAACCCCAAGTTTGGAGGCTTCTCCTCTAGATAACTCTAGCAACCAGCTGCCTGAGGTGGGGAGAAATGTGGGCTGGTGCATGGCTGATTTGGGTTCCTTCTAGTGTTTTGTAGCAGCTTTTACTTTCTTTTCATCTGAATTTTCATCTGTTACACTGATTATTTGATTTGCTTTTAATATTTCTAACCTGTTGAAGTGTTCTTACAGAATGTTTCCTCAGAATGAAAACTATTTGTGTTGGACTGAGGGAACTCACTACAGGTTAAAAATATTCCTGAAGGGCTGATAATGAGCATTTTGTGGTGCAGAATGAAATAGGCTAATATTCAAGATGCTTTTCCTTGATATGGTTAAAATCCTTCTTGAGCAATGTTTTCTTTCAAGTACTTTTTTATTTCCTTTTTTGCTTTCTTTGGGTTAATGTGATTGGTGCTGTGTGGGAATAAAACCTCAGGCCAGCTGTGTTAGCGTTTGGTTCAATCAAATAATCCTTTAAAAAGGACCACAGAAGCTAGTGGTATATTTTTTTTGGAAAGGCCTGTGTGGAGTGAGACAGATTTCAAGCTAATGGGCGCCTGAAAATCTGTGAGTACTTGAATTTCTTGAATAACATTTTTAAAATCCTTGAATAATGTAAAAGCACAAAACTAATTTAAAATGAAGGTTATAATCTGTTAAGTTCCTTTAGTATTTAACAGTTGCAGATAAAAACATTATGTTTTTTTTCTTTTTTTTTCCTTGAATTCCGAGTGACTTGTTGGCTTGTTTCAGGAGAACTTTTTGTCCTGTCTTTGTTGTGTGCTTCTGGTAAAGTCTCAGGGATAACTCATTTTTGCATTTTCTTGCTTTTTTCGGGACTGCCTTTGTACTCATTCCATGTTCCTTTGCAGCTCCCTTTATGAGATCACTACACCTCTCATAACGCAAGTGAAAACATTCACCAAAATGCTCTAATATTTTAATAAAAATATTTAACAGAACATGGAGTTTAAATTGGGCTGTAAAATAATTTTGTGATTCAGCAGCATCCCATAAAACACCAGAGGCAAGAGCTGATAGTTGAATGAGGTTTTCCTCTCTCTGTAGAATATGTCAGTGTATTTTTTAAGTAAATTAATGGAAATGGGTGAATTGCCTTTGAGATGCACAGCTGCAGTGGACTGTAGCTTAAGACTCTATTGTAGCTTAGCTACATGATTCATGCTTGACCACAGAATGGGAATGCCTTTAATTGATATTGATGTACTGCCCAATATAAAAGTAACACTCAGCGTGTCTGTGTAGTCAGTTGAGATTAGTCCTCTAAACTAATCTATTGACAGAATAACCACTATTAAAAACTGAAAGATAGTTGCATAGTGTTTAGTATATGGCATGTATGGGCATGGAAGATTTTGCAAACACACTTGATAGTGTTTCACAGTGAACTTTCAGTAAAATTGTGTCTTTAAAGTCTCAGTGGCAAATTGATTATTTTTAGATGATATTTTAAATTTTAAGTCTTAGTTTTATAAAATGTGAGATTACACAAAGAAAAAAAATTCTTGTGTATATCGAGTTGGTCCTTGAGACCTTCTATGGTTTGTATTCTTTGAAGAATTTCAGACCTGTAATCAAATGTCTGGCTCCATCCCACTGCATGGAAGTCTTATCAGACTGGAGCATTATCTGGGAAAGGTTTCAGCTGTACGGACTGATGGCAGAATTGGAGTAATGCAAAAAAATGACGATAGAATGCAAATGCATATAAGAGTAAGCTCAAACTGTGATATGTTCCAAAGTTTTGTGCCAGTTAGAATATGGGATTCTCTCAAAAACATATCTTTTCCTCTGTTATGCTATTACTCACTTTTGCTTGAGGAACTGTTAAAAATAGAGATTAAAAAGATGACAAAATGTTTGCAGTGGTTCCAGGCCTCAGAGACAGGTAGGGGGAAGTTATTTTGCCCCATGCCTGGAAAAGCAAAACACGAAAATCTACATCATGTTTATTTTGATCTACATGTGCTGAATGATAAAAGTATAACTGGGTATTTTTAAACAGTTGTTTATAGATCTCTTATTCTACCTTAATAAAAACTGATAAGAGCACATAAGGTCCTGCAGTAAAAGTAATAAAGAATGCTTGATTTACAGGAAGGCAGTCCAGCAGTAAGGGATGAACAGGTTAGCACTGCTAGTGAAGACACAGGGTCATATGCACTTCAAGAACAACAAGACCCTCTGATCTGTCACGAGTCTCTTGAGTTGGAAGAGACTCCAGAAATGGCAGAGACAGCAGCTCCTGAGAGCTACTGTGAATCAGTCTGTGAAGAGGACGTCACTCTTGCTTTGAAAGAGCTGGATGAGAGATGTGAAGAAGAAGAAGCTGACTTCTCTGGTTTGTCGAGGTAAGATTAACATCAATTCTAACTACACAAATTGCATGTTACCTGTGTGTGAATCTAACCAAGTAGGCTTTCTCTTGGTGTGTTTCTTAATCTAACAATATAGACCTCTAAAATAATATTTGCATATCCCAAATAATGTTGGATTAGTTTTGCCTACTGAGAAAATAAGCTCAGTACTTGCTCAGCACTAATTTGTGCTGTAGAGAAAGCAGCTGTGCAGGAAAAAAATGAGAATCATTGAGTAAAACAAATGTGGCACATTCCTACACCATCAGTAAGATAGACATGCGAAAAGAAGTTAGAGGGAATTCTGGAGCACTTCCTTGCAGCCACTAGATGCAAGCAGTATAACATGAAGAGGCCTTTGAACTGTTGTGAATTAGGATAGAAACTATTTTTAGCACCCAGATAGCCCAGGAGAGGGGAAAATGGTGCTCTTTGATCAAAACTGCTCTAGGATGCAGGCCAGAATCTGTCTGAATTTTGTCCAAGATCTGATTTAGTTGTTCAGGTTGATCAGTCTCTGATATACTTCTAAGACACTTTAAGTTAAATATATTTTTTTTGAATATTGAAAGAAAAAAAATAACTAGGGAGAGACAGAGACATAGCTAGTCTTGTCTGGTTGAGTCAAATTCAAAATGGAACCCTAAGTTCTTTGAAGGTAACATTTAAGAGGAAGAACAATAACAACAGCGAAATATTTGTTCCAAATAGCATGATTGTTCATAGGCTTGCTCGTAATTAAAATTTGCCCAGAAATTTGGATTGAATAATACAGGAAGATCAGTGTATATTCTATCAGAGAGATCATTTAAGGAATCTTTTACAGAAAGGAGCTGAAGATAAACAAGCAGGTATGGATGGAGATTTTGAAAATGAAAAGGTTCGACTGGAGCAGGAATGAGGAAGTTGAATCTTATAATCCTATATAAAATGTACTGTAATATGCTCTGCAAGAATTAAAGGCTGGTACCAATTAATAGTGGGTTTTTTTTTTTCCTATCATGCAACCAAAATCCCTTATACCATTATTTACAGTAAGCAAGGAAACCAATAAGCTCTATAGCTCTCTGAGAGTGACACAAGAGGACTGATTATAGAGTTACCGTGCTAAGTAGAAAGTATCCAAAATTGTTTCTGAAGGTTTGCTTTGGTTGTTACAGAGAAAAACATATGTGTTTAAATTTTAATAATTTAAATGTATAAGTATAGATAATTAGATAAAGGTATACATATAAGTATAGATAAATATATTTTAGAACATCAGCCATCGTGTTTTTGCTGTACAAACATTTAGAAGAAGAATTGTCAAAAAATGTATCATTGCTTGTTACACAGAAAATTTTAACACTTAAAGTAACACTGGTAAAGTATTAGTATTGATGAATGTTATTTGAACAAAGACCTGTAAAATCGATTTTTCCATAAAAAATGAAAGTGCTCCAATCTATCTTCATTCACTTATGGCTATTAATTAGGAGAGTTTTAGAATATTGTTGTACTATAAAAGAGCACTTACCTTTCTCTTAAGGATTGGTGGAATTTGTTACATTGGTATTAGTGAATTGTGTATTTAGATTCAAAGAACAGAATTTAATTCAGTTATTTGAAGCAATAAAATAATTCATTTCTGCATGGTGTGCATATAAGTGCTTTATATAGGTCTCTGTGTGTGTAGGTGTGTGGTGCTTTGTATACATGTATAGAAATAACATTTTTTTAAACTTTGGAGATATTTGAGGTTATGAGTAACTTTTTATATTGTAGGAGCAAGTCTTGCATTTTATTACCCTTTTCTTGGTTCATCATTACTTTAGTTGTTTATCCGTTTCACAAAACACATTTCAATCTGATTTATTTTTTTTGTTACCAAAACTTTATTTTTCTTAAAATTTACTGTTTTTTTTTTCTGTTAAGCTAATTTCTGTTGCTTCTAATTTCTAGCCAAGATGAGGAAGAGCAGGATGGTTTCCCAGAAGCACAAGCCTCCCCGCCTCCTTCCCCCTTTCTTTCTGCCATCCTGGCAGCTTTCCAGCCAGCGCCGTGCGACGATGAAGAGGAGGCCTGGCGCTGCCACGTCAATCAGATGCTGTCAGATACAGACGGCTCCTGTGCTGTTTATACTTTTCATGTTTTCTCAAGGTTGTTTCAGGTCAGTGAGCTGCCAATGACTGCTTTTCTGAAATACCTTGCTTTTAAAGATATTCTTCCTCTCTATAAATGCAAAATCTCTACGATATGGGAACAGGAATCATCTGAAAGTAAAGGAGAAGAAACAAACAAAAAGTTGTTAAAGAACCTTATATCATTACACACAAACTTTTCACAGGATATCTGTTGTGTTGCTGCATTGTCTAGGAGGGAGTCTGCACAGAAAATGAATTAGCTATTCACTATTTCCTTCTTCTTAGTTCAGGTTGTGTCCCTCCTTTTATTTTTTGAACGTCACCTAAACTCAGTGCTGATTACACAATTAATGATTTTTCCTAGGCTTTTTCTGGGATTCATTTTTACTGGATCACAGCATGGCAAATGTTAATGAATATCTCTTCCTTCTCTTTGTGAGAAGGTTTTTTCCTGTAGAGAAGGAATTGAAGCTCCAGGAGATCCATTAAAGCCAGAAGCTACAAATGGCTTTCTTGATTTATATTTACCTCAGGGATTTGGTATCCAGCATGGAATACCTATGGGTTGCATTTTCTGACTCCTTCCACCGTATATTTAGGGGATATATTGTGTATATTTAGCCTTTTCTATTTTCAAAGTAGTACCACTCAGACATACCTTATTCTTCATAATTTCTTACAAGATGGGAGAAGTGCAATTATTCAGTTTTCTATACAGGCAGCCTGCTTCAGAAAGAGACAAAGAGGCAGGTGATCAATAGCAGATTCAGTGCTACAAACCAAGACCTTCTGACTTCAGTCCTTTCTATTCCTCCAGTATTAATTTTGCTTAATGTTTCATAGACCACAATATAAATTTCACTTCAGTGAAACACTCGCTTCATGTTCTGCCATACTGTCACACATTTAACCCATATATATATGTGAAGATTTAGGGTTAGTACCATGAAGTAACTGATGTGTGAAAAATCAGTACCCTACCCTAGATTGTCCACAGAATAGCTTGTCTATGCACCTAACCCTTTTATTGTCCTTAAAGTAAGTATCTTGCCACCGTTCTGTGAATTCCTGTTGCTGTGAATCTTGTCTTTGCTTTTTTATTCTATAGATAACATTCTAAGATTATATAGTAATTAAAAGGGTAGCATTAGATTAAGCATAAAGTCTTCATAATCAAACATGGTGTATATATATGGATATTTGAAGAAGGTGAAAAACCCTGCAGTTGGTAGCTGTGGAGGCAAATTATCTCACAGATTCTATCTGACTTGTAAAAATTTGAATGTATAATTCTCTGCAATACAAACAACGAGCAAATGGAACTGCTGTCTATATGGCATCAAGTTACATAGCCAACAAGATATCCTGGTGCTAAAAGCTAAGAAAGGAATAACTCTCCATACTTGCGTGTTTTGTTTTGTTCTGCTGCTGCTGTTCTTTTCTGAACTAGCTTTTTGTAAATGTGTATAATAAAAGATGTATTAATAAATGTTGCTGTAATTTAATGGCAGAAGTATATGCTGTCATGATTATAGGTCGCCCAGAAATCCTTATTGTGAAAGGAGGGGTTATAATATAAAATATTTCTGATTTTTTCCATTTTAGACCATTCAAAGAAAGTTTGTGGCTATAACAAATGATTCGGTCAACTTTCTTGGTGAGAGTCTACAGCGAATTGGAACAAAATTTAAAAGCTCATTGGAAGTTATGATGTTATGTTCAGAATGTCCAACAGTCTTTGTGGATGCAGAAACGGTAAAAATCTCATTAATTTAGTGCTGAAACATTGGTTCAGTTAAACATTTTATGTAAAATACAAGAAAATATATGAACATTTATAAACAATGTGGAGAAAAATTTTCAAATGTCTGAATAAAATACATTAGCTGTATTTTTGTCAAAAGGTTGCTTGGTCTAACTTGTCACTAACTGAAACATTATCTAAACTATTTTTGATTTAAAAAGTTAGACTAATGCCTGTCAAAACACACAAAACCAATGCTAGGGGATCCTTTCCCATGGGATAGATACCTGCCCTGTGAAACTCCATCCTGTTTATGCAGTGTGTGTTCAGCAGCTAAGAAAATACATGAAAGAAATATCCTTGAATAGATTTTCGTATGTGCAGAACCACATGTTTGCAGAGGTAAAGAAAGCACTCTGGAATAAATGCATCACTTGTCCTGTTTTGCCTTTCCTTGGGCAAATGCTGGTAGACACTGCTGAACAGCAGGTTCAGATAGATGGATCTTTGGTCTGGCCCAGTGTGAGACTATTCTTCCAACTTGCCTTTGCACCATGTTACTAAGGGGCAGCTCTGCTCTTCATATGCTCACTTTGGAGTGTAGGAACTAAAAAAATCTTGAAATGGAGAATACGTTTCAAGGGGACCATCTATAAGTTTTTAATTTAACCACTTTAAAAGCAGCATAAACCAACTAAAAAAAGAAATTTCCTTGGGAAATAAGCTGCAAAAAGAGTTATACCAGTGTAGCTAGAACACTGTGTACACTGTACAGCTAGAACACCAGTGTTTATGTATATAAACACTGCATGCATAACTGCAGTTCTACTGGCAAATATGTTGTAGATAAATCTTTCCCTTACAGATAATTTAATTGACACAGACCTACTTGTTGATCAGATTAGTTCTCACTAAGTAAGAATGGCTAACCTGGAATAATAGTGCACAAATCTTCAGATTTCTGGTACTTATTCAGATTGTCAGCTGTCTGCATTAGGATGAAAATAAGATTTTTTTATGTGCCTGTGCCTTGCCTGGCAAATGAACTAATCTAAATGAAAAACTTTGAAATGTTGGAATTTTTCTTCCATCTTGTGCTTACACTATGGCTTAGCAGCCCTGTTCATCAAAAAAAATATTTTGATGATTTTATATAATTTATGAAAACTGATAACTGTACCTAATGGCAGATGGGTCTGGAGCAAAGAATAGAGAAACGAGGGACTTCTTGACGTCTGCAGTACAACCTCCTGTTCAAAGCACGAGTCACCCACAGCAGCTCTAATCAGTTACGGCTTAGTCCATCTGAGTCTTAAAAGCCTCCAAGGATGATACAAAAACAATTTACGGGAGCAGGATTGTTACAAGCTTAAATAAAAAATGTGTGGGTTTGGGGGCTAATGAGGATGAAAACACCTACTATGAAAAGAAATTCTTTTTTTCTTTTGCTGGGCATTAGATTTACTGAGATGAAGTAATTGGTCCCCAAGGGAAAGAGGCATTTTGAAAATATATATTTGAGAAAGTTCATTAATGTTAGGATATTCTTTAAATTTCCCAGAGCTCCTGCTTCAGCAGTTCCTGGCTCTTTAAGATCATCTCATTCAGATATTCACTAGGTGCTGCTCTGCTTTTTTTGAAACCAAAAATATAGCAGCTGACACAGTTGCAAGTAAAATTGTAAACTTAGGGCCATCATAAATGGTATATACACAGATAGTTTGCAAGTGATGATCCTTTTTCTCCCCAAATGTAGTATGAAATTTCATCTAATCATTTATTTAGATATCTGACGATAAGGAGTATAGTCCTATTTAATTATACCTGACTGTAGAGGTACCTGGTTTTATTTTTCAGCTGATGTCTTGCGGCCTGCTAGAAACATTGAAATTCAGTGTTCTAGAGCTCCAGGAACACTTGGATACCTATAATGTCAAGAGAGAAGCAGCAGAACAGGTGAGTCTGATTTATATTTTCAAACAGAAATATTAGAACTTATTCATCAAGAAAATATTAAAGGTCTTTATCTCTCAACACAGGCATCCACTGTCTATTTTTTTTAGCAAAACGGAGGCTCTGAGGGGCTAACTGATTGGCCCCAGGGTCAGACAGAAAGATGGATTGAGGCAGAATGGAGAGGAAGCCAGATTTGTGTGTATCCATAAGCATGGACTATCCCAAACAGTATTGTCCTAATATAAATTCCTCTCATTTAGCCTGCAGTTTATCATAGCAATAAGAAATGATACCGTTTGGTGGATTTTCAGTGTTCTAAGTTAAAACCCTTTTAGATGGCTATGAATTAATTTAATGGTATTTTCAACTAATTTTGTTTTGCCATGTGCCATAGAGATATAAATCCATGCTGGATATCATGAGTTTGTTTGCATTTTATCTCATAACAAAAATCTGGCTATGACTTCGCTGGCTTCTCTCATTATATCACAGTGAAAGAACACATTTTTTTTTGGTGTGAAGCTGTCAAAAGAGTGCCCAAGAACATGTTTATGTGGTCAGCCTGTTGTCCTCCACAGTATTTATGAGTGATAGCAGCAGGAATAAGGCTTTGCAGGATCAGGGATATTGTTCTGAAATAACAATTGGCTAGGTTTTATTTTTATTCAATCATATATAAAGAAAAAGAAGTAGCACCAAGCCAGAGGAAATTTATAACATGGACTAATCATTTACGATTATCAAAAGGACGTCAGTTAGTTAATTTAATCTGTTATTTTAATTTTTTTTAGTATATTATTTTAGAAGTAGTGGCTAAATATCTCTGAAGCTATATATATATTCTAAATTTTTAGATATATTATTCTAAATTTTTAAAACAAAAATCTATTTCTTCAGCTTTTAGTTCTTTTTTTCTTATTATTCCCCTTGGTCTATTATACAGTATATGTAAATTAAGAATCTTCCAAAGCTAATTTTAAGGTATTTCTCAAGTATTTATCTTATTAAGCAGAATACAGGGAAGGATGGAAAGAGATTCCCTCAGGTCAAATCTGAATTTCTGTCATTTTGAGAGAAAAATTTGACGACAGTTTTGTCACATACCCCATTTAATCCAAAGGAAGTATTAAGGCAAAGCATGTAAGAAGAAGCACCTTTTCATAGAAGCAAGAAGTGACCAGACTAATCTGGTTGGGGTATAGTCTGTTCATTGACTTATTTTAATTAAGGTTGTTATTTAAAATTTACCTTACTATCAGTGCTGTGTGGCATTCCCATTCATATGAAGCAGAATTTAAACTGGAAAGAGGCTTGGGCAGCAGTTGCTTGACACTCTCAGCTGTGGCCGGAGATAAGAAAGAGAAAGGAAGGTAGCTACATTACAGGAGGGTTTTGATATCTGCACTGTGGGGGCAATGTGAGAAACCCCTGTATGCTGTGAGTAACAGTAAGAACAGACTTGCCCAGCTTATGCTTTCAGTAAGGAGATACCTGGGAAGCAATAATTCAATATAAAGCAAACAAATAAAGGAGATGATTATTTTGTCACACATTCCTGCTCCCAAAGAGTAACTCTGGATCCCTTCTGCAGTGCTGAATATATGTTCTGTGGCAATTTTTTTGCAAATTTTATCACCATTTTAGAGTTACTAATCTGTTCTCTTCCATTGAAACAAAGCTGCTTTTGATTTCATACAAAAACAAAGATACTAAGGCAGATAAATGTAGTAGAGAATATAAGGTTATAGGTATATCATGTAAAATTCTAAATCTAAATAAAATTCTATACCCTTTCTAGGACTGGTGCTAAGATTTAAAAAATATCTTAAAACAGCAGTGTGTGAAAATAAATACAAGTTTCCCAGTTTCAGATGCTTTTAGTCCTCTTGCAGACGTATTCCATTATTACTGATGAATGCTGTCAGACGAGAAGAAAAAGGAGATTTGCAGCGTACATTGGTCTCCATGTCACTAATTGGAACTGACAGCCGAGTGTTTAGAGAATTCCATTTCTGCTCTTGATAAGCACAGAGGCCTAGTTAATTCACTAAGTAACCTTTATTAAATTGAGCAGATGGGAAATCGCATTTTTCTTTTTCTTGCATCAGACAAAGGTTAGAAAAAGGTCACTAAGGTTTCCCATGAGATTTGTGATATAAAGCACACAGTATGCTAAATTATACTGCCTGGAATGTACAGAGGCTGTGCTTCCTTTTAGAAGATAACCTGCACTTACCTCAGCATGGTGCGGTACAGTTTGCCATGCTCAGATTTGCAGTGTTGCTGCTCTTTGTTGCATGTTGGGCAGAAGAGATGTGCTGGACACCCTGTAGATGAGAAGTAGATGAGAAGTAGATGTGATGTTGTACTGTATGGCAAAATCATGTTCGATTCAGTCCTCCTGTACATTTACAAGGTTATTTAAAACTAGGAAAAAGAGATTGTGCTCTGAAATCAATAGATTTGGTGTGTGGTGCAGGAACTGGAGGTGAATGCAGTCCTGTATTGAGGAGGCGAGGGGCAGACGTGTGATTGCACTGGGTGACGTGGGAGCACTTCACTGCCCTGGCGGTGGGAGGCGTGCGCGAGGCCAGCTCGCGCTGCAGAGGTTACTTCCAATTTCCATGTAGTTACATGGGACAACTGCATTTCTGGCTGCTACTACAGTACTCCCAGGAAATGGAGCAGGATTATCCTTTACTCTGTAATTTGAATTAATGCTGAGATGCTGAGGAATTAGGCAGGTGTGAATCTTGTGGTGTATGTAAAGAGAA
Organism: Crypturellus tataupa; assembly: GCA_034781795.1. Classification (NCBI taxonomy): domain Eukaryota; kingdom Metazoa; phylum Chordata; class Aves; order Tinamiformes; family Tinamidae; genus Crypturellus; species Crypturellus tataupa. The sequence continues at coordinate 3,839,222 of JAWLRI010000344.1, read as the reverse complement.
AACATCAACGCATTCAACGAAGGTGCTTTTTCTGCCCCCCTCCCCCCTCCCCAACACATTTTGATGTAACACTGCCCCTGTTCAGTATCTACACCAAAGTGCACTATCCTGTGTGGGCAGCCAAGGCTGCATGAGATTCCTAACGGTTGGGATGCTCTAAGTACCACCAGGAGGTACCATCAGAGTGGCAGTCGTTAGTGGGAACAATACTGGTAAGAAACTGTGATAAGAAACCATTTATATACTTAATCTGAAAATGTGCAAGATGCTATGAAGTATCTTGAGCAATTTAATCACTTTTCACTTTGCTCTCTCTCAAAAGGTTCAATCTTGTTTACATTTGTTTTGCAGTGGCTAGATGACTGCAAGAGAACATTTGGTACTGATGATGGCATTCATGGCGCTAACACAGATGCTCAGGTAGGTGCATCTCATTTATGAGCCTCTGGATATGAGATTTGAAAGCACAGAGCTGTTGCACAAAACCAGCAATATTGGAAACGAGATTAAAAAGGTATAACAGGCTTTTCATTTCAGTTATCGTGCTATCTTTTGGAAACTGACTTTTATGAAGCAGTGATCTAATACAAAGGGCTTCTTCTAATAAAGGTCGGCCACCAAGCTTGGAGTCTGAGCTTAATAACACTGAGTAGATAAGCAGAGTAGATATCATCTGTGTACCAGCAAGGCTGGTTTTATGCTGCTGTTTCTAGACGGAAAAAGATTGACATTCAGCTTATATGCTCAGATAAGCTGTCTAGCCAAAAACCTCTACTGGATTTAGTATAATTAGTACTATATAAATATACATGACCTTTCTGGAGCCATTATCTGAGTGGGAAGGAGTAGAGAGCTACGTAGCAGTATGGCAGAAATCTCATGAAAAACTTCTGTCAAATATAGTCAAACATATAATCAAACATATAATCAAATATAATCAAACACCTGTCCATGCTAGTTAAATATTTTGTATGTATTTGCATGACAGTCATCCTTGTTTTAATATTGCTGGTTGCTGTAGGAAGCTTCTTCCCCAGGGGGACAAGGATTTTTTTTTTTTAAGCAATAGATGCATAGAATTTTTGCTGCAGAAAGAAAAAGCAAATCCCAGCAGTATCCATAGTTGATACAGGGATGTGAATCTTAACATCTAGAGTCCTGTACTAGGAGCATTGAAAGATGTGAGATGGTAGAATTGCAGATAGCAAACCAGAGTTCCTTTTCCCAATGACATTTTGAGAAGAGTATTTGAAAAGAAAAAAAAAAAGTTGTATCAATAAATACGTTAGACTTTGATGTTACCACATTTCTCCAAAATATTGAAGGTGTATTGTGTTAAATAGAAGAGACCTGAGTCCTGAGCATCAGAGAAACACATCCCAAACCCAAACTGAAAAGGGGATAATTTTATTCCTTTTATTCAGTCTGACTTTATTCATTGATCCACTTGGTTGTGCTTCTACTTGCTGAAAGTGTTCGGTTTATGTATTTGTCTGTATTCACAATGTTTTTTATATACACTGAGAAACCACTGTAACATAAACCGTGAAGGTAAATACTCCTATTCCCGTAATATAGCTAGATAAACAGAGAAATGGAGTTCCATATTCAGCCTTTCACTTAACTGGCAGAGACAGAGTGAGGCTGGCAGACAATGCAGGACCCAGGCAGTTCCTCCTATCCCTCCACAGCTCTGCAGGGTTTGAGGGTCTCCTCTATACAGGAGTTAGGATGTGACCTGTGCACACTGGTTATTTGAGAGGTCTGCAAAGCTATCCAGCACTGGCAAGTATTTCTTAATATGTGACCCATGAGTTGCCGATTCAGTTAAAATCATTCCAGAGTATCCTATCTGTGTATTCAGGAAGCGCTCTGGTTATCCTGCTTCACAAATAGACACATTTTATGGAAACTCTGAATATATTTTTAGAGGGTTATAGTGACTTACAGAAGAACTAGAAGTTAGCAAGTATAAGGTCATTAGAAATGAAGTGTGGGGCTGATAAGCCTATCCAGTCAACCAATTAATGCTAACGTTTTGTAAGAAGTGGTGTTTTGCTCAGAAAAGAAATTGGGGCTCCTCCTTTCAACAGATATTCTTCATTCACTAACACAAACAAGATTTTCTTACTATTTTTTTGCCTTGCTGTCAATACAGATAAGGAATAGTGAGTTTCTATTCTAGCTCATGCATCACCAGCAGGCTTGCAAGTAAATCTAATTGTTTGATTTTTTACTATTAGTGGTAACATGCAAGCCTGCAGGAATGCATCTGGACTCTCTGGCAAGGCTGTGTTTGTGCATAGCACTGGCAGTTAGAAAAAGCTGCTCATTTGTAAAATGAGCAAATCTGTGAAAGTCACTGAAGCTGCACAAAACCTTTTTTAAATACAAAATTTTCTTGAATATTTGGAATAATTATCCTGAAAGTGTGATTCCCCCTTTTATTATAGTAATAATGAGACTTGGGTTAAAGAACACTGGGACTCATGTCCTCTACTTTTCCTCAAAGTCTTGACTCAGTCATCCATTGAAATCTCCCATAAAATTCTTGGTTGACTTTGGCAGTTCAAGCTGTTATCTCTCTGAAATGTTCTGTGCCTCAGACATAACTACTTATTTGATGGCTGTGCTCTGTACATGATAGCAAAATTACATGTTGTTTGTAGTCCATTAAGCACACAGCCTATAACTATGACCTTGATAAACCTTAATTGCTTTTATCTGTTGTAATCAATATTGATATGACATTCTTCATGTACTTGCCTTTTGTACTCTGTGACTGCCATCAGTACACTCTGCACTGTACAAAACACAAAAGTTAACTCCCTGCCCCAAGCCTAAGGAATATGTTTTCTGGCATTTTCTCTTCCTGCCCTTCTTTCCTAAGCATACTACATCTCAAATAAAAAAATGTTAAAAACTATAACCTATTTTTGGCCAAAATTACAATGATACAGAATAATCGAGAAGCATTGTACAGATGTACAGACTTAACTTATTTATTTATTTTATTTCTTAAGCTTGCCTACCTTCAAGACTGTGTAATTGAGAACGCATACTGACTAGGAAGGGTTGTAAGGTGAAATATGTTACTTGTGCTGAGAGACAGCAAAGCTCATGCAATCTGTGGTTGGTTATGGCAGCAAGGGCAGAGTAATTTCACTTCAAATCCAATCTGTTACTTGTTTCCACTCTTTGGAGCATGTTACTTGTATTTCTTACTCCATTTTACCTGGACCATCTTTTACCCTAATAAAAATGATTTCCTACACTAATTCTTGGTCTTTTTTTTCTTCCTTCTTATTTTTGTGACCTGCTCATCTGCTTGCTTAGCAAATGGAAATTCTAGCAGTAAGTGATGGTTCTTCGTTTACAGAATACTTAACTATGCTAGTCAACACCTGGTCTCCATCTGTCTCTTGTCTGTTTGTGACAAAATGATGTCTTGTAATAGACTATTACAACAATACTGTGTGCTTCAGTTTTGCATAATATAACCCATTAAACTGTTGGTACTTGTAGAAAATAGAATACTGTAGTTAGAAGTTAATAAAAGATCATTCCATTGCCATTAGCTTTTATGTCTGTATGTAAAGCAATATTAACATTGTCTCCACTTTGGCTAGTTTTAATATGCATAAAAACGCAAGCAAGACATTTCATAACCTAATATTACTGTTTCATTCCTTTAAAAATATATTGTGGTATTTTCTAGAAGAAAATCACAGCTTTCATTATTCTTATGCATTCTTACGGAATTATTCTTCTTTATCAGATAGTTGCAAGCAAAAGGCCAGGTTATATATTCTGGGCTTACATATTTGTATTAATAATTAGGAAAGCTTCTACACTTATACACCTCAACTGTTTATGTTTGGTATCAGATCTTGAATTTTAAAACACTAAAATATGAACAATAAGAATAAGTGATCTTATAGTCTTCCTTAGAACATGACATTTTAAAATGTCATTTGATTTTTTTTTCCCTTGCTGGAAATGTAACTTCTTATTAAAAGTAAACATTTAACCTATAAATGCCTAAGGCTGCTTACAAATCAAGATCTGTAAGAAGCTTTCATCAGCTTTTCTGTAGCTTTTTGCTATATTAACTTGTAAACCTTTTTGGTATTTTTATCAATAAGCAAATAACGACTATTAATTTTGCACATTCTATACAAATTGTCTATAATTTTTTGTCTCTAGTCATGGATATTAGATGTTTTGCATTTCCTGAACATAATATTGCTGTTTGTGTTTGTAGGAGCTGGAGCTGTGTCGGAGGCTGTACAAGTTGCACTTTCAGTTGCTGCTTCTGTTTCAAGCCTATTGCAAACTTATCAGTCAAGTTAACACAATCAGAAAAGAAGCCGAGGTAAAGGAAACTGTGTCATTTAGCTACTTAGATTTGACATTTTAAAGCTAAACAAGTTAAAATACATTTTGCTAACATTTTAGTCAGTGGGACATCTTTTCAGAACCTGAAGGAGCATACTACCTGTTTTTGTAGCCAATTAATAAAAGATTTAAGTGGAACTTGCAAGAATTTTCTCAGACATTTAATTAGCTATGTTGATTCTTGTAGTACTTGAAAGCTTTTAAATAGACAGGAATGCAGGAGTCCAGTGATGAGAATTAAAAATATTGCAGTAGGACTCTTGGTGTGTTCTAATCAAGCTACAATCAAGGTGCATCAAGTCTAATCAGCAGAGTTCTTTGATTAATCCCCTTTCTATCTCCACAGTGTTTCCTATTATGACCAAACTTACTACAAACCGATTATACAATTATAAATCATTTCAGCCACCATTCAATTGCACTGCAACCTTATGCCCTGATTTAAGTTCAGTTCGTAATACCTCTGGACATCTCAGCTTTAGTTATATGGACTTTATTAGGGAAAAAAAAGAGTGTAATTCAGCTATGCAGACATAGCACATACCTGAAGTCACTATATACTCCTGTTCCAGATTTTTTTCTTCGTATTTAGACTGTACTTGTAGTAGCACCATTTTTGTTTTACTTTCTTAAGTGTTTAGCTCTCCCTGTCAATTTTATGATTGCAAGTGATATGGGGAGAATAGAATTATGTTTTTCTGAAACAGATTTTAAAAGAGCTGACTAGGATGGACTGAGTGAAATTTATCTGAGGAAAGCCCAAATACCCAGCATATACATACATTAAAGACCTCTCCTTAAACTGTCCGTGTACTCAGCGGCTGAAGCATGAACCTGAATGTGCTTTTTCTATGTCTCATGATTGTGGAAAGAAGGAAAAATGTGTTAAGTGTCTGTGACTGCTAAAAGTTACCTTGGCCAAAGCTGTATTTAACTAGAGAAGCTCACTGTTACTACTTGCTTTAGGTTATAAATATGTCTGAAGAACTTGCTGTTTTGGAGAATTGTCTGAAAGAAGCCGAGTCTGCCTCTGACAGCGGTATTGAAGAAATCGAGATTGCAGAGGCTTCCCAAGCTAGCACAGAAACAGCCATTCACTCTCTCATTGAAACCCTGAGAAGCAAAGAGTTTGTGTCAGCGGTAGCTCAGGTCAAGGCTTTCAGGTAAATGTGTATGGATTTTGCTAAGGGGGCTTCTTAATTTAGAGGTAGACATGCATCTTTTTTTATCTTTTTTTTTTTTTTTTTTTTTTTTTTGGAACTCTCTAGACATCCGGCAGCCAATACAGTTGCTTCATTGCTGCTTTCATTTACTTTTTGCAATTTAAAAAACATAATTCCAGTAGTGTGTGGTTTTTATCTTTGAGAAACTGATAATGTTAACTATCAGGACTCTACAGAAGAAAAACTTTTCTGACATTTTTTCTATCTTCTGTTCAAATGTCTGTTTAAAGAACATTTTAAAAAAAAAAAGTATTTAAATGAAAATTCTGTGCCTTTCAGGTCAATTTGGCCCAACGACATCTTTGGCAGTTCCGAAGATGACCCAATTCAAACCCTGCTGCACATATATTTCCGTCATCAGACACTCGGTCAGACCGGGAGCTTTGCCATAGTAGGCTCCAACCAAGATATGTCTGAGGTCAGCTCAAAACTGATGGAACTTAACCTAGAAATCCGAGAGTCTCTACGCATGGTGCAATCCTATCAGCTTCTAGGGAAAATCAAACCAGGAGTTAATCTTGTGAGCACTGGATTCTGAAGAGCTGTCACATAAAGAACCCACTGAAGACACTTCAGGCTATTATCGAGCACCTTTTGTTTTATTTTTTTAAGAGATGGGGAGAGAGGAGACCCTCTAGTGACCCCAATGACCACCTCACGGTTTCATCACAGCAAGAAGATCAGAATCCAGAGATCTGAAAATTGAAGTTAACCATCTTACTTGACTGCTCTTTCTACACAGTAGCTGTACAGGCAGTAGTATTTCTCTTTTTTTATTTGAATATAAGAACTACATGAAAGGAAAAGGGCTTAAACGTAATGCATATATTTGCATTCTTTTCTGTTGTAACAGAACTGTAAATGGTGTTTGCAGTAACAGCCTCTAAAGGTTGAATCAATATAAAGCAGGTGAGATGAGGCTGAAATCAAGGCTGTTTTATTTTGGCTGAAGACCTGCAAGGCTTCCTGGCTTTCCAGCAGTAGTAAATATAATCAACTAATACCTAATGAGACACTTTGAAATGTCATGAAGAATGTGCGGTCAAACGAGAATAGAATGACTTATGAGTGCAAAAACCATTGACTTCTCAATGTTTTATTTGCTTTCTTTTGTCTGTAATGAGGAAATGATGTATGTGAGTTAGAATGTATGGCTATGTGACAGTTGCTTTTTGGTGGTATGGGTGATTGTTAAATAAGGTCTCAGAGCATGCTTAAAAGAGCTGCAAGATTATTTTTGAAGAAATTTTATTTTATTAGATCTAATCCTCCTAGTGTGTAAATGTTAGGACATTTAATAATATTTTAAACTGGGATTTCCCAGTGTTTCTAAAAGAAATAATATATCTGTTAACTTTATTGGAATGCTGCTCAGTTCTCTGATCAGTGCATATGTTACAAATATTGATAACAACTAACCAAAAAGTAGCTGCCTGCAGAGACTTTAAAATGTATATTAAAGATGTATGCTGCCCATCAGCAATTCTCATTAGAAGAAAGAAGTTAACTTATTTTATTCTGTATATATTCTAGAAACTGTATAGTGCAAAACCAGTATTTTTCTTGTACATTTGTGCAATGCACTGTTATGAGGGTAGGTGTACAAAGCTATGAGGGAAGGGGGAAGCTCCCTGGCAGTAGTCATATGCAGCCCGAGTAGACTGCAGGGCTCAGATGGAGAGTTTGGAGCACAACCATGCGTCTTCAGGACTCAAGTTAAGCCTAAGGAAGTGGGACTATATAAGAAAAATGACTACCAAAACATGCAAACAGGCAATATACTCATAGCTTAGTGTCAAAGTCTGTAGCATAAAAATGAACTGGATTCTGTTGAAACCAATAACATTTTGTATTAAAAAAAAAGGCAAAGAAAAAGGAAAAAAATAGAATGTAGTCCCATGACTCCTGTGATTTGAAAGGAACACCCAGTATTTTTATATGCATCTCTTACCCACTGTGATTTTTTAATGGGCTCTAATTCCAGAGTTTAGAATGTAGAACTGAAATTCTTAGCTCTGCCTTTTTGGGGGGATTGGACCCCACTAGAAATGTAATTATGCTGAAATGCATTAATTGAAGGCACTGTGCACACTGTTGGACTGCTGACAGTAGTTATGTTTTCTTAACAAGCTCTGTAACTGGTCAAGGCACATCCATAATCACTGTATTTTTTTTCCTGACCCTGATAAAATTGAATTATTTTGATGGTTTGTGGTACTGTAGATGGTGTTCTTAATTATTTAATAAGTATTTACTGGGGATGAGGAGTTTTATTTAGTGGTGCATTACACTTTTATTTACATCATCTTTTATCAGTTTTTTTTTTTTGTAAAAATAAAAGACATTGTATCTATCTTGTTTATTTTACAAGCTACAAATATTGTATTTTAAGTGTTTAAATACTTGAGTCAGCTACGCACTGACAGTATTAGACACAGATCTTAATTGATGGCAATTTTTTTTTCTATATCCTGGCAAATCTATATTTTTTCTGTATCCTGGCATTTTCCAAGACATCTTCCTTGCCTAGCCTCTTTAACAGGAAAGCATTAAGGCAGTTTGGCTGCAATTCTTTTTGCTGATTGGGCCTGTGTCCACTTCTCAGAAAGCTACACAGGCTCATGCCAAACCTAAAGCTATGGTAATTGCATTCATATGAACTGCATTCATACCGATTGAGCTAACCTTAATTTCACACACACACGCCAAGCTGTTTCAAAAACCCAAACAACTTCTGGAAAGGGCAGTAGAGGGCCAGTTCAGGCTGTGTCTCACAGAAGGACAGGAAGGAGGCTGTTCCGTTGTGCCTGGCATAGCCACCTGCGCCTCCGTGAAGCTGAGGCTGGGACCTCCTGCACATGCTGCCAAGGACGTGGCCCAGAGGTAAAGTGGAAAAGGATACGGGATTGTCCTTCAGCATCGAGCAGGGGGTGTCTGGAATACATAAGCAGAGGACGGGGAGAGCTCCTGCCGCTGGGGACTGCAGCGCATGGTCCCATTCCCACAGCTAGGACCCCAGAACTGCTCCAGGAGAGAAACTCCTCACAGGGCAGCACCCACCTTCCCGAAGCAGCCCCTTCCAGATTCATTCCCGCAACACCTCCAGCATTTCTCGTCACCCTGAACCATTTCTGGAGCCAGTGCTGGGGCTGTGATGCCCATTTCTGTCCTTCGTGAGAAGCCCCTCGCAGGGCAGCACACACCTCCCTTGGGCAGACCCACTCCAGGGACACCTGCGTGCTTCTGCTTTCTCCCCACCTCTCAGCTCTTCTCCTACCTCACTACTGTTTCTTAGGTCTGCTGGGATCGAGAGGCCAATTACTGCCCCTGACAGGAACTCGCCTCAGGAGAGGGCTCTGGGCAGCACCCACCTTCTTGGGCTGCCCCTTCGCAGACCACTCCAGCAGCACCTCCGGGCTTTTTCCCGGACCCTGAACCACGCTCAGGCCAATGCTAGGAGAATGCCCAAGAGAAAGGCCTCACGGGACACCACCAGTCTGTGGCAGCTCCTTTCAGGACTCGCTCCAGCAGCACCCCCAGGCTCTCCTCTCCTTAACCAATTTCTCAGGGCAGTGCTGGGTCTGTGACCCCTCATTACCATCCCAGAGGTGACACTCCTCACAGGACAGCTGTCAGCAGCATGCACTCTCCTTCGGCAGCCCCTTCCCACACAGCCTCCAGCAGCAGCTCCCAGCTTTCTCTTAACACTAAACTTCACCCTAGCCCTAAACCATTGGAAAGGGGTGGCCACAAGGCCAGTTGTACCAAGGGCCCCGCTCTGTGGGGAATGTCACATGTAGCACAACAGTGGTGTTCTTATTCCCAGCCTTGCCCCAAAACATGGTTTAGGGTTAGCAGAAAAAGCCTAGAGGAGGCTCCCCTGCAGTGGGCCTGAACAGGCCCTGCTAAAGGAAGCCCTCTGCTGCCTAGGGACTCCACAAGCTGAATATTGCTGCAACTGCAGTCACCCTGTCCCAGCCTCAGGGGCACTGCAGGAGCTGGCACTAGTGTCTCTCAGCTCCCAGCAGCTATTTAAGTCTTGATCAACTGCTTAAGCTTAGGTCAACCAGGCCCCTTCCTTGCTGCTGTGATAAGACGTGACAGAACAAAAGCAGCAGTTGCTTTGACCACAGTTGGTGTTCAGATAGTTGAACAACATGGTTTGATGACCTAAATGTCACTATAGGCTATTACCAATATAATTGCCTGAGGATCAGTGCAGTCGCGGAGTATCATCTCCCCTCCCCCCCCCCTCCCCCCCCAAAGCATTGCTTTAAGGCTATCTGCACCAAAACAAGACAGTCAACTGTAATCATTTTTACTAGCTGCCACAGGACTCCACAGTCTGGTTGCAAAACTGAAGTTCTTAAGCTCATTACCAAGGTGAACAGACAAATCTCAGCTCTTTCAGAAGACTACAAATTTTTGAATCTGGATGACAAGTAGGAAAACTCAACTGAAAGACAGAGCCCATAACATCCTTACAGGGAATATGCTGCAGAGCAACCAGGGCAGGGAAGGTTGTAGTTGTACTTTTCAGGTTGAATGCAGTAAGGATAGAACTTGTGATGAGGATGAGAACCCTTGCTTTGAGCAAGCTGGTAAAGCTAGGAATTTTACTCTGGTAGAGAAGGAAAACAAAACAAAAAGAACAACTTTCAGGTGGCAGCATAAAAAACCCTATGCCCTGAAGGCATTGGATCTGCTACTTGTTCCCAGAATATACCATGCTACTATAGCGATTACAGCATCAATAACTAAACTCATCTAGCAACAAAAGGGTATTGAAGTATTAGCCCTTAACTACTGCAGCAATATTGGAGGCAAATTAAAACACAAATACACAGCATGATGAGTTATGTATCAGCTACAGATTAATACTGACCCCTCTATATAACCACCTCTTGAGAGTGAGGACAGCATTTGCCTGCTCTGACATACAATAGCTCCCATTTACAGAGAAGGAAGTCCCCAAGTAGTGAGCTATGTTTTCTCGATGGCAGGTGGTATTCAGCTCATCTCCTTAGGAGTGTGGTAGTGAGATGCTTGTCCTTCCTAAGGGAAGTTAACTTAGATCTCTAAAGGGCTTAGTGCAGTACAATAATTTCAAAATTAGCAGCTTTATTAACATCCTCAGAAGAGTAGGTTTTCCATAAGTTTACCAAGCTTTTCTTAGCTATGATGTAGCCTAGTGGGATGTAGGTTCTACAGCCTGGCAATTCTCCAGTCCCAGAGTCAGCCTGCAAAGTTTGCCAGTATTTGCTGAACCCTACACATAGGCTGTTAGAGTTTACAGCAACAGCAGCTTTTGGATACCATCACTGGGGATTAACAGTGCTGGTTCTGCCATTACTACAGAGCACTAGAACAAAAGAGAACCCTAGTAGCAAACCCAATCCCAGAAGAGCATCTAAGCGTAATTCTTCCCCTATGACAGGCTACATCAGAGCTAGAGCAAACACTCACGTGTAAGGCACTTAAGCTGTAATGTTTTGTGTGTTATTTGCAGCTAAGAGGAAGCTGGGCAGATGCAAGATCACATTGTGATTGTTCATGCCTCAAAACCTCACGGAAGCAAGATTCATTTCCCAAAACCACTGTATCAGTGACTCCCTTCCCACCACTTTGTGCTAACTCCCTGAAGACACATCGAGACAACCACAAACTTTTTCAGCTCTAGCCTACAGAACAAGGATGTTACCACAGCAAAGCACAGACGAGCTGTACTGGCACAAGTGACCTATCCATGGTGTCTCTCAATCTGTGACGAAGAAAGCTTCCTAAGTGGGATATCAATGTGCGAAGTGAATATTATTAGATACTTTGTTCAAGAACCATGTTCTACTTCATACTGTATAACTCAGTTGATGAATTTTAAGTATGTGATTAATCCAAGGGTAGAAAGAATGGAAGACATCTCTTCCCATTTGAGATGCTACAAGATCCCAAGTCAACTATGCCAAGACCATCACTAACTTGAAAACCATTAGTAGGTTCTTCCTTATGGAAATAATGTACATCCTGTGACTTGGGCATAAACCTGCCTGATCACTTGGAAGTGCTTTGCAATACTTTTATTTACATGTTTTCTAGCTACACCTCACTGATTACCTTCGAATAACAACAACAAAAAATTCTGCCTCTACTTGCAGTTTTGTAGAAGAGCCCTAAACAAAAATACTCCACTCAGATAATATACTTGAAACTGAAGGTGCTGTCACAGGAGAGGCGTTTGCCTTTGCACCTGCCGCAGAGGTCTTGGCGATGGGGCCTCTTGGGATCCACGTGGCGCATCTTCACGGGGCACGTGCACCGCGTCTGCTTGCAGCTCTGCGGAGAAGCGCGGCGCGGTAGCGGTGCGGCAGGACACGCGGCGCGGCGCGGGAGGAGACGCGGCGCGGCGCGGCCCTTACCTGGCAGGTGATGTCCTCGACGCGGTAGGGGTTGTAGGACTTCTGGCAGGTGCGGCAGAACTGCCGGAAATAGACCTGCGGGAGCGGCGGCCGTGAGGCGCG
>JAWLRI010000344.1:3777496-3823697 GCA_034781795.1 Crypturellus tataupa | reverse complement strand
CGCCCTCCCGCCCCTGGGGCTGCGCGGGGCGGGCTGCGGCGTGGGCAGGATGTGCACGCGGGGGCACGGCGCCCCGGGGCTCGTGCGACACCCCCGCTCTTTGGGTTTCACTCCGCCCTGGGAGGCAGGATCGCGTTTTCCTCCCCCACCCCAAGGTCTCGCGGTCTCCGCTGTCGGGCAGGACGAGCTGCCCCGGGCTCCTGAGTCCGGCGGGGCCGCAGCTCTGCTCTGAGGGAGTGTCACGGTCATGGCTCCAGGGGGCTGCGGAGACCGCTACCCTCTGGTGACAAATTCCCCAGTAATCCCAATCCCTTAGAGTGAAATCCTAAATTTTCCCTGCATCCCAGTTGAAATCGCCGGTAACTCACTGGAAAACCCAAATGCCTGTTTGTTATAGTTGTCCCCTCGGATCCTGGTGAGCAGAGGGAACACTAACTGGTATTTACTGACAGAGTTGCGGGCACTGTAACTTTGCCCAAACACGGCTGTGCTCAGCACTGCTCTGTTTGCTCCTGTTTCCTTACCATTAGCTTAAGGAGAGCGTGGGGAGATGAGTCATCAAGTTAGGCACCCACACAGGCTCCAGGCTGCTCTCCTTCCTTTCTTGGTGTTGTGGGTCGGGGGCTCACAGGAGCCTGGGGTGCCACACTGTGCTGGGTGTCTCTCCAAGCCCAGGCCGCTCCCAGGGCTCCAACAGTTTCCAGGAGAAAATACTGATACGTGTTTATTATGCTCCTGGGAGCGTTAGCCCTGCCGCGTGTTAACCTCACCTCAGCCAAGGCTCTCTTTCAAGCCAAGGAGGTCCCCGGCTTATGGCACAGGCCCCGCCAGCTCTACCGTGGCCTTGGTGCCGATGGCGCCCATGGGAGTCGGAGCCGCGCGGAGCGTCTGGGCGCGCTGCCTATCGCGCAGCCGGGCAGCGCGGAGCCCCTGCCTTATCCGCCGGCGTCGCTCCCCGGCCACGGGCTGCCCCAGCGAGATACTCTGAAGCCCTAACGGACAGCACAGGTCGCACCAGCTCAGCAAACCTTGCTGCAGCGAAACTGTTAATTACCAGTGAAATGGGTGTTCCCTGCTCTGGTGCTCAAACCAGGCTCTGTTATCACAAACTTTGAGTCCCAGGGATATTTAACTATGCCGTTCCTACCAGGAAAATAATGCAAATACATTGCCACAAATGCAGACCTCATAAGGCTTTTCCTAAAATTTCTCAGCCACTGGAAGAGCTGAATGCCAGGGTTAACTCAACATCAGTGGCATTGACTCCAGGGAATGGCATCAGAGTTCCAAGTTGCTTCAGATAAGGTAGATGTTGACTGCAGACGCGCGCTCCCTTGCCTGTGTGTGCAGGGAGCGCTCGCACACGCTCCCGCATGTGGGGCGCAGCGCAAAGGGAGGCTGCGTCTACTGCCGAGCGGGGGAGTGTTGCCTAAATCACTCCAGAATATGTATGTTGCCATACATCACTGCTAAAGCGCACGCCGGGCTCCAGGCTGGAGCAATGCAGGGCGTGTGGCAACATCTGGCTGAGAGGCTGCAGGCTCACGCAGAGCTTCACGTTTAAGCTGTGGTAAATGTGAATCATGGATAATTGCTGCTCTGCTTCCTTTGTGGAGAGGAGGGGAAACATAGCAGCTACCCTTGTGTTACAAGAAGGAGCAAATTGACCAATGGAGTATAGAAACACTTTGCAAGTATCACTTTGGCCATGTACCATTCTTAAATTACACCCAAAAATATATAAAAAGCCCCTATGGTCTTTTAAGAGTTGTGTGATAGAGGCTAAGAGATGGCAAGCACTAGTGGAGGGAAGGGATGAAGTCCATGGAGTACGAGCTTCTTGCAGGTTGTGGTTTTACAGTTACAGCTTTGGTGTGTTTGGCTTCTTGGTGACCTGGGCAGCTTGGTGGCATTTTGTACCTCCTGGTCTTGGGCTTAGAAACCTAAATGCCAAGCACGGGGCTCTCGGGACGCCTGCCAGGGTGCAGCTCGTACCTCAGTCGCCGTGTTGTAACAGGCGTTATAGCAGTGTAAGCTGTAAGCATACGTGAAAAGCAGACAAGAGGGGAGGAAGGAGAAATGAGGGGAGGGTTTCCACCCTCTCTTTTGCCTCTCTTCCCACTTCACATTGATATCTAGGATATATGACAGAACGGAAATGGAGGCTAAAACAGTGCTGTCACTGTCCTAGCTCCCCCTTTCAGCCCACCCTGCCTTTTTACGTATTTTGTAACAGTATTTCTGCGGCAAACAGTGAAGCTCGGCTGCTGTAGGATGTTGTCACTGGCCCGTAAGTCACTCTTTGCTCTGTGCCTGTCAGCGCGGGCTGATCTGGAGCACAGGGCCGGGGCTGTGGAGCGGGCGAAGCCTCCGCAGCGCAGTCCCGAAGCGCTCGCGCTCGCCGCCTGAGTGGCACTGCTGGTGAAAAAGGGGGATTGGGCCCTGCTGTGATACGGGAGTTCACAGGAGACCCAGCAGCAGGAGTTTCTGGTTCCCATAGAACAAATAACCCGTTTCTCCTGCAACTGCTCTGTGGATAGGTTATGGGTAGATATAAAAGGAATAAAAGTCAAGACACTAGAACGCTAATGCAGGTAACTCGCACTGAAAAACAAAAGTCTTTGCAGTAGTTGTCTGAGATTAAAATATTCCTTAAGATGTCTTGCATGATCCTGCACAGTTGTGTTTCCTCCCAGTCTGTCTTTGCTGTGTCACACTGTTTTGCCCGGGTCCTAGGGACTCCTGAATGCTTTGGAGTATGCAGCTATTTTTCTGGTTTGGAAAAAGTGGGAAATGAAGCATAAGGTGGAGAGAGGGGTAGGTTGGGCTCTTCCTTCGTTTGGGCTGTCCCTTTGCCTCTGTGCTGCTAGGGATGAGTAAGGGGTGTTTGAATGAAGGAGGTGCCCCTCATGTGTGGCTTCTCCCTGCCATGAGGGACAGCAGAAACGGTCACTTTGCAGCTTTTATTACCACCTTTCCATCCTCACTGAACACCCGGAGCAAGATCCTGGCAGAAGTGTTGACATTTGTGTTGTTCAGGAGCCAGTCTAAGTAACAGACAAGAAAATAAATTCTTTCTATATTCACACTGTATTGCTAGCCTTATCCTTGATGTCCCCCCATGCTTATTAAAAGAAAATGCCTTAAAAACCATTAATCAACAAATAAGTACATCACTATTCAGGTCGCAGTGTTCCAGTGATTCATAATTAGACCTAAGTGTTTCAAGCTGCCTGATCTTCCCTTTGTAAATGAGATGGAGAGATCTCTTGCCAACTATCCCATTATAGAAAAGGCTCTGGTCCATAAGCGGAGGAGAAGGCCAGCACTTGCTGAGGAATAACCTTATAATCTGGTTGTAGAAGGTCACTTCTGGAGACGGGCGTACCCCTGTGCTGTAAATGGTTGCTACTAGTACATACTCAGAGTCTGTGTTTCTTTCTCTACGTGATGAAGTAGCTTTGTGTGAGACACCTGGATTCAAATAGGAAATAATCCTGCCTTGGGCACTCTTCCCTTCTGATGTCATTCGATCTTTTTTTAGAATTGGAATATTATAAGGATCAAGACGAAAAGCCTTAATAAAATAAGCGACCTGATGAGTAATGCCCCTCGCCGTCCAGAGGAGCCAAAATTAGCATCCTGTCCAGGCAGGCAGGGCCAGGAGGTAGACGAGGCACGGGGGGCAATTGTAAAAATCAGTCGCCATCCGGCCCTGCACGTGTGGGGCTAGTTTCGCAGGGGCACAGTATAAGAGATGAGGGCACAGTATAAGAGGGATGGGGAGCTTCTAGAGAGGGTCCTGCACAGAGTGACAAAGATGATTAAGGGACTGGAGTATCTATCTTATGAGGAGAGACGAAGCGAGCTGGGCCTGTTTAATCTGGAGAAGAGAAGATTGAGAGGGGATCTTATGAATAGATGTATATACCTGAGGGGAAAGTGTAGGGAGGATGAGGCCAAACTCTTCTCAGTGGTGGCCAGTGACAGGACAAGGGGTAATGGGTACGAATTGAAACACAGCAAGTTCCATCTCCGTATGAGGAAGAACTTCTTTCTTGTGAGAGTGCCAGAGCCCTGGCACAGGCTGCCCACAGAGGCTGTGGAGTCTCCTTCTCTGGAGATCTTCCAAACCCGCCTGGATGCCGCCCTGTGCCACGCGCTCTGGGTGTCCCTGCTGGAGCAGGGAGGTTGGACTAAATGATCTCTAGAGGTCCCTTCCAACCTCGGTCAATCTGTGATTCTCTGATTCTGTGACATACGTGGCGGAGACGTCTGTCTTGGCAGCGCACCGACCTCGCTGCTCTGGGGAGTGCTCTGTCTGTGCTGTGGACGTGGCCATGACCATGGCGTGTCCTCCTCCATCCAAAACTCCTGCTGAGGCCCATGGACTGCTCAGCTGCAGGAAAAATGACCTGTGCTGGGATATGCAAAACATGATATATGGGAGTGCTTTAGGATGGGTCTGCAGCCACAGGCCCAGATCCAACTGAGTTTGTAGGCGTCCACTTCCCATCGAGACGCCAGCCACCTCTTAATTTCCTGTGCAAGAGCCTAATCAGGCTTAGAGACATCAATCAAGTGAGATAAAATGAGGTAGGTATCACAAACGTACCTATGTGCCTATAAAATCTCTATTTTTATTTTTTTGGGAAAAAAAAGTCAGATTAGAGTAAATAACACAGAGACTGTGTTGTCCCATCGAATAGTTTATATATCAGAAAACACAGAAATGCATTTAATAGTACTCACAGCAGCATTTGCTTTGTTTTGCAATGATTTAATTGAAGACAGACACTCCAAAGACAAATTACATCCCTCTCCAGCCAAAGCTTTCTTCATATTAAAAGAGATGTTAATGATGAGTCCCCAAGGGAAAGATAACAGTTAATAATAATAAGTTGATATTTGATCTCAGGTTGCACAAAAAAAATCTTTGTGCTCCCTTGCCATTTTTTGTATTGCCGCATCTGAGCTTTGTGAATGTGCACAAAGACTGTGCTAGGAGCTGTGAAAGCACAGAATAAAAATGCTTCTTGTCCTGCTGCCAGTCTTTAAGTTGATAATAGAAATGGATATATCTAATCCTTAAGCAGAGAAACAACCCTAAAACGAACCTTGAAACCCTAGACACTAGGGTCTAAATTAAATCTCTTGTTAAGAAAGCTATCTACAAAGTAGTCATCTCAGGCAAATGGGAGGAAATAAATGAACATTCTAATAATTTCTTAACACATGTTTTCCATAATGTTAGCTACTAATCTCATGAAAATAATTTTGATATACTGTAGGTACATGCACGTTTAAAGTGGTGAACAAGTAGAATGTTTTTGAATAACCTATAGAATCCTCTTGATTTTGAACCTATGACATTAATAGACTTTTCACGCTGCAGCAGTTAAGAAAAACATACTCTGAATTTTGTGTACCTGTTGATTTGGCAGGGAGATGTCAGTTTGAATGTGCTAATCAACAAAGTATTTTCTTTCCTTTTCGGGGTGTGTATGCAGAGTGCCATGTACAAAGCAAGGAGTGATATTTTTTCCTGCTTGTGATGTCTACCATACTTGTAGTTGAAAATAGTGTCTTTTTCTTTCCGAGAGTCTCATCTTTAAAAAACATATTGATCAATTAAACCATTTTAAATGATAGAAAATTGTCTGAATGCTTAAAACGCCACAAAAATGTTTGAAATTGGAAAATTTGCCTTAGAGTGTAAGGTTGCTGGTCTGTGTAGTGTGTCCAAGCTGAGATTACTGGAAGATCTGGCAGTAGCCTGTGGTTACTTGTGCATGGAAAAGGTGGCTGATAACAGGAAGGAGCCTTGTCTGTGCTAAAGAGGAAGGATGCAGGTGAGTACAAACTCGGGAAATGGAAAGTAGCTGGAGTTCTAAGGGCATGCTGCTCAGACAGCGTGGCAAGGTGGTGACCGATTTGCTGTCACTCTTCATCTCCCAGACCTAAGTTAATGACATTATTTAACCTGGTCTGCTCTGACCGCCTTGGTAGCCATGACTTGGACATAGGAGTAATTGGCTGAAGCACCTGAAAACTGGACTATCCATGAGGTTGGGCAAAAAAAAAAATAGTTTTATGGTAAAATCGAAGCTATCAAAAAAGTTAGATCAACTAAAATGTAACATTTATTTTTGTGCTGCTTTACTCTTTCTAAACTATGCCAGTCTTGAAATGAAATGAAATTTCATTTTTTTTCCTTTTTTTGCATTTTGACTTTTTTTTTTCATGTCCAAATGTCAATTAAATCTATCACAAATTTGTGAACAGTTTAATCGGTCCAAAGCCATATTTTTCATCACATAAAATAGTCCTAAATATTTATCCTGTCTCTGCGTGCTACATCTACTAAAACCCTCCAACCTAGAAGGTACCGTCAGCTGCCCCAGGGTACAAAGCAACAAAAGGAAAATAGAAAACAAATGGAAGCAGCTCTGGTGAATAGCCCGGACCAGCACACAGAGATACAAAGGGTTTGCGCTGCTGCAGGAGAGCACGAGGCTGCGCGTTTCGGGCGCACGCAGCATGAGGCTGGAGGCCGGGCGAGAGGCGCTGGCCGGGCTGCTCCGGAGCCGCTTGGGAGCGGGTCACCCCGCCACGCACTGGTGTCTCCCCTACCTCGTGGCAACGCGGTTTGGTCTCTGCGGAGCCGACCATGGGCGGCCTAACCTGAAGAGCTGTCCTGATGCGGCTCCCTGCCCGTCCCCGGCACGAGCAGCTCCTGACAGCTCCTCCGGGAGCAGAGCCCTGACTCGGCCCCAAGCGCCGGCAGCGGTTCCTGGTGCAGGGCTAGAAGCAGCGACCTGAGCCGCTGCTGAGCTTTCCTGCGCTGGCATTTCCCATGCTGCCTCCGAGTGTCTGCCTGGGACCGGCCTGACTGAAGATGGGGTATTCAGGGGAGGGAACTAAAAAGCCCTGTGCCCTTTATTTCACAAAGAAAGGAAAAGGAAAAAAGATCAGATGTATAGATCTGCTGCCTTTAGAGCTTGTCACCTTTGCGCAGTCCACGTAATACAAAAACCAAAACATTAGAAATATTATTTAAATGCCTTATATGTATTACGTATGTGTTTATTTTCTATACCATTTTAAAGTAAAACGGAAGTGCTGTCACTGCAGAACTGCCCTGTAAGTGCTCCTTTTTGTCCATCTTGCTTGTTGAGAGCAGCGCAGGGAGCTGGGCTGCGGTGGGTGCAGGTCCCTGGCACCCCCTCCAAACCCGCGTGCCCGGGAGCCCGATGCTCGTGCCCCCCAACACCGGCGCCAGCGGCGGGGGATGATCCCTTTGCACGGCAGCAATATCCTCATTGCCGTTAGGCAGCCTCGGCGTGAAAGGAATCGCGGCCGTGGCTCGAGGACCGAGAAATGTCAGTGGAATTTGCATTTTGGATTTTTGCGCTTAGCATGTCAGGTGGCATCCAGCTACTCTTGCCATTCATTAAGCCCTTAAAATTGAGCGTTTAGTTCCTTCTTTGTAAAAAATATTAGCCCTTTGGCCTTGGATAATACCCTTCATTTCCTAGGAAAGGTTCAGTTTTGATCCCACTTAAATCATTGGCAAATATCTCTTGAATTTGAAAAGAAAACATCAGGGATCTTTAAATATGAGTATGTTCATGCTGCCGGAAATGGAGAAGCAGGAGCCGTGAGAACCTCATGGGCAGAGGGGACAGAAGGGCTCGAACACCCTTGCTGGGTTGCAGGCTCGGAGGCCCTTGCAGCAAAATCTTGTCTGAGGTGGGAGCACAGAGAGGCTGTGCCGAAAGGGAGACTGCGCCGTCCATCCCTCCCCACAGCCCTGGTCACAGGGATTGTACTGCGTGAGGCTAAATGTTTAATTAATAAACCCAAACCAAAGGGGAGCTATTTATCAAAAGTTGAATATTTCAGGAGGTTTGACTCTGCCTCACACTGAGCTAGGCCTAACAGGATATTTTAGACTCACTGGCCAGTATGAAACCAAAAAAGGAACCAGGCCTTGTCCCAGATCTTAAAATCTAGTCAACAAGACTAAAACACCAGCAGTGGTAGTCAGGCAGAGCCACTTCTCACGCTTGCTACAATCTGTTGTTTCTAAGAACGAGTGGTGGAGCGCAGAAGAGATAGCCCCAGTTTTCTCTCTTCTCTTCCTTGGCTGAGGATACGTTCCCTCCATGGCAGAGGGCATTTTTATGACCTGCTGTGTAGTCCCTCAGGATGGAGCCTTCCTGACACAAGTGTGGCTGTTAAATTCTCCCAGGGATTTCTGAGGACTGCGAGCAGCTTTGCGCGAGCTGAGGGCGATACCGTGAGGTGAAGGTGAACGCGAGGCCGCGCTGAGGTGGAGCAGCGGAGAAAGCAAGACCACCCTCTGGTGGCTCCTCACGGAGCTGTGCTGCTCGCCGCAACAGCAAGGAAAAAAAATCTATGAAGAAAGAAAAGCAAGCAACAGAGGCAGGGAAATAGAAGGGCTGCACCAAAGTGCATAAATGAGCTATAAATGTAATCTACCCGTAATACTGCAAACTTCACCATGCTAGCTAAGAATAATGTCTACGTTATTACTGCCCAACCATGTTTGTTTAACAAAATGACACCTTAATAAAATAACTGACTTCTGGATTAAATAGTTTTAGTATATTTAATCCAATTGAACATTAATAAAATTATCAGAGCAGTTAAACAGAGGAAGATGTGAAGATGACTAAGAAATGCAAATCAGAAAAGGAGAACAGTGGTGCTGCCTGGAAGAAAAGGGATGTTTGGTCTGGAATGAGGTTGCTGGTGGGCAGATTTTAGTGAATTGCTTTGCTAATTAATGTTATTTAATTACCTTCCAAATGAAGAGGATGCAGAAAGTTGGAGTGTGCTGACAAAGAGAAGCTGCTTATATCCTGGACTACATGTTTACATAGGGAGAGAAAATGTAAAGGTATGAAGTGAGCAGCCATTTAACCCCCTGCATGCTGTCCAGGAGGCAGTAGCTAGCCTGAATTGCCCAGAGCTCAGTACCGCACCACACCGTCCCATCTGCTGTACTCCTGGGTGCGAGGCCTGAGCCAGACTCAGCTGCTTTGCTACGTGCACATTTTTAATCGTATCCCTTTGGCATTGCTGCAGTAAGTTTATGTATCTTGATCTGCAGCCTGAGCCAGACCACTCAGGCTGAGATCCCCTCCTCCTCAGCAACTGCATGAATGGCTGTGCAAGTACATCCACCAAACCTTTTTTTTTTTTTTTTTCAAGAAAAAAATCCACTCTGATATTTGTGATAGATGTTACCTGCTGCATGACATTTGGTCTTTTAAGTTGAGGTCTACCAACTTTCTATTCAGAACCTACGCAGTCACAGAGAAGCTGTGAAATGAATAGCTGACCCTTTTCTCTAAATAGCAGCAACCTTCCCCTTTCTCTGAGCATGAAAGCTGTGACAAGAGCCACTAGGACCCTTTCCCCACCATGAAAATAAGCGAGGTGTCATCAAAAACACACGGCAGAACTGGAAACTCATGCATTTTGCTTGAGTCATAGAATCATTAAGGTTGGAAAAGACCCTCAAGATCGAGTCCAACCATAAACCCACCACCATGCTGCCTGCTCAGTCACGTCTCTAAGCACCTCATCTACATGTTTCCTGAACACTGCCAGGGCTGGGGACGCTACCACGTCCCTGGACAGCCTGTGCCAGTGCTTCACCACTTTTTTCTAATGTCTAACCTGATTCTCCCCGGGTGCAACTTGAGGCTGTTTCCTCTAGTCCTGTCAATAGTGATAGGTAGTTTGTCCTATTGGTAGTGACTCCCCTGAGTCTCCTCCTCTCCAGACTAAATAACCCCAGCTCTCTCATCCGCTCCTCACAAGGCCTTTGCTCCAGCCCCTTCACCATCTTCGTTGCCCTTCTCTGGACAGCACTATGAGCGTCTTGCTCATAGTGAGGGGCCCAAAACCAAACACAGGGTTCGAGGTGCGGCCTCCCCAGTGCTGAGCACAGGGAGCCGATCACCTCCCCGGTCCTGCTGGTTCCTGTTCCCAATACAAGCCAGGCTGCCGCCGGCCTTCACGGGCGCACTGCTGGCTCACGCGATCCCGTGCTGCCCGAAGGGGCTGCGGGCTCCAAGCTAGCAGAGCCCCCGGGTCATGGCTGGGAGAGGCAGGAGCTGCCGCAGGCACCGATGCCGAGACAGCGGGGACGTTGCGCTGCTGCCACCATGGACAAGTGGGCTCTTCCGAGAAGGAGTCAGGACAACGTCCTCATAACTCTTTTGAAGATGAGTCAGGTCACACAGCGCTAATTCTGTTTTCCTCTGGCTTTTCTGGGGCCCTCTATCACCATAGATGAATAGGAACTATATAATCTGCTCCAGGCTCAGGAGTAAATTGGATAAATAAATGTAAAGATGTGAACAACCATAGGCCTGAGAAATTAGAGGTCAAGGTGGGAGTTGGGTGACAGGCAGGGAGCTTGATTCTCTCAAAAGGGCAGCATGTGCTTCAATAAAATCTAATTTTTGAAGAAAAAAGGAAACATTTAAGATGGCACCTGCTACTCTTGTCCTGCCAGTCTCACAAACATTTCTCTTTGACGGAGAGACATGATCTGGTCCTTCTCTAACTGAGTATCCCGCAGGTGTAGTGGGGTAGAGGTGCAGCCGACCTTACCGCGAGCCTTGACCAGGATACAAGCCAAACTCCGTGTGCGGCCGCGCGCGGGCCGCCTTCGCTCCCCGACGCTGGCGTTTTGGCCCACGTGCAGCGTAACGAGTGCGGCCACAAACTAACAGTGCAGTGTTAGCCCTGGTGGGAGGTGAAAGGGAGGTGAATAAACATCGATCAGGTAACTACGCTTTTGTAACCAGGTCTGCAGAGCGGAGGCCCCCGTGCTCCTGGCTGCCGTTGTGGTACAACAGGTTTTATTCACATACCTACGTTTAGACAGTTAAGAGCAGTGTAGAGTTTCAAGTCAAGGCATTGGTAATCTCCTCCCATTTTAATAACCACTTTATTTTGTCAGGGAGGTAGGCATTACTGTGTTTTCTAACCTTCCTTTTACTCTAATATTTTTATTAAAAACAACACACTAACATGTCAGTAAAAAAAAACTGATATCTTTTTAAAGATGTTAACTGACCTTACAGAAAGATGAATGGATCTACGAGTGCCCTTTCCCTGAGGCAGAAAATCATATGCAGATGATAGAAGTATACTACCTAACCTCACCAGATATTTTTAAAAGGAAAGTATCGATGCCATACTGAGAATTACTTTTTTAATAAGTGAGTTATCATTTACATGAAAAATGGCTTGATTCCAGTCTACCAATTCACACATTTGTACATTGTGCAACAAAGCTTGAAAAATATATTACAGCAGGTGAAGTATTTTCCAAACTGTCTTTTAAGCTGATAAGGCTGGATGTCAGTTATTTGTCTGGTTCACAACTTTGCTGCTTGACGTCTTTTGAAGAGACCCCATGCTGGGTGAAGGGAGTAGTTTAAAGCAGTTTGAAGCCTGACAAAGTTGCTTGCACTAGGAGTGTTTTTAAACAACGTCTCAATGGGTGACCTTAAAGCCAGGTGGGGAAATGTTGCAGTTAAGGCCAGAGTCTGAGTGAAGGCCTCAGCAGTGCCCTGTGCTTGGTGCTGGTGAGGCCGCCCCTCGAACATTGTGTTCAGTTTTGGGTCCCTCGCTACAAGAAAGATATTGAGGTGCTGGAGCGTGTCCAGAGAAGGGCAGCGAAGCTGGTGAAGGGGCTGGAGCTCACACCTTATGAGGAGCGGCCGAGGGAGCTGGACTTAGTCTGGAGAAGAGGAGGTTCAGGGAAAACCTTACCACTCTCTTCAACTACCTGAAAGGAGGCTGCCATGAGGTGGGGGTCAATCCCTTTTCCAGAATAACTACTGCTAGGACAAGAGGAAATGGCCTCAAGTTGTGCTAAGGGCGGTTCAGGTTAGACATTAGGAAGAATTTCTACACAGAAAAAGTGGTGAAGCACTGGAACAGCGGTGGAGTCACCATCCCTGGCAGTGTTCAAGAAGCATGTAGAGGAGCTGCTTAGGGACGTGGTTTAACAGGTATGGTGTTGAGGGGCTTACAGGTGGACTCGATAATCTTGATTTTTTTTCCCATCGTAATGATTTTATGATCCTGTGATTCTAGGAGAAAGTAGAGGAATTCAGTTTCGCCCTGCCCACCATGCAGAATACAGTGGAAGTCAAGTAAACCCGGGGAAGGCCACCGCAGTCACCATTTCAGTACAACACACATACTGCTCACGTACAGGGTGTTCACGTACAGGGTGTTGAATGTCACTTGCTGGGACAAAGCCTCTTAGGGAGACTTTAATGAAGCCGTGAATGCCAAGCACACTAGGAGAAAATGCATCACAACCCATTTTCCTGTAGGCTTTGTATTGGAAAATGGAGTTGTTATCTACATGTAAGTTAATGACAGAAGCTCAGCTCCTGTTTAATCTTATAACCTTAGGAAAGATCCAAGTCATCTCTCTGTCTCATGGGATGACATAACCCCACATACAGAATCTCATTATTACCAGCACATTCTGTTCAAAGAACTTTTAAAGAAAAAAAAAATGTAGAAATATATATATACATATATATTTTTTAAATTTCCTGTTTCTAACAGGTTCACATAGTGCATTAAGGGGAAAAATCATTTTGCTGGTAGGGACTCATTTTAGCCAGCTGTTCCTGCCAAAGACCTGAGCTTAATCCATACAACCACACTGTGTCCTCTATGTTGTGTGTCCTCCAAGTAGACACAAAAGAGGACAGTGACAGACAGCCCAACTGTCTGACTCACCAGCCCTGAAAATATCACAATAAAACAATTCCAAGGAAAATGAACCTAAAGGAGTTTTTGTGCCTTTCAAGTCTTTACCCAGAGCTGCAGTAATTCGGGAGTTAATGAAAGACTTCCGGACGGAACGCAACTTTATTACTTCTGCGTTCTGCTGTAAAACAAGCATTGGCTCTGGAGAGCCCATGGCCAGCCGCGTCCTCCCCTCGCTAAAGGCAGATGGGAGATGCTCCCTGTAGGGGTCAGGCTGGTACCAGAAATGCTCAGTGCTCGTGCTGGGCACCGTGAGGGGGGGTGTGCTATTTAATCAAAGCAACCTCACATTGTAGTTGTTTTACTGAAAAACTAAAAAATTTCCCCCCCAGCTTGCCCCATCTTTACAGAGCAAAAGAGGCAACTGAATGTTGCATTATTGTATTCAAGAAGCTCGCCACAATCTGTTTTTCTCAGAAATACTTGAACTAAAAAAATGGTTTTAAATTATCAATGGTTTTAAATTATCAAATTGTTTAAATTATCTCTGCAGCCACACAGAGACTTGGGCAGCATAAGCAGCATTCCGTCTCTGCGCTCCCACACACTCACCACTTATTTTGTTTCACCACTGCAGGCGGCCTAGTAGATGATAATGCACTATGAAGTAAAACGACCTACCACTTCTATAGCAAATGCAAAGGAACAGTCACTATTTTCTCTCAAAAGAGGGGAACTGCAGAAGTGGTCTTTTCTGTCCTGGAGTCTTGGCATATCATGATCCTAACTATATATAATAATTTCACACAGAAAAGTTTGTTGCAGAAATTTGCTAAGAGAATCAGGAAAGGGAATCGACTTGCCTGTGATTTTTCACACTGCTCCTTATTTTCAGAAAATTACTTGACTGCTGAGCTAAAATAAAAATCATGAGGGAAGGGGCAGTGGATCAGATTTTGGAAGAGCGGCTCTATAGGAGCAGGTTGGCTGGACAAGATAAAGCATCTCTGTCTGCTGACTTAAATACTAAATAGGGGACGACACTAAAATAAATACATGATGTAAAAATAGTATGAATAGGATAAATAACTAACAATGAACCTCAGTGGTTAAATTTTATTAAATACATTTAACAGTAACACACCGAATAGAAGCAAGTTAAGCTTAGCTATATCAATGCCAACATGATAAAAAGGTGGTATTCACATCAGGCTTCCCATACCCATCACATTTCAACTACGGTTACAAAATTGTTACGTAGCATCTCCACTATAATGATCTGCATTTAAATAAACTTGCAAAGAGCTTGTTAGTAACTCCACTCATCTTACTGCAAAGTGTTTAAGGTCTTAGAACCGAGAAGTTTATTTGCAACCCGTGGCAGTGATAAAAACAGCCAGCTTTAATCCTGAAGATGATGCAGATGATGTGGGGCAGAACATGCAGACTGCTGCACAGGTTGCTTTGTAGCAAAAATGGGGATTACAGAAAGTTCCGTCTTTCAAGCTTCTTGTATGTGCTGAGTCAAAACAGGCAACAAAAAAAAAGAATACAGCAGTAAAAGCATAAAATACTGCTTGGGAGAAAACATGTACAAAGCAATGGCTAAGGTGAGTTGCTGGCCACACACTGCTCTTAAAAAAATATTCAAGGCTTCCTGTTGTCCATCAAAAGATAAGAGGCATTCATTTTTGAAAATAGATAAAAGTTACACCGAACAGTTCAAGGAAGGCTTACGGGCTGGTTTGACATTGTTCAGTTATCTGGGTAAGAAAGAATCCCAGAATATTAAAAATGAAAAATGTTTCACTCAATGGTTTGAAGCAGGAATAAAATCTAAAAATGAAAGGCTGAACGTGTCCCGGAGATTTGAAACAAATACAGTGTTCAACTCCATTTATGAATTACGGGGTCAGTAAGAGCGCTCACTAACTCCTGCAACCCTGAAATTGTCGGTAAGTAAGTACAAGCAAGAATTTAGGCAGTTTGACACAGTTCTTAAAAACAAAAAAAGACTCTTCTCAAATTCTAAAGCTTTTTAAAAAAATGTTTGTTATAAAAATAATGACCCAGGAAGTGTTTTATGGTAAGAATATTTTATATATATTTTTTTACACTTTTAACACTTACAAAAACATTCAAACACAAAAAATTAAATAACTTTGGAAGCAGAACAAGTCTTTCTGCCTACACACATACAACAATTCTGAGCTGTTGGCACAAAAAGTAATCCACATTCATAAAACCCTTACTACTATATCAAACATAAGTTAAGTAAATCATAGGCACTAGTTTATCAAACCCATATTTCCACACTTCTGCAGTATATCTCTAAACACGGTGGCCCACGATTTCCTGATATCAATAAACTGGTAATGCACCAAGGCTTTCTAGTAAACAGACAGTTTCTCTTTTCAGGAAGTTGTTAACATGTTTCAGGGGAGTAGGAGAGCAAAGAACTTACAGAAGTTGAGATCAACTTATCCAAGTGATGAATTACTTAAGGAAACACAATAATTTGATGCAGCCATGGTAAAATCCCAATATCTTAATCTAAACTGACTTTCAAAATTTACATGTTAATTGTTTAAAGAATCCACCAATTAAAAATTGCCTATTTTCAATGAAGACTGCGGCACTGCTTTGTAAAACGCCGAAATCTTAAAATTTGGACTTTAATGAGAACAGACATTTGATCTAGTTCTTTCTTCTGCACTGCATCAGATCTTTACTAACTGACAGCCATTACCTGGGTCAAAAGTGGGTGCAGGGCTGGACTAACAGCATGGGGGGCTCTAGGGGCAGCAGGTAGGATCTCTGCCCAAATCCCCCTGAATTGCAGCGCACCTGATCCCTGGCTGCTGACCTCAGACCGAACTGTGTGGGGAAGGGAGGCCCTGGCCAGTCCCAAGTCTGCCTCCAGCTGCTGGGGGATTCGAGCTGCTAGTT
This sequence comes from Crypturellus tataupa, assembly GCA_034781795.1. Lineage (NCBI taxonomy): Eukaryota > Metazoa > Chordata > Aves > Tinamiformes > Tinamidae > Crypturellus > Crypturellus tataupa. The sequence continues at coordinate 3,807,965 of JAWLRI010000344.1, read as the reverse complement.
GGTCTCTTCTCCTCACTTGGCTTCTTCCAACTCAAGCAGTATTGCATGGCTGTTCACCCAGGAATAGGCTAACGCTAACCTAAAATTCAAGTGCTGGAATCTCCGAGCTTGTTTTCCTCTTAGTGGTGGGAATCAGAGCACATCAGCAGTTCACAGGTCTGATCCTAACAGGGGTGAAGGCCGCCTACCACCCCATCCATCCTTAAGTGGCTGTCAGTCATTGCACAAAGGACACCATTCACTTTCTGCAGCTTCGTCAACTGTACGTCCAAAATACTGAAAAAGCTTCAGACAAAATCCTTCCCTTCCCTTTACTTCTTCCCATCCAATACAATTTTCCAAGTGTTTGCATGACATCATCTAAAATAGAAATGGTTCAAATGCTCGTTATATGAATGACTTCTTCTGACCAGGATGTGCTAGAATAAGTAAAAGCCATCAGAGGAACTTAATAATTTGTAAACAGATGTAGCAGGTTTCATACTGTTGCCAGTAATGTAAGATACACTATGTAAGGCAAAATACATATTTAAACACACTTACATGGGCAATAACTTCTGTAAAAATATTTACAATTTAAAATAAACCAATTTAAGAAATGGATGAAAGTAAAAAAAGTAACAGGATACAGAAAACTCCCTCATACCATGGAACATCACCTAAATGAATATCATTTGGCATCAAGAGTACAACTCATTACCTTGGAATTTGTATGTTACAAGTGCATAGTTGTGTTTCCTTCTCATTAACTATCAGCATTTACAGCTGTGTTCTGGGCTATAGTGGTATCAGAAGCATATGGTATCAGAACAAATTAATAGTACTACTTGCTCTTTCCTTTTCAAGGAAACCTGCTGTAAAAAAGTTTTCCCCAAATAGCAAGCCATGTGTTAAAAAATGTGGCTACAATAGCAAATGCCATCTTTCCTGAGCAAGGAACATGAAGGTTTAGAGACATTGTACAACTGAGAAGAAGCCCTTTTGGCAACCAAACTCATAAGAGCATGTAAAACTGATGTATCAAATCAACCTAGGAAAGATGCAATTGATACTATTGCATTTGTGTATGTCTGCTACATTCAAACCTTTACTGATAAAAAAAGCCATGACTACTATTCACTGTTCTGCTTCGTCCTCCAGAGTAACATCTGATTCCTTCCGAAGGATGTACGTACCACTTTCCCCAACAAGAATCTTACACAATTGTTAAAGTCAACGCTCCACTAGCACTGCAGCAGTCTGCAATCAGAATATTAGCTCTGATCAACACAGTTTTGTTACTGCAATTGTACATATTCACCAATCTCTCTGCTGAATTTTTGGACATGCAAGTCGGCTGTTTTACTTGCTGCTTTTCAAGATGGGCATTTCTTTGGCATTCGTTAGGTGTTTGCCCAGACATTGGCCACTGTCATAAATGCTCAAATTGATACACTCTTAGCAAGCAAGGAAAAAAATCCAACAGAACTGATAGCCATTTCATGTAAAAGCGATTGTATGAACACCAAACATCTGATGTTAGATGTCATTAAAGTGCTGCTTTATAATCTCTGCCAGTTTGTGCTAATTAGAGACAGAGAGGTCTGGGATTTTTACAAATCCCCAAAGTCACATCTGAACAGTCTGTAGAATCAAGCTGTCTTTTAGCCTGGGTAGGAAGCATCCACGAGCACTGGAACGTTGCAGTTCAGTAGCAGCCATCTTTCCAACTCTCATCTTTCACGTTGCCATAGGTTTTGGGAGTAGGCAATGATCTACAACAAAACAAGACTTCAGTTTCAAACTTAAATGCTCAAGGCTCCATCTGCATACCCAAGAGTTTTATTAATCACCAAAACATGCACTTCACTCTTTTGCCTTTCTGCAATACGTTTTTCTTAACATAAACACCAAGCTATCTCTAGGCTAAAAATTATGTACTATATTTTGACAATTAACTTCAGCATCAGACAAACATCATCACATATAAACAGAAAACTTTTCACTGTTGTCCTTTATGAGAGTAGAAGTTTAATCTCCTGATATTTAGAAACAGCCATAGGAGTTTTCCTGCGATGCAAGAACAGGGAAGTCCTTGTTTAAAGTATGACATTTTGCTTATGTCAAAAATCAAAGCCTGCAGACACTGCATTACTACACTGTGTGCCTCCCCTTTCCAAAAACTAGTTGTGTATGTTTACTAAATGAAACTAAGATTTATTGTGATCAGGACAACTCCAGTTCACTAGTTTTAAGAATTTTGTCAGAAACAACTGCTTTATACGACACCTTCAGATTCAGACACACTGCAGGGCAGTGACAGTCATTTATTACTCCCCTGCCCGACACTCATTGCAGAACATAACTTCTTCACCTTGTTGTGTCCATTTCGTCCATCAGATACCTGGGACCAATGCTTTACCCTTTTATTCATGGGATTCTTACTCACAGGTGGTTGCTTCCTCACTATTCCTTCCTTGGATGACAGCCGGCTTTCATGGGACACCTTCAGTGAGAGGTCTACACTAGCACTGCCTCCAATAGTATTAAAGAGCACATACACTGAATTTGTGCATTGCTTCCTTCTGCTTCTCCCTAAGACAAACCGTGTGGCCTTTCTCTTTAATACTCAGTGTCTTGAGCTTGTTTTCCAGAACACTGCCATGAAACAGTTTCTACATCTGGATGCTTGCCCAGGTGATGTTTTAGCTGAAAATTCCATTTTGCTTATGATTTAACTGTCCTGACTTTTAGGACAGTTTAAAAGTTTAAAAAACGCTATGGATGCCTCGTCCTTAACATCTCTTCCTTCTTAAAGATTCTAACTGCACAAGGAGAGAAACTATTCTACTGTGGTGCCACTGCATCACACCTGGACTACAAAGAACATATATGTATTTCTTACTTCAATACACAGTTCTCAGCAGTATAAATGAGTTTTTAACTTGCCAGCTACACTTCAAATCTATGTTTGAAACATGAGTGAACATTCCACATGACAGTCTTAGTTTCCTTTTTTTTTCTAAGGACCCCAGAACCGGTATAACAGCTGCAGGAACGAGCAGCACAAACACAGTGTACGCGACACGCTGAGAGCAGTCCAGCCGGAGATGCCCTCGGGAAGGACCCACCTGCGAACGGGCTGTGCAAGTTTGCTGCGAGGCACTGGGATGCCCCCAGGAGCAGGGGCGCTGGGTCTGGGCAGGCTGCTCCGCATCCCGGACGCAGGACCCACGGCCCTGGGCACGGCTGGGCTCGGCGGTGCCGGCTGCGGCGCCTCAGCGGCGCCAAACGCCTTCAGCGGCTGCCGGAGAGCTAGCGGCGATGGCGCGGCCGGCGAGCGGAACTTGCTCGGAGAAGGTACTGGAAAGGAAGATAGACGTGTTACTCCCCTCTGGAATCACAGCACAACAGACAGCTCAAAAGCCGGAAGTGACTTTAGGGGAGAAGTCAAACAGTATGGAATGTGTAATGGAATACAGCCAGTCAAGCAGCAATGAGAAACAGGAATTCAGATGTGCTCTTGGTGTTTCCGTTATCATAACTCAAACACTCCACTTGTCTACTGGGAGTGTTTATGAGGATTTATAAGTAAGGCTCTAATCAGAGAGCCAATGTGACTCTAATATTGGCCAATATTAAGACCAGTAAGTCAAAAAAAAGGTGAACATATTTTTGAGGAGAAATTATCTTCTTAAGACACCTGTGAAGTGAATTCCCACTCCTGAGAAAAACACATTCAAGGATACAGGATTCTAGTGTGCCGTGTTTTTAGTAAAGTCAAATTGCATATTCGCTTTCAATAATGTAACTGTTAGCAAACAGGGCATCTTGAGTTTCTCTTGCAGATTTCTTTTTAATCAAATCCATTGAATTAAGATTCACCTAATATTACAATCAAGATCAGGAATTATCATCTAAAGAGGAAAAAACAAACAAACGAACAAAAAAACAGAGCTAGCCAACCCCAAAAGGCTTATGATACAGCAGTGAATTTCAGACCAGCTACAACAATTTACAATCTTCCTCTTATGCAGATTTCTGGAATTATCAGTACCACTAATGCCCAATTTAAATATTTCATAGCAGAGATGGTAAGAAAGATGCAGGCGTTTTAACAAGCCCTTTCTGGGAAAGCCTGTATGCTGGGGAAAGCCCATTTACAAGTTTAGTCTTACTACACAGCACATTGTGCAAGCCCTTAATACAAGGCGTACACACAAATGTACTGCAGTAGAGTACAGCTTTCGTAGCTGCGTGCTTTCGTAGCTCCAGCTTTCATAGAGTGTGCATGCTTTTCTCAGTGTTATTACTACAATAGCAAGAGGTCTTATTATGACCTAAGAATTCACTTTGGATTTTTATTAGAGCTGGCAATAAGCAACAAAATTGATCTTCAGAGCAAGGTACTGACAAAGAATATACAACTGCCTACAGTAAAGTCAAAGCTTAAACACATTTCCTCAGGAGTAACAGAAATATTTCAAAATAAGCATAACATAGGACTAAACAGAATAAACTAATTCATCTTCTTGGTACTTTAGTAGAATGTCAGCAGCTTTTTAAACCGTTTGGGTGTAATTCAGTTACAGTTGGTACTGACAATCAGTTCAATCAGGAAAACACACAAAATCAGATTTACATTTACTGAATCTGCATGAACTATTACTATTACTTCCTCTACAGAACAAACTTATTCACACAGCCACCAAAGCCAAATCCTCTGACAGATGCTGCAACAAGAAGGATGGTCCCTCACAAAGCTTTTACCATCATTTTACAAGCTAGATCCACTAGTAATGAAAAAATAGCAATGATAGAAACATCACAACCCAAATGTAGCGCAGCAGTTTTCAGGTTGTATTTTGAAGTCATTCCTGACAGGGGATATATATGAAGTTTAATGCGCGCCTTCTTAGATGTGAGCCTTGAGGGACTGAGTGCCTTTCCACAAGGGCCTTTCCCCAGCATCACCAAGCACAGCAGGAAGCTGCTCATGGCAGTGCTGACGAGACAGGTGATAGAGATGTCAACAATACAAGACAGTTGGTAAGTGGTGGTGAGAAGAAATAAAAGCCCTTAAAATAAAAAGCTTGGGGACAAGCCAGAGGATGGATTAAGGAAAGCATTAATAGCAGAATGACTGGACAGGAACAGCAACAAAGTCCTGCTAGGATTAAGCCTGCTTAGAGCTTGTTGAAATGTGATGTTGCCTGCAGCATTGCTGTAGGCAGATCTGTACAACCGCCAAGTGAGTCCACAGCTTAAACATAGGGAACTTTGATCATACTGCTTTTCCTTATTGCACCTGCTGGAACACACACTGCAGTGAGCAGCTGTGCCACACAGCAATGCTCGTGTATGAAAACTGAAGACACTTCAGCTTCGGCCCTCTTAAGCGGCAGGACAGAGAAAATGTTTTATGTACAGAACATAATTAAACTCAGAACTGCAGAGGTTTTGTCGTTCTCCAGTGCAAGTACCCAGTAAATTGGGCCTTTCTACAGCTTTCTCTTGACCATATTTTACCATATTTCCAACTTGAACTACCAGTTCATAAAATGTTTCCTATCAACACAACATTGCAGATGTTTGAGTGCTGCATTCATTCTTTGACATAAAAGAACGAATTGTTTCCTAACATGCTGTGATTGCCAAGGCTGTTGCATGATGCAATTGCTGGCAGACTGCCTCGTAAGTCTGTCCTACACAAGGAATTCTGTCCAAGAACAGTTTTGGATACTTAATGAGAGTCAGTTTGGTTTCTGACTTAATAAGAGTCATTGGATACTTAATAAGAGTCAGTTTAACATGTAAGACAGGATGACAAGAAATGAGGTATTGCCTTAGACAAAGCCTATCCAATACTCTATCCCAACACGCACTATTGAACTGATGTATTTAATAAAAACCCGTAGTGATTGTTTAACAAAATTAAACTACTCCACCTCCTTAGGAGCTAAACTAGAACAAGGCATAACTAGGATCTCTGTCTATAATAACAGCACGTGCCATGGTGCAGTGATGACATTTAGGTTTTCCGCCCTCTCAGAACACTGTCCTTGGCCATAGGCAGGGCGATAATCATGCCACAAAGGAGGATGCCGGGAGGCTGCAGGCAACTGGATCACATTCCAAAGCCAGACTGCCTTGACCACTTCTCCAAAAACAGAACTGACTGTTTTTGCATCATACCCACCCTTCCTTACGAGATGATTCAGATAAGAAAGAAGAGATGAGATCAAAAAACAGTAGTAAATGAGCTGCTCTGTTATCTGACTGATACTACATTGCTACATAAGCCTCAACAAAACTGTTACAGTGAGGTAGGGAATTATTTATGCTATTTGAATATGTTTGACAGAAGATGATAAATACTGCCCAAGTCTGTGCATTAAGGTGTTAAACTATGGAATAAACAGCACTTTAAGGAACTAAATCCAATTCTGTTCAGTCATTTATCCTTTTGAAGCAGAAGTTGTTTTTTTCAAACTGCATAATGTTTCTGTAACCATAAGAATCTTGGACCAGAAACAAGAAAATCAAGACATCAAGGACTATAAAAGAGCAAATAACTGGAAGAGACATGCTAGGTTCTCGTTCTCAGGGATCCATAAGCACAACCAGAAACAGCAATGTGTAGCTGGCAGTGCAACACATTTTGTTCATAATCCTCTTGGCTTTAATAAAACTCAAAAACAAGTTAATTTTTATAAACTCAAAAACAAGTTAATTTTTATAAACTCAAAAACAAGTTAATTTTTAAAAAAGCATGTTTCAACAGCTCTGGGCTAGACCGTTGAGCTCGTAAGTTTTCTAAGCATCCAGATGAAAGCAAAAGCATTTAGAAAGCAGCACAGGAAGTTCTGGGCAGGAATAGAGAGGTAGGTCTTATCCAGAGGAGAACACAGAGACCTTTTCTCCAATGGTCAAGAAATTTTTAAAGACTGTCAGAGACTTCTTCCTAGCCCTGGGCATTTGTCTCAATGTCATTATATTTCACTATTTAAGGAGAAGACAGGATAGGACTTCTTAGACAGCATAAAGTTGACTGAGGTTAGCACTGTTAAACTACTGAGATGCGCATGCATTTTGTGATCATCTAGATTTTTAGTAGACAACAGATTAATTCCCTACACAAAACCAAAAATATGAATCTGCTTTTTCTTGGTAGTGAAAGAGGTCATGTATCACGTATGAGGCTGATAGAAATTAATTAAAAAAAAATCTGTTTAACTGGATTACAGTCTATTTAATTTTCCCTCTCAAAAGGAAATGAACTTTAGTCACTGGAAACCCGGTATATTATCTATCATGATCTCCAATTCCTTGACCAAAAAAATAAAGTATGCTGTGTCTTAGAGATAAAACTTCCAGATCTGAGAGGAAAAAGAGAACACAAGCATGTGCATGTGTTTGCAAAACACAAGCTGACATTCTAGGCTAATCCCTTCAAGGACAAACTTTTTTGTAAGCAAGAAATTTGGGGGTTGTTTTACAAACTGCAGCTTACAATCACAGAATGGTTGAGTCTGGAAGGGACCCCTAGAGACCATCTACTCCAACCCCCCTGCCCGAGCAGGGACACCCAGAGCATGTGACACAGGGTGGCATCCAGGCGGGTCTGGAAGATCTCCACAGAAGGAGATTCCAAACAAAAATATTCCTACCGAAATACAGCCTTTGTGAACATGGAAGACTTCAGGAGTCTTCTTCGATTTCCTATCAGTATCAGGCTTAATACCTTGTTTTATCTTTTTTTAGATGATGCAGGGCTATGTTTGAATATTTATACAAAAAGTTATGCTTGGATACAGCAAGGTCTACTTGGTTAATCTCTACATGCAACAGTGTCTTCGTTAACGAAGGATATGGGTGATTTAACACAGGTGAACAGTTATCTGAAACTTGCTGGAGCTTGATAAGAGGTCATAAGTTAATTACCTCCTTTTGTAGATGGAGTTTGAAGAAACTGTTTGGTTTTGAAGGCAGCACGAGGCAAATTTTTCTGCCTTTGCAGAGCTGTTGAAAGACAAGAAGTGTTATATTTGTCTAAAAAGATATGAAAACTAAATTTATTGGGAATTTCAGAACTGCATCCACTTGTGAAAGCATCAAGGAACAACGCGAGTAAAACACAACAGTTTGCAGAGCTCATGATTCTGAGAGAAGTTGTTTCCTTTTTAAATGGTGCTTGCTCTTAATGGCAAAGAGTTACAAAAGGAGCATGTCAGAATTTTCGCAGTGCAAAATGTGCAAGTTCTGTAAGAGTAAAGAAGCTTCTTGCAGGGCAAAAAATCCACAAAGGCAAAAAAAAATTAATACACCAAAGTGAGAACAAGCCACCCAGCAAACATGCTACAGCAATATGAGCACAAGATTAGATAAAAGATGAAAACCAAGCTGTCAGGTTTGACCTACTGAGACTAAAACATTATTTTAAAGTAATTGTTTTTAATCAATATTCTAACACTGTACAAAAACACAGATCTTAGTCTAAATGGGATCACTTTATAAAAACAAGTTGCATTTTTCAGTAATGCAAATGTAGGCAACTTTAAGAGGTGTCTGTGCTTTTCCTGAAATATATAGAAGAGAACTCACGTTTGAAATGAAAAGATACAAACCCCAAGATCATGTCAGCACAGATAGTATGCCAAAAACTTTTTTGTTTTGTTTTTAATTGTTTCCCTGCCCTGTCTTCTTTACAGCAACGCTGAATGACTGATATTGCTTTAAAATGACTTTACTGCCTAGAGATTTCCAAGAGAGAAGACAGCATTCTAAGAGCTGTGGAAACTTGGCGAAGGGAGAATTACCTACGGCCAGAAGGAATGCATCGATTCAGCGTATTCGCACAGCCGTGCATATAAGGCGGGAGGGCAGGCAGGCGCCAGTGAAATGAGCTTTGCCTGCACAGAGCCTTGGTGAAACGGCTGCTCCCCATCAGCATCTCCGCTCCCCTCTGAGCGCAGAGCTTACACCAGTGCAACATGGTAGCACCAGCAAGGCTTGTTCTTACAGTCACAGGGAAGGAAGACAGGAGGACAGCTGTGCATAGCACCTTCCCCTAAGTATGAAAGCCTAACAAGTTGCTGAATAGCCTGATGAAGAATGTAGGAGGAGGAGTAATTAGGTATTGATCCTATTTGCTAAACTTGATATATCGCCACTGTGATTCTCATCCTTCTGTTGGTTGAAAATTTGCAGAAATGTGAGTTACAGAAGAATTTTACCTTCGTGTTTTACCTTCATCCTGAAAACATGATTAGATCTATTAATTCTAACCTTAATAATTAACTCAACTATTTTAACTAAGCAACAAAAAAGAAATAAAGCATTTATAAACATGATACAATGTTGCCTGAGGCTCATTAAAACAAAAAATTGTTCTTTCTACCAACCAGGTTGTGTTGGCAACAAAAGCATGAGGCAATATGCAGTTCTTATATATTCAGTTCTTACTCAGCTTCTGGCACATAGTGTTGCTATAAACATCTAAGGCATACCCATAAGCAGCAAACTGTTTGGAAAGGAGCACAATTCCCAAACCAGCCTTCTTCAAGGAATTTAGTGAAGCACACCAGTGCCCGCAGTGATTCTGCCCACAAGTATTTTTACTGAAACGGTTTATGCTTTACCGCATAAAATCCAAAACAGCTTCTTCCTTCATATTTATGGCCATGAATTTAGACTGCTCCAATTCATTCACTTAGATTTAAATATGCTACTGTATATGGCATTAAGTTTCTTCCCCATCCTTATTCACAGTGTTGGCAAGCTAGAGAACTGGAATGATGTGGAAATGATTTAGAGAATATATGATCAGATTCCTGCCTCTCAATGGAGAATGCAGAAAAGTTCTCGATAGCTCCCTGGCTCCTATTCCTACCTCCCTGAAAAGGGCTGAGCCAGGGCACCTGGATCAGTGCGGAGGGCACATGCATCTGATGAGGCAAGTGTGGAGCGCAACGTTACCACATGACTTGCTACTCCAAAGCTGCATCACAAGTTATCATGTTACCTGTCACAAACGGCGCGTGCACAAAGTACAATATTGAATAAATATAATTATATTTATTCCAGATCCACCAAACTCAAGTACTTGCTTTGCTCAAACATGCCCTTCCGTCTCTTTGCACATGCTAAGCAGCTCTCTCTTGGGGAACAGCCTAGGCAATCCACAGCTTACCTTTCTGACCAATACTACATTTAACTTTGCCTTAGCATTGCACATCCCTGTGCTAGGTAAGTACCAAAGTATTAAAAACTCAATCCACTACAAAACCTGTATGGGAAACACGTTACAATTTCTACAGCTTTGTACCAGCTGTGTGGCATGGGACCTATGTGGCAGAGTCCTCTGGCAGAAGAAGCGCTTGAAAGTGTAGAATAAAGACACCTATTCCTTGCAGAAAACAAGTCAACTATTACTGTATCTTCCAATCCTTAAAGGTGAAATACTTTTTACATAAAAATTCTGTCCTGCATAGCAGCATGGAGAACCAGAGATTCATTAAAAGTTTAATAGTACAAGTAATATGTAATTCACTCATTTTAAAAAAGATACTTTCTCTGAACAGTCATGATTTCTGGGAGAATATTTGTGGTGGACTGTATAGCAAAAGGAACCATTTAAAAAGACAATGTGGAGTTTAAAAAAAAAAACAAATTAAAACTTAAAACACTATGTTTTCACTTTTTACAGTTATACTTCTAAGCTTCATCATATTTTATAATATTTAAAATAATATTTCCCTCTCCTCTTCAAGCAGACATGTATAATTTGCCTATGTAACCATAAGAGGAATTGCCTGTTAAGAAACTTACTGGATTCCTAACTCATTTTTGAATGCCAGCACCCATAGCAAGTTCAGGATTGCAGCCACAGCAAATGTGCAGGGAAATCATGAGCAGCAGATCTTGGACAAGGAGAGGAGCAGTGACTTTGGGTGGCAGGCCAGCATCCTTGCAAAGGGAAGCTCATGCAAAACCAGCAGCTACGTGAAGGAAGCTCGGAACCCCATACATCATTGCCAAAGTAAAACAAAAAAGCTGCCGCAGTTTAACAGCGCTCTGTGCAAGGTGACAAAATATAAAACCAATGAAACAAAAAGTGTACAATACAAAAGACAAAATTCTAGAAACTTTTATACAATATACAGTTTTGTATTTTTTTAAACCAGACTAAGCAAAGATACTTACTCATTGACTTGATACACAAACCGTTTTACGATTGTCAATAGCAAGACTCTGACAAACATCTGTAAGAGCAGGGAAACTGTAAAAGCTAGAAATCTGGGCTTTATAAATGATACTTAACTTACATTTAAATGTAAGTTATTCTACAATAGTTCACATTTGGGGAAAAAATCTCAGAGGCAAATAAATTTACCTGATAATTTTCATGATTTTAATTTAAAAACTTATATGTATAAACATTAGTCACACTACACTGGCTCCATTAGTGTAACTCACTAAACATTGAGCATTTAGACTTCTGCTGCCTGACCTTACTGTGAAATTTCACTATGAATTCACTTCTAAAATTGGAAATAGCCTTCTGGCCAAGTAAAATGAATTCTGTGCTCTTTCCTACCAGTTCTCAAGTTTAAAATCCCAAATAAAATTTCTATGGATTTTTAGAAAATATTCTTGTTTCATTTTCTTTCCCATCAATTTAATCATTCTTCCCATCACAGAAGTAACGTAGTTGGAGAGCTGCTACCTAACTTCTGTAAGCATGGTACAGTTTGACAAGTCTAGTAGAAGACAGTCCTGCATATACACTACACGTGTACTTAATTGTAAATCTCCCCTTCGGAGCATCCAAGAATAATGGAAGAAAGGGGCAGGGTGAAATGATGCTGGGGTAGCCCATATGACCCATCACACTCACACAGCACTACACACCTGGATTTGATGCTCCATGTGACCCTTAAATCTAGTTTAAGGGACTACAAAGACAGTTGTTTTAAAACAAAAACCTTTATGAACTGTCAATATTGACATATAAGAAGCACTGAATATTCAAGTTTCATTTGTACTTTTTTAAAATAAGGTCAGGAGGCTGTTTAAAAAAAACATATAAGATGAGTAACATTCTAATATTATTAGTTCACTCCTGGATAAAAGAGTCATTAGCCCAGCACTGGGCTAATTTGTTTCACACAAACATTTATTAATACAGACACTTGAAAAAAAAAGTCTGTATTTGAGTATGTGACTTCCAGGTGTAAAACAAAGAAAGAGAAAGAATGCAAGTGAGAGTTGGACTTGCATGAATGATTTCAGATAACCTTTCTCTACGTAAAAAAAATAAAAAGTACTAAGTTAATATAGCTTGACAAGAGATTTCATCAGTAAAAAGCATTATATCTTCTGCAAATCACAAAAAATAGGAGAATAAATGGCTTCTGAAATGTCTAACTCCAGTGTGTTTATGCTCTGTAGATAGTTGCTTTCACATGTGCTTTTAGAAAATTACTCACAATATATTTGTAAAAGAACAGACATACTTCCACGTACTCTAAACCTGAGTTTTCTACCAAATAAACAGATTTTAAAATAAATGAAAAAAAAAAAAATGAAGATTAACATCTCCAGTGTGGTATGTTGGGTTTTTTTGCCATAAAACTGCAAAAAAGCTCAGCAACATCACTTAATTCTGAAATACATAATGAGTGCCACTGAAGGTACTTACTGGCTGAGGCTTGAGGTTGAATGCGAGGTATTCCTCCATTTGGCACTTGGAAGTTTGAGTCACTTCTGCTGTTTTTCACAGACTCAGCTTGGATATTAGATGTCCTGGATAGGTTTGGAAGACTACGCCTTAGTTTTTCTGGATAAAGCAACACAGAGATACCACATGTTATTTGATTCAAGAGATGTTCATGCAGTTCAACATGGGCAAGCTCACTATGTAAGTGACAAAGTTGACTACATAAATCTACACTACAGTGTGAAGCGTATTTTTTACATTAATTCAAGATAAACTGAGCTGTAGAATTGTGTGTTATTTTCATATATAAAATAATAAAGCAAGAATGTATATTTTTCATCTGTGGTAAAAAAAAGAGTCAAGCATACAGTGCTTTTCAAATGAATTTCTAAAATATTAGATTATCTACATCACAGCTAGATTTTGTTTCTCTTTTTTAAACTCCTGTTATGTGAATCAAATAGACAAACAAAATATGCAGTTTTGCACATAGTTTAAAGTCTTTACCTAGAAAGTAACTTAAAATACAGAACACATGCCTGAAAATTAAAATTTATAGTTTTTAGGAATGCCCAAACCCAGTGTCAGCATATGATACAACAAAGAATGGGCTCCCATTCGGGGAGAAACTCCACAACAAGATTTCCTAATGAAAGCAGCAGCCAGTTTCACTTTACATTTCACATGACTTGGTTAACTATTCAGCTAATACGGGCTTTTTAAGGAGCTTCTAACCTTTGTGCCATTGGCTGCAGGATATAAAAAGGCACCACTGAATTTCTGTCAAGGCAAATGATATTCGGTACATCTCCAATCCATGGAGAACTGGACTGATGACAGATTCTGAATAGGCGAGGGGAACAGATGGTTTGATGAGTGGCCAACCTGGTGCTGAAGAGGGATGCAGGGAAGAAGTACCCTTATGTGCAAGCACTGAAGATGAAAATAGATATTTCCTAGGCTGAATATTCCTCCTGCATGGATACTTTCTTCATGTAGTTTGTAGTTTGAATTGGTTTGTGTGAATTGTGTGAATTTGCTAGTGTCTTGGATACCATTTTCCGCTAGCCATTCTAGTGTAAAAAAAAAAACAAAAAAAAACCCACATCCACCCACACCTAAAAAACAAACAAAAAAGAAAATCCACTCCCAGACCACCACCTCACTGGCTGTTGGTGTATCAACCCTTTGAATATACAGGCAACACCCAGCTGTGCAAAACTCCCTGCAAGAGCAGTGCCTTAAAGCATTTCAGAAACACATGATCACACACTGTGTTGGATCCCTCTGTTCCGTGGGACACCAACTTTTGGTACCCCTTCCCTCCTAGGGTATTCCCAGGGTAGCTCACCTACCATGTAGTAAGACTTTCAGGAACCCTGGAATGGGAAAGGAATTTTCAGATAAACCACAATATAATTCATTAGCTTTTGTGCTGTATGTTTTCCTATATACCTGGAATTTCCACAAGCCACTATTACTGGATGACTTATGCCAGACCATACAAATATTTGCTTGATTAGCTAAAGTTGCAGGATCAGCTTCCCAAAAAGTTTTAATCTAGCACACTATCATAACCAATATTTTCTACTCACATTTCCATTTATAGTAGTGGAAAAAAATCCAAGAGAAAAACTATTAAAAAAAGGCATTTCTACATAATTTCTACTGTAGACACTTTATATTCAGCTTACCTGAAAAATTAAAAAAAAGCTGACGTGAATTATTAAAATCTAAATGTGCCTTATTTCTAATCTCAATATATTCTATGATTCAAGATTATATCTGTCAGAGAACAATACATTTCTTAAAATGGCAATATGCATGTGAAATTTCAGCCCAATTAAAGAGTTTATGCTGGCTTGCTACCAGTGCAAAGTGCATGCAAGAAACAAAATCCTACCAGAATGACATCATCCTGTTCCAAGACTGTATTGTACAAGTTTCTTGCATTTTTGGGGGGGTGGATAGGCAAAGGGGCCGTTTGTACAGCTTTATTATATCTAAAATGTCCAACTAAGGCATGAAAAAGTATTAATATTAAGGCTCATGCTCAGCAAGCTCACAGTCCTACACTGCCATACAAGAGCATTCAGCTATCTCAAATTTAGCAATCCTAATCCGATGTAAATTGCCACAACACACTGTTTTATCTGACTACAGTTACCTCTGTATTTTATGCTGTGATCTGCATGGTCTGACCCTACTGGTGAATGATGGATTTGCTTAGACTCTGCTAGTCTGAAACTAGTATTTTTAAGGCTTGATTCTCACATATTTGCCCATCACAGATATATATTTGGTCACTGCAAAACTGAATTACATCCAGAGTGACAGGCTAACATTACAATAGATTCTCATCAGCTCATCTGACTGCAAGGATTCCACAGCAACACTTATATACTGCTTGCTCTTTTTCCTTGGCAACTTTGATTAAATGTTGATATTACTCAAGCAAATAGTTTTAGCCCTGTGCACTGAATTCAATTCTTTACAGACATTATACAACCACTTTAAGAGTTCCATAGGGAATTTGAGACAAAGCTTTTTACCTTCACTTTTGACACTGCTAGTTTGTAAATCTGTAGGATGGCCTTGAAGTGAGAGACGAGGTTGCTGTAAACGGCTAATCATAGGTTGGGGAGATACTCTACTGTACTCTATGCTTCGAGCAGGCGACCGGGAACGAGGTGAATTCCTTGGAGATTGTTTTGGTGAAGGCCAGGGAGAGCTGCGAGGTGATGGTGAGAACCTGCTAACAGCAGGATGCACTGTGTGATGCGTGCCATCTTCTTCATCTTCCAGACTCTGTGCATCGAGCTCCTGATCACTGAACGTGCCTCGCCTTGTCGAGTTGCAGGAAGAACCCGAGCTCCGCCGGGAAGCACTGGCTGCATACTCTTGCCGGAGGCCTGGCAACAGCAAAGACAAACACTGGTTACCTACTTGCAGCCTACAGACAGCTCACTCAAATTCCTTCTGAGTTCTTGAACTCACATTTGCCTCATTATAATTCCTTGTATTTGAGGAATTAAATTTATTCTGGATTAATAACCAAGGAAGTTATCTGCCATCTGTTAATCTGTTTGCAGGCAAGCTCACTCCTTTTCCTTTGGCAGCAATTAGGATAGTTGTATTGTTTACCTGGCCCTCCCTTCTCTGATCCCCAGAACTCACAGCACAGGTCACATCTTTAATTTGATATCACATGTCACCCTCTAACAGCATAAACGTAACAACAACAAAAAAAGGCTACACGTTTATCTACACCTAGGGAAACTAGAATTCAGTTATATAACTGAAAGGAAAATTCTGCACTTCTGGACGGGCTCAGAGATAGACAAAGACTCATCTAGACTTCTGTTCTCTGCCCTATTGACTTTATGTTTTGCTAATTTAAATCCTGGTGTAAGCATTGATGCCAACAAGCCTAGATTACACGGAGGAAGCACCCATGCCCAAGACCACCACTTAGCCCAGTCTAACCATCATCCTTCTAGCACACACCATATGGTATAAGTTCCCACTCTCCAGTATTTCTTTTGTCCCTTGCCTCTACATCACAACTTCCTCTCCCCAGAGCAATGGTACAAGAACTACCAACACTTCTTGTACCATTCTTCTGTTATTACTGCTCAGAAGCGCGACAGAACACCACATCAGTACAAGACCTGTGCCAACAGACACACAAGGAATGCTTCACCATTCATCGTTTCCTTCTTGTTCTCAAGCTTCCACTAAGACAGAAACAGACTACTTAATAAAGGGCATTACAAAATATGGCTTTTCCTCATCCTTTATGCCAATACCTGCCTTTCTCAAATGTTACCAGTTCAATCTTCCTTCCATGGCCTCCACCAGCTTTCTCCAGGAGGACTTTGCAAGTCTCCTAGGTAATACCTGACTTCTTACCTCTCCTTAGACCCTTAATGCATCATTCTTCCTCCTTTGGTTAAAGGATTCTACCTTCTTCTAAGCACCTTCTTCTGGTGCTTAGTTTTCAAACTTAGCAACATTTAGATATCAGTTCTCTTCCAAAAAACCTTCCCATTTACTTCTTCTCAAGCCTTTGCAAGACTGCTCATATCCTGGAAGAACGTACAAGTGCTCACTACATCCTTTTGGGCTAGTAGAGAGTTGTCTAAGGATGCTACCCATCATTCTTCTATATATGAACAATACTGCAGTTGGGATCAATTACTCCATCGATTTGAAGCAGAGCACTTACTTTCTTCCTGCATTCGTGCTAAAATTTGCACATCTGTAACATCATTTAGCTTGTAATTTGATCCAATAGAGTCTTCATCCATCTCTGAAGCGCTTAACTCACTGTCCAGAGAGGACTGTGGACTTAGTGGAGGGTTTCTGTCTGTGGAGCTTTTAAGATGACCTAAAAAATAAAGCAACAGAATAATGTTTAGACACCAAGGCTGGCAGCCAATTGACAGCAAACTTAAGCTGAAAATACCACTTACAGTAAACAGAGCTTAGTCATTATCTTCTAAAATGAATAAAATCATTGTTACAATGGCAGAAGAAATTACTTTATTATATACAATCTGGTTCACATGTACCAAGTTTCAACTGCTATGATTACTGCACAGCTCTTATAGAAAGAACAACCACATACCTTCCTTGTTCATGCTTTTGTTCTCTGCACTTTGTAAAACTTAATTTTAAATGTCTATAACTTTCATATACATTAGGGATTTGCTGATGCATTGCATATTGATATATTTTCAAATCTTTGAAATGTAGTTTAGCTGAAAATGCTACTTCTTTGCTATACATACACATCCTTCGCTAAACTAGAGAAACTTTCCTGTTCACTGCCTTCCTGCCAGCTCTCCGTTACTAGCTATGTTCCATCATCCTATACTGCAGTCAGGCAGAGGATTGCAGCATACAGTGTAAAACAGAGCTACCTGCATGAAAACAATCTTGAGTAACAACTCTAGTAAATACACTGCTGTCAATGAAACACTCTTTCCCTTCCCTGAAAAGGAATCTGAAACAAATATTATAAGTCAACTTCCTGACTTCATTGTAGAGATACAGAGGTCCAAGTACCAAATTTCCTGACTCAAGAAAGTCAGAGTCCAAAATAAAGGCAGAACACATTGCCAGAAGTTGCTGTTTATATTAATCACTGTGAAGCATCAGGGAATGCTTTGAATTGAAATATATGCTTCTTCCTTGGATTTTATTGGTCACAGCACAGAGCTACTGATGACATTGACACTGTCTATACCAATTTTTTCCAGTGAACACAAGAACAACTAATACTTTACATGTACTACCAAGTCATCTGTCAAAAAGTCCTCCCTTAAGTTTAAGTATCACATGATACAAATTTCATACAAAACAAACAAACAAAAAAAAAATCACCCAACTCCCTTATTTTGGTTCATTCTGTGGTTTGATTCTTACTCTAGCTCCATGCCAATGTGATCTACCTGACATGTGTTTTTGTCAGGGAGGGGAGGACACACACACACACACACACTTACCTGAGGTACCAGGAGGTATGAGCTGTTTCACTAATGCAGATTTCACTGGTGTGGAGGAGGGAGAGTTGAAACCACTGCTGTAGGGGCTATTTGTATTTGGGCTGTAGGAGCTTGCGTAACTGACTGCACCAAAAGGGTTACTGTACAAGTTCTGTCTCTTGAGAACTGCATGAAAGAGGAAGGTAAGAACAAGTTATACTACAGAAACCAGTGGGGAAAAAAGCATAATACTATAAAATATTTTAATTACTAGACAAGCCAAGTAGAATGTGCCAGTTGCTATGCAGCTTAGTCTTAGACACAGTCTTACTGCAAAATGAGTGGGAGAAGACAGCAAGACAAAGTGATGACAGCTATTTTCCCAGGAAAAATCGGATCTAAAAATTGAATACATTACTGTGCCCAAGCTCTTTTCTTCCACTTGAGGTGTACAACAATACAACTAAGGAGGTTCTAGAAAAAGAAAAATGAAGAAATTAAACTTTTAAAGGGAACAGCATCATGTTCCTGGTACTGAAAAACAGGGCTGCAATTGGTGCAGTAATAATTAGGCCAGTGATATGGGTGGATTTGGAACATGGCATGGAGCTCTTGCATCAGACAGCTTGGTACTGAAATATTTACTAAATATCTTTTTATTCAGTGTAAGCTTTTTTTAGCTGCAAAAACTCTGCCTTTAGCAGCAAAGCCTCCAATAGCTCCTCCTCCCATCCCACTTTGCCCTTGGTCACAACCTCGTCAGTTGTGGAGGTGTGCTTCTACAGAAGCAGTAGACTAACAGTCTTCTAGACTCTTCCAGACTCTTGCTGAGAGAGACTTCTAGAACTTCAGAATACATGAGTGTTCTTGCAATAACTAAAGATAGAGTCTTTATGAGGAGCGTCGGATAGCCTTAGTACGTAGAACAGCACCATTTTCATACTAAAAATAAAAATCTAGTTATACAAGATGAAACAGCCAATATAAAATTAGACATTAGCTCTCAAAACACTTGAGGGGAGAGGTTTTTTTTTTTTCATTTCAGTATTTTTTTTATAATATTCAGAACCAATACGCAGTACACACTGTTTTAGACAATTTTCCAATAAGTCTTAACTATCTCTTTTGCTCTAGAAAAGAGAAATAGAAAAAGCTGTGTGTAGAAAAATCATGCACAAGTAATTTATTAGATTCATTTTACAAATTAAAACCATCTTTCAGACTTCAGAAATCTGATATTTGCTGTTGTTACAATTAAGAGACTAATTTATTCTGGCAGTTTCTGTAGCAATTCAAACCAATCATTAGTGAAGGCCAAAGCTAGCTAAAGAATGCTTGGTTTTGAGCAAGCTCAATGCTTGCTGCAGAAATTATACTCACACAGTATGGAAAATATGACAGTTCCTATTACACATATAGCCACATAGTTCTGCAAGGCGCTGTGCCGATCAGGCATTTGATATCAAATATTTAAATAAGAACAATCTACTGCCTCACAGTTAAAACTGCAATATGACCAAAACTGCTCTTTTCTGCTTCCAAATCTTTACAATGCAGCAATGTCTTCAGAAAGTAGCTCCTCCAGCAATGCTCTCTTGGGTCCCATGTAGGTCTGTTCCTGCAGTTTCTTTTGGGAGGTGCTCTACTCACTAAAATTCTGATACCATTTTAGACTGACATGTCATGATGGTGCTGGTTGGTTAGATGGTGATGAAAAAATGAGTCATGACAAGATGTCACCACTTGATTTAGAGAAAGAAGAGAAACAGATTGGATTAGAGAGACATAGAGGGGCTGATGAAGAGGGACATCAGCGAGGATTTGGGAGACCAAATAACAGATCCCTATGCAAAGCCTTATCAATGGAGGCTGAAACTGAAATATACTGAATCAATAAGCTGAATGATAGTGGTCCCTAATGTGCAACTGCTACATAAGATATATGGCACAAGATATTCTAGCAGCTGTGGGGTATTGAAAAGGAAAGTCACAAAAGCCCCTCTTTCTGAGGAAGCCTCTCATCACTCTATTTCCCCGAATACTCTGCTCTGTTCAGAAGAAGTTTCCTTTTTCATTATAAATCCACTTTTATCAGGCAGTCTTTTCCAAACAGACGTATCAACACCCATTTCATTACCACTATGCTTTTCCTTATTAGTACTGTAGCTGAGCTGCCATATACTCACAGTCACCACCGCTACAGACAGATTTTCAAGGCTAGGAAAATGAGAGGCCAATTTGTCCAAAGATAATTTGAATATGAACACTGTCAAGTTGATCCATTTCACAGTTGGAACCTCCCTGCCACTCTGCTCTCCCTGCTCAACTGTGACTAAGCTTTTAAGGATACCATAAGCAGTACAGAATTTGTGATATTTTGGGAAGATTTCTCTCCAATACTTAAAAAAAACAAGCCATGAACAGAACTGTTGCTGCTTATCCTGTAGTAATATCCAATCCCACATACTCAGTAATGTCATCCTGTAGGATCAGGATCATAATATCTCTTTCTGTGATCTGGGCATTTTATCATTGTTTAGAATTTGAGTTTAAAAAAAAAAATAGTTCAAAAGGCATGCTATAGTATTATTGATAAGAAACAGGCTCAAGAGATTTCAAATGGAGTTAAAGGTCCGAAAGAGGTATAGAAAATATATAAGGAACAGTAGTGCTGGTTAGTTGACAGGAAAAAAAAAATCTGTTTAGGCCTTTGGTGCTTTATTACTAGTAGAATATCAAAATGCAGCTGGTAAAACCATGATGGAGCAGGCACATTTGCCATCTCAAAAGGCCATGTGCTCAATCCTTTCCCAAATTTGATCTTAACCCCTTAACTTTACTAAGCTCTGTGCTAACATATCAGATATAAATAATGTAACAGTTCTGCTAACTTAATACAGTGTTTTAATCTAGCACAGAATACTTTTTCTCTCTTTAAGAGGAGGATCTCCAAGGATTGTGCTTCTTCCTGAAAACTTCTGACCAAGGCATAACTATGCAAGTGGCATAAAATTCCTAAATTAGACTCATGGTCTAATGTTTCCTTTCATTTTATCCACACATCGACAAAATAAAAGTTAATTTTTGTTTGAAAGTCATTAAAAAAAGTTTTAGATAGAAGTAACTGCTGCTTCTCATCCTACTCTCCCAAGTATTGTTCTGAATCCCCTAACTTTATTTCAGAACAGATATATACAAGTCAACACCATTCATATGTATGAACTTACCTGACATGGTCTGCTCCAGCCTGTGGATCAGTGACTTTTTAGCACATTCAATGTCAGGACTCGGGTAATCCAATACCTGCCTGCACCAAATTAATGGACTAACAGATTTTTGCACTGGAGTCAGTTTCTTCTTTGGAGACATGTATAACCTGAAAAGGAAAAAAAAAAGTCTTTGAAGACAAAATGGAATGTGATAAAAGATACCACATACTACACTACTACTGTTCTTAGACTATAACTACAGTACAAATCCCAAAATATTAGGACAACACAGGTTTTACTTTTAAAATAGCTCACTTGGATAGCGTCGCTCTGACAACACATACCTGTCGAAGCCTTTCTGGCAAGAGCAGAAGCCTATCTTGATACACTAGAATACATCAATTGATGTAGCAGAAAAAAAATGACTTCCCTTTTCAGACATATTAAGTATATAGGCAATTTCATTGTGCTACATAAATGCATAATTCAGAACTAACCTTTTGAGATTTAAGTTGGATCTACTTCAGAGGTAGATAAAGCAATATGCAACTGTTTCCTTAAACACAAAGATGTAGCAAATGATAAGCATGGTAAGTAACAGCACAAAACTGCACAAAATTGAACACAAAGTTACAGGCACAGAACAAGTCTAGCATTTTAGTATCCTTGAACAATAAAACAATGTTTTATTTTACTTATAGTTTGTACCCTAGCACCTGATCTCTACATTTCCTTTGGAACACAAAATGACTCTTTGTCCAACAGGGTGCACAGTCAAGCATCAAGAACAAGAAACAAGAGATAATGCAGATATAGGAGGGTAGGGGAAACAGCAAGACAATATTGTGGTTTGAGACACACTGAGGCTTCTGCCCATGAGCAGCCCCATTCGTGTATTTTGATGCCAGCCTTCTGTGACTGCAGAAATAAGCATTCCATTTCAAGAGCTTAAAAATTGAGCTGAGAAGTTCACTTCCCTCAAAGCAATGGAAAAAGTTTAATGGAAAAGCCATATTCAATTCCATACCAAATACGAATATTTGAGCTTCATCTTTGTACTGAAAAAAGAAACTTGGAAATTTAGTTCAACAAAAGACAGGGAACAGCAAGACTTACAGCCCTGACTAGCATTTTCGTATATGCTAAAATGGTTAAATAAACGTTCCTTCCAGAGCTGCCTGATAACACAGCTGATATCCCAAACGAATGTGGGGCTACCCAAGGCACGGTGGCATTGCAGCCGCCTGGTGTGCAGCTCTCCTGCACAAGGCTGACAGCAGGGATTCTTGTTTTCTGTGTGCCGGTAACATCAACACCACAGAGGGTATTCTCCACAGCTGCATTACGAGATTATTAACTCATCATCCTCTAGTTCTTAAGCTCAGTTTATTTCATAAAAATCTTTAAAAGCTTCTTTGTGTGTGTGTGTGTGTGTGTGTGACTTCTTAAAAAGGTTCTTAAGAAGCATGCTTTAAAAAAACTCACTCAAAATGCTGATCTGCTTGGTCAGCACATGCTTTATGCCACTCTTCCCCTCAAACACCAAAAAAATACTTTGCAAATGCAGGAGAAAGTCTATTCATTAGCCAATTGCTTTTAAACAAAAGATAATCAGTTTGTGACAACAAAACTACATCTGTATAAAACTGATATAGCACATAGACTATGGAAATATGTGAGATTTTGTTTAATCTCCGTGATTATGCATTTAATTAACAGTGCTAAAGGAATGCCCTTTCAGCATAATTCAAAAAGGGAAAAGTCAGTTTATTTCACTTCCAGAATTTCTGCCTCATCTTTCTCCACTTATGATATAGTTTATATTCCACTCTGTTACTGTACCCAGAATACTGGAATTCAAACTTGCCCACAGTAGTTTTATTCTATTACCAGAATAAAGTCCAAACAGTTAACCTAGCTAAGAGGTGGAAAGAACATTTTGAAGAACCAATTACAAGAAAAATGAGAATTAAGCTAGCTATAGCAGATGTATTAAACTCAGGAGAAAGAGTTATTTATATATAATTACATACACAAAGCATGTTACCTCTCCTAGCAATATCCTCAGCACACCATACAAATTCTGCCCAGAAAAATGCTAAGAACCCATCACCCGTTTAAACCCTTTGCCTGGGGCAGGAAGTGTCCGTTTTCACAGTAAACAATTACACAAATTGCTCTATTTTACATGATTATCTGCATAGTTAAAAGCTGTGATCAGCATTTACTGACTTTCTAGCACTCAGTGAAACTGTCTTTTCAGTTTCTTATTTTCCTGGAGGCTTCTCTATGCCAAGGTATGTTTTACCCAGCAAAACTGAGTCAAAGGCAACGAGCCAAGTCCTGTGCTGCACAGCGTCACTCTCTGGAGAGCTGACATACCTTGCTGTGTCTCAGAAGTCCCACGCACCTCTCAAGTGTTTAGAGTAACACCCAGGGCAATGCATGAGAAATAAAAGTACATGTCCTTTTTTAAAGGTACACCAACAGTCATATATTGAATAAACCCGCAAAATTAATCAAAACAGTATCTCCTAATTTAAACTCTAACACAGTCTTTCATTCAATCTTCAATAGCTGCATTTGTCTCATGTGCAGAGTATGCAGTGAAACTGTGCCAGACATGCTGTAGATTCTCCCATCTTTTTCTAGCCAATCAGTTTTAATAGCCTTGACTTCACATTTCAAGAGAAGTGACAACTGTAGAATATACATGGTCCATGTAACTCCACAGCCTCATGATAAACATGTGCACCAAAGCAATAACACTGGTTCTTTCAAGGCAGACATTTGCACACCAGGAAGTCCATATACACGTAGTATGAAGCCCATATTCCCTTATAAACCAGGGATTTTTATGCCCTATCTGGCACAAAACAGACAATAAGTTTGGAATCAGATGCAAGTCTATTCAATATTTAAAAATACAGTCAGGTAAAGCAAGACTGGGGCAAGGGAGAAAACTTCTTCCTCTCTTCCCTACAGTAGGGAGGGAGAAAGAACAGAAAGGAAATTACAGAATTAAAACACAGAAATAATGTCACAAAGCTAAGTGATTTCTCTGTCAAACTAGTCAAACTACAGCTTGACTCGAGATACAAGTACTCCATAACTGAAGGGCTTTCCAGAGCAGACGCATTCCTATTTGTCCTGCTTATGCATACTACAGGGATATAGTGCCGAGAGCAGCACAGCAGCTTGAAGACTGGAGATGATTAATATGACCTCATACATTTTAAACACTATTAAACCACTTTCTAAAAACAAGAAATTGAAAATGATTGAGGAAGCTGACAGCTTATACTTTGCACCCATATCGCAAAGGTTGACACACCAGAAAACTATTCTTCAACCCACACACAGTACAAAACACTACAATGCAGTGACACAAGATCAAGAAAAAGAAAACATTAATTAAAAAAAAGCCAAGTCCAAGAGCTTTGGTCTATTTTGTAAGAGCAATAAGAAACCTAAGCACTGTGATTCTGATGCTCGCAGCAATCAATGTTCCCTTGCTTTATTTGTCCCTAGTGGACTGTGCCACA
Source organism: Crypturellus tataupa (assembly GCA_034781795.1). Classification (NCBI taxonomy): domain Eukaryota; kingdom Metazoa; phylum Chordata; class Aves; order Tinamiformes; family Tinamidae; genus Crypturellus; species Crypturellus tataupa. The sequence continues at coordinate 3,783,022 of JAWLRI010000344.1, read as the reverse complement.
GCAGCACCAATTAGAAGTTTAAAGCAATCAGGGGCTGCGCTGACCAGTCGTTTTTAAGATGATCCAGGACAATGGGGGTAAAGCTGCTGCAGAGAGCCCACTGCCCCTTCATGCTCACATGCCACCGTCAGCCTAGCAGGGCAAGCTCAAGCACACTACAACAGGACACAGCAGAGCTGTAGGAAGCTCTGGAACAGAGGACATGGCTGGTAGGTAGGAATGGGCTGCTGCCAGTGAGCGCCTCACCTGCTGAACACACACTCCGCATCAAAATACAGGGAGCTGGCGACCATGGGCACAACAACCAAAGGCCAGAAAGAAAGGAGAGTCTTTGCACCAAAATCTTCCTACTGCTTGTGTGCAAGGGACGAGAATCATGCAAACGAATATAAAGTCACAGGACTGATGGCAAGTGGAAGGAACTTGAGGTAAAGCTTGTTTGTTTTAGCCACATTAGCTTCAAGTAAAGGAGCCAGATACATTAGAGCCACTGAAATCAGGGAGCATACAAAACACATCATAGGTTAAAGGAGGATCAAAAAAGCCACTTGAAAAGAGGATGTGAAGGCAAAAATAAAAGACCAATGACAAACTAGTACAAAACTTCCTTAAAATAAAGGGGAGAGGATCTCATTAAAAAAAAAAAAAAGTTGCCAAAAGCAATTCAGGAAACGACAACACTGGAGCATCTTGAAAACACAGCAGCACCATCAGTCTACAGTTTTCAGGAGTCTTATTTGGGGCAGCTTAAAGAAGTTAGTTTTTTAAGATGAATATTTTAGACAAACAGCTGCCAGTCAACTCTGAAGGGAATCTCTAGCTGTAAAGAAAATAAGCCCTATGTCTAGTTCTGCCCAAATTTGGCCCGCAGATTTCCTCCTCCCTCACCCTCCCCATAGTTACAACCCTCTAGTTGCAAGCGCCTGGGAAACACACTCAGTCTGTAACTACAAATCTGTCTCCATACTCAACTAAACATTTCTAGCTCTGTCTGAATATGTGAATTGCAGTAAAACTAACGTTCTAGCAAAAATAAGATGAATACCATTAAAATGCTTTAACAAGCTCATTAAGCCTTCATATAAAAGTGACGCTTTTCAGCTACGTGCTGCTATTTCAGTTTGATTTTGGAGGATTCAAAGGGGGCTACAAAGCACTAATGTTCACTGGTAATGCAACTATCTTTTTGCCATCAGTAATTAAAGGTAGTTAGCTTGGAATTATAGGCAGTTACTCACTTCATCTCAGGGGAAGATGCTGTTGTCAGAAAGGGATGTTGGAGAGAGGAATAAGACAGCACACAAAAGATGAGACCAGAAACATACGAGGCTTTCAAGAGCTTGTGAAACTTTTATCATCATCTTGAAACTGTCATCACCACACAGATTTTGTAGAAAACTCTCCACATTTTAAGAAGCTTTTCAAAAGGAAATTGTTACACTAAAGTGGTATTGGAGGTGCTTATATGAAAGGAAGAGTGTTTGCAAGTTTTGCGTACAATTAAACACAAGCATTCCAACCTAAGGTCTGTTTCACCACTAGCATTGTGAGTTCTACTAAGACCTATAGCAAACAGAAATGTCATGATTATGAAGTCCATTTTAGGAATACAATTAGGATACTAAAGTAAATCCATTCACGAAACCCACACTGAAGCTTTCATGATATCCAAATATCAAGCATGCTTATAAACCAAAAATATCCACACAGAAACTATAAAGAGGGAGAAAAAAAGTAATTCCCAGGACTCTTTCAACAGTTCTCAGACATTCATTTCACAGTAAACAGATTAACCCAAGTCATGGGTCAAATATTATTTGATCTTACTAGTTGCATAATCTGATAAGCAGCGATTAGAAAAATTACCAGGTTATCATGAATGCTTATTTTCATATTATCTTCCTTTTGCGAAGTCATTACCTGAATTTGTTCAAAACCCCCAAAGTCAGATTCACATTTAATCTGACAAAAAATGAAAAATGAGTTTCTTTTACTTAGGTTACAAGGCAGAAACTGATCAGAGCCTGTTCAGTTTCCAAGAAACTGAAGACCACCTTAATACAATGCAATTTTAGCAGTTGGAGGGGAAAGAGTGCAATGTAAAACTCTTCCCTAGCAGAGATATTTCATTTAGGAGTAAAAGTCCTAAAAGAGTCATCCTACATTCCGCCTGCTCACTATGGCAGATTCTAGGGTACCAAAAATGAAAGCCAGTGCTCAAAGGAGATTAGCAAGATGAGATGAAAGACCCACTACAGGTGACAATAAAGAGTTTTACCTTCTATATCTTAAAGCAGCAAGTCTGCCAACTAAAAAGAAACAGATGACTGGAACAGAGACATAAACCATTAAAAAGAGGCACCAATTTAACAACTAGTGAATGAGAAAGTGAATAATAGTAAAGGCATTTGTGTTGCATTCTAAGCAAACATGATAATCAAGGAATATCAGGCCTTCAAAAAACACTAAAACAAGTATTACTTTGAAGCATTAATCTTAATATGAACAGCCCACCAACATAATTTCCACATTTTCAAATGGGCCAGCACATGCCTTTTGTTTGTTAATGAAATCAGCCAGATGTTTGCTATTTCAGCACAACTAAGGGGGCTTTGGTCTGAAGTGACAAGAAAGCATCTGCTAAGTGCCAGGATAGCTTTTATAACAACATAATATAAGCGTCCTTATGCAACTGCTCAGAAATTTGCTGATCAATGATGTATATAAGGCAGATATACAGCAAGCTCTACACTATACTATACACATATCACATGTAAGTTTTGAAGTACTGCTCTGACACTTGAAGCTGCTCAGAAAGCTCAGCTGAGCGGCTATAAAAGTTAGCCCCAAGCAGGTCACAAGGTAGATTCACAGCAGGTCATCTCTCTGCACTGACTGCCCACACATACACTTCAATACTGCACCAAGCTTGAGACAAGTCACTCCTAAGGTGTAGCACGGGCGGCCACCCCATGAGTTGCTCATCGCCGCCCAGCCTCACCTGGCAAGTCTGGTTGGGAGCTGCATCCGCGTCCTCCCGCTCTCCACACTGCTCCAGGCCCTGCCTTATTATTATTAATCAATTGAAGAGTTTAATTAAAATTTGAATAAACTCAGTGTTAATTTAGCAAACTCTACATGGGACTGAGGTCCAGTACCCTGTGTGTACCCATATTTGCAACCTTTGGTACTCTATTAAAAAGAAGGTTTGAGCCCCTTTATGTAGGTTTTAGATGTATACAGCCAAGAAAAATCAATCTAAAGTCACTTAAATTACTGAAAATATATATTTTTAAGATTTTCTCACCTGATAAATTATTTAAGCATGTTACCACATCTCCGGCCTGACTAACTATAATGAAATGAAAATAAACAGCCTCAAAATTCAATAGTACCACATCTGTAATAAAAACTACTACTAGAGCAATTGTACCAGAGTTCTTTTCACTTTAGTAATTTTAGATTGGTTCTACCCTTCCATTTTTCTACCTTTCCACATATTCATAAGCATTTAAAGAATTAAAATCTAAAAAATCTCACCAACTGCAAGATGTGAAGGTTGTCTAAAAGACAGGAACTGAGGTATTTTCTGTCACAGCATTTAGTGTTCCATCTTAAATTCACAATCAAATGCCACAGGCACCAATCTAGGTAGTCCTTTTAGTCTAACCAAATCAAATTTACCATCAGCATTTATCACAAGCTCCTATCAAGAGATTATTAAATTACAGCAAGAAAGGACAACTTTTTTTTATTAAAACACATGGCAATATTTCCTGACATGCAAGACAATAAGCATTCTTTAACAACTATCCTCATCTAGGTACATGCTTTTTTCTCTCAGTTGCTGTCCCGTCTGGGATTGAAATGTGGTAGCAGACTCACTAAAATACTAAGCAAGAAATGAAGACATATAACAGATTGCATTTAAGCTCTGCTGTCCTTTGAGAATCAAAATTTGCATAGAAATATGACTGAAACCACAATGAAGTGTAATTACGCAGTCAGTAAAACATTTAATCTCAATATACACCCGTCATAATGTTGAAATATGTGTTGAGATATATAATCCTCATTTTTAGAAGTAAGGGAGACTAAATCAGACAGCCTAGGCCATTTGTCAAAAATGTGATACCAGCAAATGCAGTGCTCAGTGAATGATGCTACCACTCCATCAGTGTCCAAAGCCACATAAACAAAAACAAACAGCATTTATGCCACTAGTGTCACTGTATGTTCTGCAGAGACATTTTAATTTCACTAGAGGTACATTATTTTGACCCACAATTTAGGATTAATAAAAAAGTTAATACTTATTATCATCAGAAAACACAACAATCCCAAGTCCTGCCCTCACACTCCAAGCTTCCTATTTAAATTTAGAATAGCTTGTTTTCCTGAAAGTGTTATAAATCAACAGGTTACAGGGCATAAGATGGGAAACAGGAGTAGCTGCCTTGCACAAACTTGCCATCTGGAAGATGACGCCCTGTGTTAATTTAGTAAGCTTGGGCTGGATGAGAATAAACTCACGCTCTCATATTTTTCTAGTGGGTCAGGCTGGATTTCAGCCTTATGAATTCTCTAAGGAAACACAAATATCCTATCCCCCCAGAGCAACTAAAACACTGCCCACACTTGCAGTCACTTGAGGGTTTTTAGCAGTGCTCACTGCAACTCAGGAGGACTGTTTCTTTCTGCCTCTTTTGCCTGGCGCTGAGCTTACCAGCAGCTCCAACCCAAGGCAGGCTGCTTTTGTTCGCTTTCCCTCCACAGCCACCCTTGCCCTGAACGCCTGGAGTTCAGCACGGCGTTAGGAGGCGCCGAACGCGCCCAGTGCCCCACAGGAGCCTGGATGGGCGTAAGGAGCGAGCAGCCGCGGGAGCCACTGCCCAGGTAGCTCCTTGGAGGCAGGGCCCGAGGTGGTCGCGGTCCTGGATAGCGACTGCAGGGTTACACAGGCCCGGGACGAGGAGGAACACTGCTTCCATAGGTCGGAGAAGGCAAGGCTTAGAGCACAGGGCTTCAGAGGAAAGCAAACACATGCACAGACAGCACACGGCGGAGCCCGGTAATTCTGCCCTGCCCCAGCAATTCCGCCCAAGTTTCCCAGCGCTCCCTTAAGGCCGCCGGTGCCGCCCGGCTGCCCGCGGCCCCATCCCTGCGAGACAAAGCGCGGGCTCCAGGCGCGGCGCTGCTGCCCGGCCCAGGCCGCGATGCCCCCGCCGCCCCAGCGGGGCCTCCTTCCTCACCATCCGCTCTCGTCCTCCTCGCAGCCCGCCAGTCGCTCCAGCTCGTCGGGCCTCAGCAGCAGCGCCTCGTCGAGCAGCCCCGCGCCCTCGCCGCCCGTCGCCTGCGCGATCAGGCTGCCGATGAAATTGCCCGCCGCGGTGGCGAGGAACCAGGTGCCCATCATCAGGCCCGTCATGCTCGGCACCGACAATCGCGTCATCGACGACAGGCCGATCGGCGAGAAGCACAATTCGCCCATCGAATGCAGCATGTAGAGCAGGATGACGAAGATCG
>JAWLRI010000344.1:3767173-3777396 GCA_034781795.1 Crypturellus tataupa | reverse complement strand
GGGCGGCGGAGAGACCCCGCGCGGCGACGGGCGCTTGGGGCTGGCGGGCGTTGCGGCGCCGTGGCGGCTGCGCAGCTGCTCGTTCTGCTTCTCTAGCTTCTTCACGAGCTCCTGCAGCTTGCGCACCTCCGCGTCCGCGTTCACGCTCGCGCCCAGCTCCTCCATCATGTCCGCCCGCGGCAGCGGCGGGGCGACGGCGGCCGCGCCGCCCCGTCTACATGGCCAGGGCCCCGCGGCAACAGGAGGAGGAGAAGGAAGAGGAGGAGGAGGAGGAGGGCGGCGGGGCGGGGCACGGCCGCCTCAGCGCTCCTGGCGGGTGGCGGCGGGGAAAGCCGGGCGCGCGCACCCGACCGCCATCTTCCCGCCTCCCTCCTCCTCCTCCGCCCGCCCCGCCCCGCTGACGTCAGCACGGCGAGGCGCGGCGCCAACCACCCGGCGAGGTGACGTCACGGGGCGGGCTGCGGGCGGTGGCCGTTGGCGGCCGTTGGCGGGCGGCGGCGGCGAAGCGCGCGTGGCGGCCTCGTGGCTATAAATAAAGCGCTTAGAGGGGCCTCCGGGGGAATAGGGGAGTGTGTGCGCCCTGTGGCAGCGTCCTCTGCGTGACACGCAGGTGAACCTTTCTCCCGGTGCTGCTTAAGCTTTTCGAATTAGCGATCTAAAAGGTGACCTGTGCTTGTTGCTCTTGGTAATGCTCTTACACCTTTTGTTGTGAGGGAGTGATGGGGGCTGTGAGCTTGTTCCTCATTTCACTGAGCTGTTCTTCAAACTATCTGCCTCCCACCTTCAGCTGCTGGGAGTGCTCCAGCTCCCTTCCATCCCCCTGTGGATGGGCCTGCTGTACCATCCCTCTGTTCATCTTGTCCCTAACTCCATGTATGGTGGCAGCTTAAACTGGGGTCAGCGCTTGCTGTGCAGAGGTAGGGACACTGGCTACCTGGCAGGATGTGTGTAATCTGCAGGGGTGACACAACAGATGAGCTTGGAAAGCGAAGCAAGGAGATCTGGGTGATGTGGCTCACAGAAGGCTGTGCAGAGGAGGGGCAAAATAATCTTTATCAGCAGAAAATGTAACCAGAAGGTGTATAATTGTCATTTTTTTATATATAACCATTAAATTATTTTGGCCTGTGAGTTGAGACCTTTAGGACTCTGCTAGATATAGCTGTGCTCACTGATACTGTATTAATAGCTGTGCATGGAAGCTTGTAGATCCAGTTTGTCTCTCCTAGTTTGGTGTGATTTGGTACCTAGTCAAATGTCTAAAGGAAATCCAGGTATATTCTCTGGTAACAGTTAGTTTATTAACAAAACCTGCAGTCCTTTAAAAAAAAAAAGAAGGAAAATGTGAAAAAAACTATTGAAAGTACAGTTTTTCTGTGCAATGTTGCTGACACCTCAGTAGTTAGTACACATAGTAGTGTAATTAAATCTATGCAGAGAAGTTTATTCTAAGTTAGTACATTTATAGAAGGAGCTTAGCGCAAAGCTTTCTTATTTAACCACCCTCAGTCCAAAGGTTGGTGGTGTGATCAACCTTTAGTCTGTTCCATTAATCATGCTTTTATAATAGCAGTAGAAGTAGTTCAGCTGCTATCCTGGAGCTACTGGGATCAGGGTGGGACTTGGATGGGAGACAGAGTGTGAAGGGGAGCTATGATGAGGGCTGGGCTGTGGGGAGGAGGCAGACAACGTGGAGAGAGCATCAGAAGGCCCCCCTGGTTGCTGGGAGCTGCTGAGTTAAACTACAGCAGTTCCTTGTGGTTATGTTGTGTGCAGGGCTCTCCTCTACAAGGTAATGGCACAGCTGAACAGAGCAGCTGGGCACTGCCTACATCCCGCTGCTTCTTCCCTTCCACTTCCTCCTCCCCTCCTAAATCCCTTTTATGTTCTGTCTCTGCCCCAGGCTCCCCATGTGAACTTTCTCAGCTGATGACTCCATTACTTGGCAGCCAGCAGATCACTGGCAATTCCTTCTCCCCACAGATGCGCTGTACAATGTGCACAAAGATGCTTGGATTTGGGAGAATACCCAAGGGGGGAAAAAGAAGTATGAGAAGTGCTGAATCCTCTGCTATGTTTACAAAGAGAAGAGGCAAATGAGATTAAAAAGAAAAGTTGCCAGTTAATAATCATCATAGTCTGTAGTTGAACAGCAAGGACTGTAATCATGCTTTTTCATTCACTCTTTTGCTGAGAGTACCTGTCTTGCTTTTCAGGATCTGAGGCAAGCAAATCTTGGACCAGAAGTCTCCCATTAAATATCAGTCAATAATGGCCTCTATAAGGATCTTAGTCATCAGATTCTAAGCTTGTACTGGCCAGATGCGGAAGATCACACCCAAGCAAATGCTCTGGGATAATTAGACACAGGTAGCTTTAAGTGATACTAATGCCACAAGAATGAGACATTTCCACTGTGTCACAAGAGCCCAAGAAGTATGTCTGCATGTTAAAATAGCCCTTTGCAGCACTAAGAGGGAATGAGGAGCAATCCCTCCAAAACATAATGAAAAAGCTAGGCAAAGTCACTATGTCACTAAAATTCAGCACATATCTCCCTAACAAGTGGTAGCTGGTGAAAAGACTCCCATTCTAATTGCCTTTGGGCCCTCCAGCCTGTGTTTTATGGCTGTTGTTTAGTGCACTGCTAGAATTTTATCTGGTAAAACTGTTAGAATAAGATGCAGAAATCCTTATTTCATTTGTAACCTGGGAGAAAAAAAGTTCTCTTGAAGGAAAGAGTGCATGAAGTTAATATTTGTAGCAATGTTTAACTTCAGGCTAGGAAAACTAGACAGTTTTATAGGCAGTTTTGTTTAGTCTTTTGGGGAAGTTTGTTGCCTGCCAGACCTTTAAAAGGGGGTACTCAGCAGGGCCACACATGTTCATGTCAGGCTGTGTTTATCTAAACATTTGACAACATAAAATTATAATTTGTCATTGCAATATATCATATACACAAATATTGAATATGTAGTGAAATAAGTATATGTCCCTTTCAAAATTAATTTCAGAACTGTTAAGTTGGTTCAAATGAATGAATCACTGCTGTAGGTTTTCCTTTTTTATAACAGATTTTTCTAAGTATATATGGCCTCATAGGTGATGAGAAGACACATTTAGTCCATTAGGCTAGATGTAGGTCTGGAAACTCAAAATATGCAGTCAGTGTCTTTACAGAGTCTTTTAGAAGCTGTTAAAGATTGAGCTTTGGATTGAGCGAAATATACTCAAAAAGCTTTATAAATCTTTTTAGAAGTTGGTCAAAGGGCTACTGTGTTCACTCATGACCCTATCACATGAAGATGACCCATATTCAATATACTGGTGGTCTTACCAAGTTGCAATCTTGTGTGAAGGGCAGGCAAAGTTCCGGCCAAGTTCTGCCGTTGAATGGACACCTATTTTCAGCAGTGTCCATCAGATACAAAATATAGTTCTTCATCATGCGTTAACATACTTCTGTTTTCTGCACAGAAAAAAAAAATCATAACATTTTGACCACAGTCCCGTTTAAAGGTGTTCTTTGTGCTCCAGATCTGGAGCAAGAGAACTTTTAGGATATAGAACGAGCAGATTTCTAATGAGGTGGGTATTCATGGCCTACCATACGGCTAGACAAAAAGTGATAAACATGTAGTTCAATCTTTATAATTTGTAAGTTAATTTAGACTAGTAAATCTTTTTAAGATTTTCATCAGAGCTGAGTATTGTAATAAATCCTCCCTGTCACTTCAGACACCCCACATTCATGCTGGGTTTATCATCACAGTGTCTGAGTACCTTCCACAGGTTTTAGAGATTTTGCTCTGTGAAGAAATATATTTATTTTGCACAGCCGCACGTAAAATTCATTAATAAATGCAAGTTCAGTTTTGTTATGGGGTTAAGTGCCAATATCCTAATTACTATTTAGAAAGCTGCTGAGCTTAACGTGTTTAAAATGTGTGATCAGACTAGAGTGACAGAAGTCTGGGAAAGGATTTTCTGCTATTGAGAAGATTCAGGATTTATGTTTGTTTACAGACTACAGTGATTTAATTTGCTTGAGTAATACTGAGTGAAACCTTGTATGACACCACCCAAATGAAGCAATCTGCTATTATACCACTCCTAAAAGTTTTAAAATGTCCTGAGAACTCTCCTGCCACACCTTTATTAGCAAGCCAATTCTGTTAGGAAAACTATTCTGTTGTGCTCTAGTGATTCCTAAAACACTTTTCCCTCAATGCTCTTTTAGCAGGAAAAAAAACAAATTGTGTTCAAAATGTAAAATAATTGGTAAAAGAGCAATTTTCAAACATGCTAGAAGCTTTTAATGCTGCATTTACAGATATACAGACCAGGTTAGTATGTTTCAAAAACCCTCTTGTTCGATTTTTGTGAACCTTTGTAACTGCAAAGGCAAGAGAATACAGATAATATTGCACAGCCAAACTTTGCAACTAAATTTGCTTCATGCTTGGTTCTTTCATCGTTTGTATTTAACAAGGCTGTGCTTCTGACTGAAAATAACGTACTGATGCTAACAAGAATATTTTGGATTTTCAAGCAAGAAGCGAAGATATTGTGTGACTGGTTTTATACATTTGTCTAATAATGGAAAAACTTTATGCAAGTTCTCTGTTCTGAGAACTTATTTTGGTACTTTGCCCAGTACAGAAGGAGTCGGTCGCCATCTAGTGACACCAGATTGTCACACTAGCAGAGTCCAAACCAGCCATACAGTCCTCGTGGTGAAGCATTGGGACCCCATGGACATGAACGCCAAACTCGCCTTCGGAGTTTCTGATTTTAAGTTTGCCTGTGAGAAACTTGTGGCATGACGTTAACCTCTGGCTGATGCCAGGTGTGTTGTGCAAGATGATCATGTTCCTAAACCACATAAGTGCCTCTATGGTTTACTAATGGTGTGGCAGGCTGGTTGAACACTGCTTCCCAGGTTCTCCTCCACCACCTGGGAAATGTCCCAGTACTTCCCTGCCAAATGCCGGCACACTTGCACGCCCACAGGCGCGTCACTGTGGTCAGGAGAGGTGCCTGTTGGCATTCCAACACAGAAGAAAGCTGGGGACTTTTCCTGCATGGATGGTTTCCCACCAGAGTGAGAGGCACTGTCTGAGCAGTGGCTAAGTTCTAGTTAGCAATGCATCATTCTGTAGCACTGGATTAGGCCTTACAGTGTAACCATTTGCAGTTTGTTGATTTTCCCTTCAGCATCAATGTTGTCATTTACAATAGAATTGTGGCTTCTGGATTCTTGTATAGTGAGGTTTTTTTTCTGTATTAGGTGAAGGCTGTTTTTATCCTACAGTAGCAAAGCAACAAATAACACATAGGAACAAGCAAAACATTTCTGCTTGCATTGCTGCTTTTTCTAGCGCTGTTCACTTTACTGTCCTTCCTTGCTCAAGAGCACCAGCTGGTGCCCTGCAGGAGAGTGGAACTGGCCGCCCCTGTGTCTGTTAACAAGGGTGAGCAAAAGGGAAAAGCTCTGCAGGGGAGAAAAAATAAAAAAGAAAGAGAAACTTTAAACTTATTTGTTTCCCAGGACATATTTCTCAGTGCCTAATTAAGTGCATACCTTCTAGTTGAAGCCACAAGAAGAGCTGTCATTAGATTTCTCATTACAGGAATATTATGTTATTTGTGAAGGAAAGGCAAATTAGGACAATATTGTTTGGAAACCACAACAAATTAAGAGAGCAGGCTGTGTAGCAGAGTTTCTAAGGATCTGCAAGATTGCAGGCACGTGGCCCTCTCGTGGTGGCTCTTAGGAAAACCAAATGAAAATTGTTTGGCCTTGAAATTGCACAACAGGCTCTTGCCATGTATTAGCAAGGTTGGTGCAGTGCTGGTGCAAGGTTGGTCCCCAGTCTGCAGCTGGACATCGATGAATGATTTGGTGTGAAAACTCATTACACTTTTTCTGCTATAATGCTATGGAATTATTTGCTGTGTTTTCAATATGATCTTGACATTCACCAAGCAGACTGGATGACTGATAATGCAGTAAAAATAGCTTATTTCTTTTCATATGTTTATATTTTTAAGACTGCAGAAAAATTTTAAGCCCTTCAGCATTAAGTAGAATGTGCTGTTTCATTAGCCATCCTCATACTTTATATTTTCTCCTTTTCTATAATTATTCTTTGTAGAATTTAAGATCTTTGATCTAAGGAATCATTGCCTATTTATTTATTATGTGCTTAGTTTGCTTCTGGTGCTGTACAAATAAAAATGTTATTCAATGGGAAGCCAAACTGCTGAATAAGATTGGCTGAAATATTTTCAAAATCTTGGTGCTGATTTTGAATTCTGAACACATATTGTGCAGTGAGTTAACTGCAAGGCACCTGGAGTTTCTTTAAACCAATGCTGCAGAGATTATCCAAGATATTATCTGAAATATTCATCCCAAACAAATGGAATAAATGCAGGAAATAGCTCCATTTACAATTAGCAGAAAAACCTTTCATATTATGTGTAAAGGGAGCACCTACAGAGAACAGAAAAGGAGAAAATACTTGGACAAGCAGGAAGCACAGGGAAAAGGTGAAACTGTCACAAGTGAAGTTGGGTAAGACCCTGCAAAGGAAATTCTAGCATATAATAAAAAAGTATGTGATGAATGAAAGTGATTAATGAAATGCACTGTAGGGCTGAGCTGCTACAAAAGAAGGGCTCCATTAACAGAGACTGAAGTGACAGATGTAGGATGCAGATTAACAACAAAGGGCAAGGGAATGAGAGACTAGTAAGAATTTCTTCGGTAAGCACAGGGCCATCAGCTACTGACTAGAGATGAAGATATGGCTGTTTAGTCAATTGTTACTCATGGAGTGTTGGAGGACAGCTTCTATGATACCCGTCATGAAAACCTAAATTACTTCTGATGACCTGGAGATAAAATCTTTCAAATAAATTAAAGGGAAATATGCAATGCTGAGACCCTATCTGGAGTACTGAGAACAACTCTGTCACAGTGAAGCAGGATTAATACTCTGAAAGAAGTTCAGAAAAGAGGATCTTCAAATGATCAGGGAGATATTAAGACCATGAGTACAGACCCACAAGTTTCTTGCTTAGATGTTGTTTCAGAGAATGTATCATAGCTCACTGTAAAGAAAGGTTAAAATAAGGGAGGAAGAACTATGTAAATTAAAGGGCACTGCCCAGAGGTAGAGGAGTATAAGATATCACTACATCTGTGCTGATAATAGAGTTGGGAGGACCAGATAATCTAGCGTTGTTCTTTTCTATGAGGACAGGAGGCAAATGATTTAGCTATCTTCTGGACTTTACTGCTTCTGTTAGTAGCCCTTGCGGGGTTGCCCATGGGAATCAGTGATCCGGGAAGTTTTCTAGCTCTATGTTCTGGTGTCCTCTTACTCAATTTATCCCTGTTCTGGCTGCAGGTCTACGTAGATTGAACTTTTGCTTATAAGAAGCAACTCACTGATTTACATGCTTAACTTCAAGCACAAGTTTTGTCCCATCAGGTCTTCAGGTCTCATGTGAAAACATGAATCACGAGGAGACAGGGGTGAAAAATGGATCCCCTCATTTAAATGCAAGCAACCCAACCCAGTCAGGGTAAAAAGGCAAAATTTTGCTGTATTTTATAAACCAAATTTAACTCATCTGTTCCATCAGTGGAATCTGTAATCTATTCCATCAGTGCATAAAAATGAGAAATACGATATATTGAATGAAATAATGAAAGTCTGCCCATATCTGACTGCTTTTTAAGTCAGTAAGAATTATTTAAACACCTTGCTAAATCCAGCTAAATCCAGCAGAATATCAGTTCCTTTTGTAATTCAGGTAAGCTGCAAAGTTGGCGTACCAGATTTACTGTTGGATAAGCCATAGAACTGGGGTATTTTTTTGCAAGTGGTAAGTATGGCTGTGCCAGTAAATACAACATGTTCCAAATATCCATTGGCATCTGTTTCACACCTATTAAAACACGTACTGATAAATTCCGGCATTATAGCATGGTAAGGAACATAGCAATACAAATGTCCTACCTTGTTGCTAGGATGGATATCAAATATATAAACCTTTTAAATAAAGGATTTCTTTACCAAAATTAAAGCCAAGAAATAATTCTGAATATGCTGTTGCCATCACACAAACATCCTGCTATTAAGTGATAACAACACACTAGACCCAACATGTACATTTTATCAGAAGCAGAAGGAACCTTCGGCAGAAATCCGATATTACAGGATATTCCTGTAAATATCCCTTTGCAGTATTCTAGGCTTGTTTGTGCCAGCACGGTTTAACTGATTTTGTCATTTCCAGCATGAAGCAATCTGTAAAGTGTGCCAATGAACTGTAGCCTTTTAAGTGTCTATCTGAAAGGCTGAGTCAGTAATTGTGAGGGATTCATGAAGGATATGATATCAAAATAATAGAAGGGACAGATTGATCCCAGGTGAGAGATACTGTAGTCAGTGGTACTCTAGTGTTAAGTACGACCCAAGATAAAGCTTCTTTCCAGAGGGACCTGGAAGTTGAAGTGGCTGTGGAAATACTGTCTGCCCCCCATCACAAGCAAGGCCCCATGCCAGGCTGTGGCAAGATGCTAGTATCTGATGCAGTCAGAGAAACTTTGAACTTCATTTATTACCTGGTCTAAGCCAGTCCCAGTACTGTACAACTCTTAAAGTATGAAAAGTAGTTTATATTCAGACCTAGAGAGCTGTGCCAAAATGGCGAAGTCAACCCTTGGTGGGAAGTTTAGAGAGAGAAAATTCAAAGACCTCTTATTTTTTGCCAAGAATGTAGCAGTTTCTCTTGATTTCCCAGCTCAAACAATGTGGCAGGCTGGCAAGAACCACACATTTTCTATGGACTCAGTTCCTACAATTGTTTACAAGCCAAATGCCAGGCTAGCTAGTAATCGGTCAGCTCATTTGTAGCCATGGCACAGACATCTATTACCAATGCTACTACTGTATATTAGAACAAAGAAGCACATGAGCGCAAGGAACATGCAATAGTCTTCCTTTCTCATAAACATTTTGGCAAGACAAACTTGAGATTTTTTTTTTCTCCAGACAGTAATTCTTATTACTAAAAAAAAGTCTATTTTCTCATCACAATTGATTTTCTTAGAAGTCAAGCTAAACAGATTGCTGTTTCTGATTCATTTCTTTGTTCCCTGAAAATCCTGCATTTACAACAGAATCCTATGAAGTACAGGGGGTCCTAGTTTGGCACAACAATAAAAGCATTGGCTGTCGTAGCATTGTTGTGGTTACGTAGTTTGACGTGATGAGGCAAATTGTTTGTTTCAACTTTCTCATTATATATTTAAGAGATGGGGGGGGGGGTGTGAAGTAAAGGAGGTAGAAGGAATGAAGCATGCAATGAAAGGCCAGTTGGGCCCTCCTCATACCACCTGCAGGCTCCCCAGCTACCCCGTATCTACCGATACAGTGCAGCCAAGGATGCAGTGTTTGTCCCCACTTAGTTTTGTCCACAGCAGTGGAAGTCATGGGGGATTGTTAGACAAAAATATTACATTTTCTATCCTCATTCTACAAAAGTATTTAACTGGTAAATATTATTTGAAAAGAGAAGTGAATATCAGTTAAGTAAAATATTTTAATATGAGCTTACCTTTAATAACAAAGGTAATTTCAACCATTTTGAAAATATACAATAGCAATGACCATCAGTGAAGAATAAGAAAAGGTTATTAGGATGAATACAAGATGTCATGAAGTTCCCTATAGGGTAAATTCCAGTAGTCAATTAAGCAGTGAATTTATTTTGAACTGTTATTACTGGATGCCAAGAACTGACCTGCTGACATATTCTGTGAGTTCAAATTCATGGCAGTTTCACTAAGAAGGTGTCTAGAAAAATGTCACCGAGTTCAGAAGCGGAACTTCTCGTGGTCCTCAAGCTTTTGGCTAGATGATCTTCTAATCCTAATTTTTAATCCTAATTAAATCAGTTTAACCTATTTATATACCATGCCATCGCAAATGGAAAAATATTTTTGCCTACTGAGGAAGAAAAATTATATTCATTTTATCATTTTTGTTTTGTGTTGTAAGCCTATGCAGAGTTTCACATGAGACTGTAGTACTAGCTAAAATTATACTTTGACCACCTCCACTTCAATAGCAGATTCTGGCTAAAAAAACCACATCCTGAAACAAAATCTCCTTTCAGCTTTTTTTTTTTTTTTTTTTTTTTTT
>JAWLRI010000344.1:3708661-3747574 GCA_034781795.1 Crypturellus tataupa | reverse complement strand
TGAAGATCTCCAGGGAAGGAGACTCCACAACCTCTCTGGGCAGCCTGTTCCAGTGCTCTGTCACCCTCACTGTCACATGAAAACATGTGCAACACCAAGCAGTTGGGTGGTTGGCTGCAGCATCCTCAGTCCCCTATTTCTGTTCATTACTGTGATAGCACTGCTTCCCTTGGTCAAAAGTAGAAATCTACCTCCAAAGAAATCTTTTAAAAGAAAAAGGACTTGTTTTTGGTTTTGCTGCCTCCTCTAATTTATCTTTCTTTGTCTGGATCAAATGTGTAATAATCAAAATGTTGCTAATTGTCTTACATGTGATTTTGCTGGCTGTTGCAGGAGCTTTTGTCAGAAGACCCAGTGGAGGATAAGGTTATATTTGTTTTCTATTTGTGCTCTAAAGCAACACGAAAGGCTGAAAGCCACATGAATGCAGTAGCCATGTCCAAGTCTAGGCTAGCAAACCCTGCTGCTTGGCTCATGTTGGGCTGCAGGGGACTCTGCTCAGCCCAAGACCGTGAGGATTCCCCGGGGAGGTCGTTGCCTGTGGGAGTCACGTTGTGGTTATCGTGCGTTCTCTCAGGAGCTTGGCATGATCTGTAACAAAAGTAAGGTGGCTATTTTGGAAGCTGGAAGGAAGCTTAACAATAGTAGCTAATGCTGTTAGCTAATAATAGCATTATTATGGCAATAGCAGTAACCGTTAGCTTCTGTATTTGGGGTGCCCTCACAGTCGCACTGCCCGGGTATATGGTGCCAGAGTTATCCAGTTTTCCCAAGAGTAAAAAGGAAGCTGGAATGGCAGAGTATTTGAGACTAGCACTGTTAAAGATTTGCTAGATATGGCTTTGCATGCATCTTTAATTACCTTTCCTATGAATACGATGACTTGTATGCTTGTAGGTGTGTGAGTGTGCACATGTGCACACTTCCCCCTGCTTCCCTGCTGCCTGGCCACGTTAAGCCCCCGGCTTTTCTTGTCATATTATTATGACTTCGTGTGATGAAGGGGGATGGATGAACTGATTTGTTAACTTTCATCAATTGCTTGTCTGATGGCAATTTTTGCCTCGCCAAACATTGAAAGAGTGGCAAGAACACAGGCTTGGAGACGTTACAGCCTTCTTCAAGTCACCTGGCATGCAGTAGGTAAGGTAGGGGAGCAAGTTCATATTTGAAAATACCTAGACCTCTTAGGTCTAGTGGGTTGTGCTCATCTTTAGTTCAGAAATGAAACTGGCTCTGTGTCTAGTCTTTAATTAAATCACTGGGCAAACTCATTACCTTTTGACTAATGAGACAAATATAGTAAGTTGAGTAGGGGCCATAATGCCAAAGCTGAATACCTATTCTATATTTGACACTATTTTTTGAAGCAGTGACCCATTCAGAGTCTTTTTTTTTGTTTAAAAAGAACAGATGACTGAGCATGCAAAAGGTCAATAGGCTGAAAAAAAATTGTTTTTTTTGCTACTTAGATGTTCTGGAAACTCTTTCCCTCCCTGTTTTCTGACATCCCAATCTGCTAAGTTTCAGCTCTATTTTCTTCCAGGAAAAAAAAAAAAAAAACCAAACCTACAAATGCAAAAGAGGGTTTGATCAGAGTAAGCTGTAAGTAAATGGTGAGTCGCAGGTCTTTTAGGTAGAAGAAATAGCAAAAAACACACATAGTTAGCTCTAGGGGAGTAAGTAAAAATACAATAAATTACTGAGAGCAATGAAAACTACTCAGTGAATCCATTGTCTTGTTATGCAGTTATTTTATAAAACACAGTGACTCTTTTCCTAAGGACACTGAGAAAACCTTGCTCTGTTCAGCTGAAAGCTGCTCATGTGCGCTCTTGCAACATCGTGTGCTTATCTGGGGGAATCTCAAGTCAGTCGTCACTGAATTGTCCCTTAGCCTGTTTACTTTTTAACTTAAATATAGTGTATGCACATACTTACAACTTTGCCATGCAACGATACAATTAGATTAGCCAATTAATACTTCACTGTATGGAGATTAAAGGCTCTACAAACTTTGGGTATAATTTTGAAATTTGTTTGGAAATTGCCCCCCAAGTTGCACTTCAGAATCTGTGGGTATAGTTTTTGTTTTGTTTTTAAGTCTACACATAGAAGTGCTTTCTGAGATTTTGCTATTGAGAGAGGAGGAAAAAAAAAGGAAAACCAAATATGTTTGACTTTCTGGCATAATATATATTACAAAATTTTTCTCAAAATTTTTATTTCAAAATGATGTGACATAATGTTAAAGTATACTCTGCAGTATTTCTGTCTATTAAACTCTGCTCAAATGATAGAATTCATATATATATATATATATATTTTTGAGTTTGAATCCACAACAAGCCTTTTCTACCACTTGAAACATAAGGCAGATTCTGCAATCCCTGCTTACGTTGAACAGTAATTATTCAAATAAGTCTGTGCTGGATATTCATGTAAATAACTGTTTGCGTTCAGGCAACTTGGGCTGTAGTTTTGTGGTAAAGCAATTTTGGACTCAGAAGGAGAGGGGGAAAAAAAAACCACACACACAAAAAAACAGACAAGGAGTTCTGCTTTTCTTCTTCCTTCTGCCCTCGTTCTGCTTTTCACACAGAACTGCAGTCTTGATGCTGCCTCTTTAGCATTGCCACTGTGGCAAGTTGCAGGGACACATTATGAACTTGGACAATTAACCCGTGAGAAGTGATTAAAACAAATTTGCCAAAAAAGAATTATTCTGGAACAATTACAGATTGGAATCAGAATTACAAGTTACCATCTTTATGTGTTCAAAACTGGTATATGTTTTTAACTGAAGTACTAAGTAGTAGATTCTAATTGAGGTATTAGAGTAGGAGATATGTGTTCAATATTAAATTGACAGTGCTGGAATTACTACCAGGTCGCATTGATTGAGGCCCAAATCCAAAAAGGAGCAGTTGTGCAGATTGCATGAAGGAAGGCTGAAATGCAGGTCAGAAGCTGAGGGTGCCGGTGGTAGAGGCTGGACCGCTTGCTGCCCGGCATGGGAGCGCCCGGGCCGCTGGGGAAATGTTACTGTTCAGGAGAGGCTGAAACTCAGAAAACAGAGTTATCGACTTGATGTTTTTGTTTGTTAATCATTGCAGCAGTATGAGTTCCAAAAATAAATGTTTTCCATTGTCACTTGTGTGACTCTTTTGATATGTTTTCAGAAAGCCTGTGTTTTTCTGAATGACCCATTATTTGTGTGATACAAAGAATTGTGCCAGAGTGACAGTGAAATATTACATTTGGACCAGGGAAGCACTAGCCATGTTGGAATAGACTTTTATCTACTTATTAAATTGTTTGAATGTTACATGTGCTCACCAACAGATTAATGACTAATTACTTTAATAAGCAAACATAATTCAAGGCTTGTGAGTGAGAACCAGGAGATACACTGATGATGTTGCAATTGCTGAGGTTACTTAATGAAAATTAATAAATTAACCTGATTTGTCAGTTTCCTTGGTGAGGAATGGGAAGGGTGATATGCTATTTCGTATAAGGTGCTTTGAGATTTACAAGTAAAACTTATTTTGTACATCTTGCCAATACTGGCTTAACAAATTTAAGAACTATCTTGCCACATTTTTGTTTTGAAGAAGATATGTTGTGATCTTTGTGGCTGTGCTGTTGAATATTTGTAAAACATGAAGGCTAATCTGCGGATGTTGATGCAGACTTCTGTTACCTAAAGTTACCTTTTGTCTTTTGACCTGCTTGTTTGTTTTCTTACAATATGAATATTTCAGTCGGAGTTATGAATCTTTAGCATCTCTGTGAATTAAACTGTGTTTGTTATTGTGGACCTCAGATTCCCAGGGGAACAGGGCAATGGCTGAGGTATTGTGAAAAGTTTAGGGTGGTACCGTGGAACTCCCACAGGTGTTCAGCACAGGATGAGTAACCTGTCATATAAACAGCTTTATGTGCTCAAGTGGCTTGGGTATAATGGGATATTGAGAAAGTATCTCAGAGAAGTGCTAGAAACAGTACTGAAGAAATAAAATAGTACATAGGTTCTCTAAGAGGTAAGTTTGATTGCTATTAGTGCTTTTCAGGGACCTCTAGGAGGTCTGAAAAGGAAAATTTCAGAGCAATAAGTGAGGGTTCAATTTTCCTAACTGCTATTTATGGAAGTAGAAAGGTAGTTTGGCATGCCTTAAGCTGGTCAGAAAATTAATACTGACTTTTAATTCTTTGAATAATGTTATCCAATTACCTGTAAGAATGCCAGTTTATTTTTAGAAGGATAATAAAACTGAATTTGGTAGTGCAAGTAATTGAATGCATTCAGAGTAATTATTAGTTAAGAAAGAGCTGTCGTCTTCCCAGGAGCGCAGTGTGATAAATCACCATTGAAATGTGTATGTATGTATACATACATGTACTTGCACTAGGTATAAGTGGGGGAGGAAAAAGGTCATTCATAATAGTCATAATTTCCACTTTCATTATAGTGTTTTTTTTTTTTTTGTACTTCCAGGTAACGCACAGACTAGTTGTTTAGCGTGCACGCTGATGTAGCTACCTTGAAAAGAGGGGATGAGCACATAAATCCAGCTGTGTGAAGTGGCAGGAATATGGGATGTGAGAGATAATTGGCCCCAGCAATGACTGAAGCTCAGGGGCAGGTTTAGACTGGAAGACGAGGGATGTTATTTCTGTCCCAAGAACTAGCTGAAGTGGTTGGGCCTAAAGCAAAAGGGCAGGAACAAAAGTAGCAATTGTGTCTATATTTCACTTTATTTAAATCCTGCCTTTGTAAGGTAATATTGTGCGGAGGCCTGGGGCTTTTAAACCTTTTCTGTACGGTAGTGTCAAATGTATTATTTTGTCCATGTTGTTTTGTCCAAGTTCTGTTGATCAGACAGGTGTGCGTGCATGTCCCTAGAGAATTTTGAAATCCCTCCAAGCAGTAAGTAGGAGCATAAATCAAACCATCAATCAGCAGCATAAATCTCTTGTGAGAACTGAAAAAAAGGCTTTTTGTAGGTCAGAGGGAAGTGGCACCAAGACCTGTGCTCGGCTCTGCCCTCCCTGTCCCGGTTGGGGAGGACTCGGCAGAGCCGCGCACTGTGCGGGAGCTGCGGGTCCCGGCGCGCGCCCCTGCCCCGGCCCGTCCAGCACGAAACCAGGGAGGCAGAGGCTGCAAACAGCAGCTCTCTGTCCTTGGCCGCTTCTGCTGCACCTCTTTTTCCTGCCCCTGCGCCAGCCGCCCCGCTGAGGCGCTGCCTGGTGCTGTGTCGGGTTGGATCCGTTCCGCGGCCCTCGTCGCTGCGCAGCCAGAAACGTCTGCACCAGCGCGACACGGGCTGCTGCCGAGCGGCCGGCGCGAGCAGCTGCGGGAGGAGGCAGAGCATTGCTAAAACCCCCTGTGTGCTGTTTTCTGTCTTGCAAGGCCCTGGAGCCCAGCTTGCAAACAGAGTAGCCATGGGTGCGTTTGTTTTGGTGCACCCTGAGCCTATCTTAACCGATCTCTTGATCAGTTCTGGGCAAAGCTTTAAAGCAGCCTGAGCTTGCTGCCCAGTGAGACCTGTCCAAAGTAATTTAGCTTTCTGGTGGTCAATATGAAACCTTTCTAAAAAAATATGAAGGGCATGTGATTAGCATTTTGGGAGGAAGAAAGAAAAAAGGTTTCTTTAATTCTTGTTTCTCAAATACGCTCCTAAATCACTGTTTACTTCTGAAAATTAGTGTAATTGGGTGAATTCTCAAATTGACTTCCACTGAACCCTACTCAGTTCTGTATATCGAGATCTGCAAGTAACACATACGTGCAGCTCTTGACAATAAAATATCACGAGGAAACAAGATTTTGAAGTGTTACCTTACATCTCTTTCCCCCCACCTCCCAGAGCTGCATTTAGGTGTCATATTGGGGGTTCCCTCTTACTCTGGGGCTCCATGTGCCAAGTGTGAGCCATGTTCTGCCTGCCCACACCAGCTGGCATGTGAAATCCAGAAGAGAGATAAAAATTATGGCATTGAACCATTAGCACATGGCAAGGGACAGAGTTTCACCCAGGATTTCTAGAACACAGCAGAGTCAAGTTTTAGAATAATTTTGTTTTACAAAATGTTGTGTTACAGCAGGAGGTGCAGTGAGAATCTGCTTGCCCTTGTGGTGAAGCATAGCTGCTCACTTCTGATTTCATGCGATGAGTCTCAAGCTGTTCCTCGGCGGAGCCTGTGACGCGGGCTGCAACGCCCTCTCCTTAGGTAGAGCTTCGGGCTTCCTGGGAACGTGTCAGTGCAGCCCTCAGCCGAGCAATGTGGAGCTTTCGTGTCTGATGATTAGCTCTCCTAAACTTCCAAGTGCCTAAAATGAGCTCCAGTTTTCTGTATTTTCAGGTGGCTTTGTTTACCAGCACAAATCTCTCTACTAGAAATCGCCAGATCCTTCAAAAATACAACAATTGATTTCTCTCATCTTCACAGGAACTGATATTCAATGGCTGGAAACGGAGGTGCCAGGAGGCTGAGATGAATATGACTACTATCCTACAAGAGATTTTGATTAAAAGATCACAGCAGAAGAAGAGGACTTCTCCCTTAAACTACAAAGAGAGGCTTTTTGTACTTACAAAGTCCATGCTAACATATTATGAAGGTCGAGCAGAGGTAGGAAATACAGTTTTATGCTACGCTCTCTTTATTCCTTCTTGCTTCAGTGTGCTTCCTATGTGGCAGTGTGTCATATACCTGTCAGGAACTAGGGGCAATGAACATGATTTGCCATTTCCCTTTTCTCTTATCTATAATGCAGATTTACATGGGTGCAGGTAACTTAAGTATCTGATATCCAATGTAAACTTGCTGTGATCCTGGCATTAGTATAGCCAGGAGGCCAGGAATGGGATGAAGCAGCTTTTATTATCAGTTCAGGTTTCTTTCTCTCCATATTGTTTATAGCTTTGTGCCTGAGCTTTTCTGGCTGAAGGGCCTTGGTGGAATTTTGCTGCTGATATACATCAAGGTGTACTTAATCACTTTTAATAATTAATTTCTAGTTGATTTTGGCATTGTTCTTTCTGAAATCTAACCTCATGTGACCTTTTTCAGGCTTTTAGATACTGTGCTTGCTAGAAAGGCTTTGACAAGAAGTGTCCTTCTGATTGGACACCCTTTCGTGCTGCTGTAGGTTGTTGCAGGGTATCTCAGATAGGGTCTGTCTGTCCTCATGGAAGTTAGCAGGAACTTTGGTATTTGGTATTCATCTCCCAGCAGCAAATACAGATACACACACACCGTTCAGTGTGAATTTCATGGGAAGTCAAAACGGGCTTGCTAACTTTGCTAGAGGGTTTGCAGGGCAGGAAGGGAAGGAATTTGCCAGAGCCACACAAAATGCGGTAGTGAGAGTGCTAACTCTCGGGTTGATTGAGCTTTGCCCTTATGAGCATTTGGGGGGAAAAAATAAGGGAAGACACTTTCCTCAGACTTTACTGCAGAGTGTTGCAAAAGGCAGTGGCTTCCTCCCGCAGATATCCTAGCGCTGTGTGCAAGGACACAGCAGCAAGGGGCCAAGTGTTGAGCGTGACCTTCGAGCTTCGCCATGTGCAGTGGTGGCTGTAGCCTTCCCAGCAAAGGGTGGGATGTCACTGAAGAAGCTGGGGCTGCCTGAGTCAATCTGCCTCTCGGCAGGACCCTCCCAAGGCTGCTGTTGCAAACCACAAATCATCAAGGCTAATTCAAGGTACAAAAAGGTAGAAAATTCTACAGTTGCAGTTGAGTTTGGCAGTGCTCAGTGTAAAGGTCATTATTTTTACCTCTGGAATGTAATTTGCTTTTAAATTAAACAAGTTAAATTTAAGCAGTATTGTTAGGAGCAGTGCCTTTCAGATCGGTTTCTGCTCTCATTTGCATTAGAATGGACCATTTAATGCAGTGATTGAATAAAACTCAAAGTGATTTTTTTTCTTGGACAACACTAAGCCCATTATTGTTCCTCCTCTCTGTGTAAGTTAAGTTACACCAGGACTCTGTAGTGTAAATTAGGCAAATCCTTAAATCAGCATTTTTCATTTGAGCACTGCACTCAATTTGGTCAAGATCACCAGTACGTGGAGTGCACCACCATATCCTCAGGTTTTCCACTCAACTGAACCTGCTTTCCAGATTTATCACAATGTTAAAGGGCATTAAAATGACTGCAACAGCTCGTGGAGATTGGTGTGCTCTGGAAAGCCACTCAGCAAGTAGGAAATATTGGAGAACCACTCTGCAACCTGTTGTGCCGCATGTCTTGGCTCTGGTGAAAGAGGGAGGTGCGGAGAGGCAGGGCCTGCTCAGGGTGTTTCTGTGCCAGGGTGAAGCTCGCGGCTGAGCTTGCCCTTGCGGAAGCTTAAGGCTGAGTTTGCTTCCCATGCTCTAAAACCACAGCAGGTCATCACAGTCACCATCCTCTTAATGTAGCTTGGGCACTGCTGGGGATTAGGAATGATGTATGTTTTTACTGGCTTTGCTATTTGAATATCTACTTAAAGGGGCACATACTGTGTGCTCTTTCATATGTCTGCCCTCTTGAAAGGGGGCAGGGAGACTTCTCGAGCTTCATGGCGAACCTATCTTGTGTTAGCTTAACAGGTTTTGCAAGTCTAGTCAGTGCCCTTAAGATGCTGCCGTCACCTTTCTCCTGCAGCCTGGTACCTCTTCGGCTAAAATACCCTTCCAGGAGCCTGAATGATGGATCTGTCTGAGTGAAGATTTAAACTATCAGTTTGGTTTGTACTGAAATGGAGGAGATAGCTGACTGAGTTCCCTCAGCTGTGGAGGCACGAACTTAAAACTTTCGCACTTGAGAGCAGGATCATTGGGGTGAAAATGCGCATTGCATGTGCACCAGCCCAACAATTTGCTGCTGGAAGACATAGGTCCCTCCGTGCCCTGTCCTAGCCTTGCAGCGCTGCCTCCCCTTCCCCACCCGAGCTGGCCTGGTACCTTTTGGACTCTACGCTGGGCTGGTTAAACCTACTAATCAGCAGAAAACTCTTCCTTTCGTTTTGCATGCTTTGTTTTTCCACCCAGGATTAGCGTTTTGCTGGCTTAGCAAGGTGACTTGGATCCCCTCGGGATCTGACGAGCACCAGAGCTGGTGCCAGGGGGTGGAGGAGGACGGGAGGCCTCCAGCTGGAGGCACCAGCCGCTTGCTAGGCTGGCTCATCTGTAACGCGTCGCTCTATGACCAGTGCCTGAAAACATCTCCATTTCCACTGTTCCTTGCAGTTTAGAGTCATTTAAGTATTAATCAGTGAGCCATTTATTTGGTTAAGAATATTTTATGAAAATAATGAGCTCTAATGTTTACAGGGAAGCACTGTGAATATCTCATTTCAGCAATATTTGAGTTCTACATTAAAGAAAACAACTTACTGGTGACTAAGTTCTCTGTCACATAATAGTAGTTGTTTCTTTGCGTCAGTGTGCAGCTGCAACAATAAAATAATTTATTTTTTTAAAACCCTCAGTGGCAGTAAATCTCTATTTATGTAACGTAATTATGATGCCTAGGAATACTTGGATATTCATTGTGGAAATTGAAACATGACTGTGGTATATTGATTCACCACAAAAAGATGCAACAAATAAAGAATAGATACAGGCTGATTTAATTGCGAGGTTGATTGTGTTGACAGTTTAATTTGGTGAGATTGATCTGGGTTTTCCAAACCAAGAGAATCCCACAGTCACATTTTAGCCCTGTAACTCTGGTGGCAGCACTCTGCCAAAGTGGTGAATTCTGTTCCTCTAGGCAAATATATAATTCCCAGTATGATATTGACTAAATTGAAATCTTTTTACTTGCTTTTTTTTGCTTGTTTGTTTGTTTTTGTTTGTTTTGATATTAACTTCCATTGGAATTTGGCAGAGAAATAACTTATCAAAAAATTCAGAAGAGCTTGGCATCTGTGCTACATGAATAATCATGCCGTCATATTTTAATAAGATTAAATAAAATTTTAACCAGACTAGTCACTGTTCCTTTAAAAAAAAAAGAGGTGGGCAGCTCAACACTGTAAGTAAAGCAGCAGATTTAGATACTTGGTGTGTGTGGTGACAGAAGTGGAACATTTAAAACAAGAAAAAGGCAGTCAACCATGGAAAATGTTTTTTTTTAGGTGCTTCTGAGTGTTCTGATCAATGGAATGCCATATTTTGGGGGTCAGGAGGAATTCTGCTCCTTTTTTGACCAGAAACTGCATAGGATATTAAGAAAAAAAAGAAAAAGAAAGAAAAGACTTTATTTTTTTACTGTGTTATGTATGACAGCATATCATATAGCTACTTGAGCAATAAACAATTATCTAATAAACGTAACTGTTAACAGCAGAATAAAATCTTGTTTAAACCTGTTCATGACTTGTTAAATTTTTCTTTACATGTACCTTCCAGCAGCTTGGGTGCTCCATCATTTTTGCAAGGTGGTACAAATTCCCTGTGGTGAAACTGGAACTGCGCTGCAGTCATGAAAAGGAAAAAATACAGCTTTTGCACTTAGAAATACTGTTGGAACACAGCTCACGTCAAAAAAAGTATGATTAGAGCATCAGGAAAGAGGCTGTATTTTAAGATTGGTTTAAAAAATGTGTAAACTTGGGGATGGAGAATCCTGTTTTAAGTCGCCTATGTATAGCTCTACTCTTACAAACTAATGC
Organism: Crypturellus tataupa; assembly: GCA_034781795.1. Classification (NCBI taxonomy): domain Eukaryota; kingdom Metazoa; phylum Chordata; class Aves; order Tinamiformes; family Tinamidae; genus Crypturellus; species Crypturellus tataupa. The sequence goes on along the minus strand of JAWLRI010000344.1, from coordinate 3,736,901 downwards.
TGTGTGTGTAGAAGCCAATATCACTTTTATGCCTTCAGTTCTTCAGGGTGTTATGTTTTTAGTAAGGTACAAAAATTGGGAGATATTCGCCTCTTTCCACCAGCTTTAATGATACATTATAAATTTCAATCTAAAATTACACCAGCAACTGATTTCCCTTATGGGTCATGGAGATTAATTTAATACAATATCAGAAAAGTAGAAAACATTTGCATTTTAAACAGAATATTCTATTTGGGACTTTTTGGCATAAATTCTGTGAATTAGGAAGTGTAAATGCTGGAAATAGCACAATTCCATAAGGCAATATTGGTAACAAGAATTACAAGAATATAAATGACTGAGTTAGCATTATTTTTCATGAAGCTGTCAAAGATTTATCAGCTGTCATTATTGAACATAATATTTTCTATTCCTCCCCTTTTATTTACATTGCATGTAAAATGAGCTGATGATCTGAATGTGATTAATTTCATTAGTAATGAAGACAAAAACTAATCACAGTAAGAAATAACTGAGTTGACTTCCAAGCCCAGGCTACTGATCATGACTACAAAAAAATGAGGAAGTAAAACATCTTTTCTGTTCTGAATGTTAAGGATGTAGTCTAAAAACCCTTACACTACGGTCAGTAGGACTTAAGATATGTCCAGTGTTCTCAGGTTGTCACTGCAGACTTAGCAGTTTTAAGTAGATTTACCTAGATGCTGATAGCTACATCAGTTTGGGGAATGAAAAGTAATAGGCAGGTTGCTGTTCTGCCTACGCCTTCACTAGAAATGTGAAGATGACTTGGACATTGAGATGGAGGAAGCAGGTTAGGTAGCGAGACTAAGAGTGCTTGGGCAATAAAACCTGTGGAGCTGAAATGCCCACCTGAATTTGGTGGTCTTGCTAAAGTGTTGATCGTCTTTGCTGGTCTTGAGCCATTCCTGTGTGATATATTAGCTCCGTTGTACTAGGGCTGACTGTTTTTCAAAAAAAAAAAAAAAAAAAAGGCTGAAGACTGGGGCGCTTCAGGAAGGATGAACCTGTCTTGGTTCAGGTTGTCCAAATTAAATAGCTGTTCGGGTAGCCATCATTACTTTGAGGTAAATTTGGTTCTGGCTAATGTGAAGGAAATCTGCTTCACTGCACCTTCATATGTTTGGGCCAAATTGGGCATTTTTCCACTGTCAGACCTTATTTTAGATGAAGTGCGGCCTTCTCTGCGTAAACGGGCTTTCCCTGCTGAGACATCCTGCCTTCTGACTGCTGCGAGACGAATACACTGACTGCAAGTGTGATGCTTCTAATCTGAAATATTTTGTTAGAAAGTGCTTTCTGGTTTCAAGTGTGTGATTTGAAAGCTCAGTATGCTGCTCCAGGTATACTTTCATTCCTCTCAAGTTAGCCAAGGCCAACCCGACAAGCCTCAGAGCAACACCAGTCAAGCTACCACGGTGCCTGGAGCACTGCATATACACCTGGTTTATGCCATTCTTCCTTGGATCGCAATAACTGCTGCTATTAAATATTTCTCTTGATGAATTTTTCAGAAAACTTACCTGAATTTGGCCTTGTTTGGGCAAGGTGAACTGTACGCAGGCACTAGGGAGATCTGATGACCCTGGCTGGAGTAGGCTTAATTCTTTGTTACAGAAGGGTTTCGGTAGCAGGTGGTATGCGTTTCACACAAGCTTTAGTTGGGTTCTGCAGAGAGATAGCACTTGAATCAAACTCCAAGTGCCATTGGACTTGTGGTTTCTGCTTTATATTAGCACTTTAGTTGGGGAAAATTCTCTGAGGTGAAAGCAAGCCACTAGTTAACACAAGCGTTATAGCACTTGTCTGTGGAGCAGCTGAAAGGAGATCGTTTGTGCAAGGTGAGATAGCTCACCAGCTTGTTGGCTTAAACAGTTTCACATTAGCTGTTTCTCATGAGGTTGCAGTGCTTCCAGAAAGCTGATGCAGGTCCAAACATATATTTTTTTAAGCTGTAATTGATGTGCTGATTGATACCTTCGTATCTATTGCAGTCGCTGAGTGTTCCCGTTCACTGTGGTATTTCTCTCTGCTTCCTTTGCTCTTACCACCTGTGTGCTGCTTGGTGTGGTTTACTTACTGTCCTCCCACACACAGCATCGTGCTCCTGTTAACCTTTTCAGTCCTTGTTGACTTACACTGGCCTTGCATTTGCTAGTGAGCAAGAAATTACTTCAACAACTCTGTTTACTTGTATTTGCTGTATGGATTACAGTTTACAGTGATCAAGGGTTTACATCAGTTTTTGTGTTTTCAAAAGGTGGAACCAAACTTTGGTGTCCCTGGCAGCACCAGTTTATCCTGCATGCGTTTGAGGAATTGGGGGTGGTCTGTTATATTAAAGTGCAGGCAAAACAGAGTGCTGGCCTCTTAGCCCTGAAGGAGCCACTGCAGCATATCTAGAGAGAATACCAGGGCCAACCCAGGATTTACCTATCTAGTACTATATAGAAACCCCTTGTTCCTGCAGAAAAGACAAAGTATAGTCCCAGTGCAAAAAGATGAAGAGCCTTTCCTAGAGTGCAATGGTGTCAAGCAGAAGATTTTCTAATCAGCTGACCATATCTTCCCTGATAGCAGTGGAATCTGAAGGTATTTGCCATCAAGATAAGGCTTGCTTCAGTTAAAGATTTCGATGAAAGAATGAAGAGAGAATATAAAGTTGAACTCTGAAAGTGTCTTCCTTAGGAAAAAAGAATTGTCTTCTGAAACAGTATTATTTGGTTCTTTCAATTTGAATAGAGAGGAGACAGAAGCTACTGAAATGACCGTGATGATATTTTAAGGAAGGAAAAATATCTCTAAATGCTCTGGGGCCTATTCTAAAGTTGCAAGTTTCAGGATAAAAATATATAAGCTGCATTGCAACAGTTGTCTTGTGCAAATACTTCCTTTGGGGCATAACAGCATGATGCAGAGTTCCATACTACTATACTACTGCTCCTATACTCATTACATTCTTATAGTGTTTTATTTTTTCCCCATCAACAGAATACGAATGTATATCAATTCTACTGTTCGTTCCTATGCTGCTGATCCTTTATTACCTTTTACACTGATTCAGCACAATTTCCTTAATCATTGCATAGGTGATTTAATTCTCTGTGTGAGAGTTCAATACAATACTAAAAAGATTCTTATGACCTTTGTGGCTTACTGGCCTTTTTTCTTCTCAGCATCATAAGCATTTCTACCCTTTCCAGGTGAATGATGCATTCATTTTGACGTGGCTTTGCATCTGCCTCAGGCTGTGCCTTTTGTTCAGTTCAGCTCTTACAGTGTATCATGCTGGTTTTCTTCTCAGCATTGTCAGAAAGAGACTAAATCAAAATCCTTCAAGTGCAGGGTAGTTTGATTTAAAACAAACCAACAAAAAAGTTTATATAAGATGTAATGGCCAACTTTTAATTAAGTTGTGTTGTGGAGTAAGTAGCAGATGATTAAAAACAGGTAAATTATAATGATTTATTTAATGTATTTAGAAGTTATCCCGCCTAAAACAATACCTGTCATATCTATCTTTATAGAGAATATTGTAGTTGTGTGTCTTATGCAAGTAAATATTCATGTCAGTATAAAAAGCTTTTCAAACTTCTTCTTAAGAAAGTCTATTTTGAAATGATATTCGCAATACAAGTAGCCACCCTTTTTATTTTTGTTGGTATAATACTGTTGTAATAACTGCAGCCACTGCTTCTACAAAATAGTGGAATTAGGAAAACAGTTGCAACTCCTGCAGATTAGTTACTTATCCTTTCTCATGATGTCCTGGAAAAGAGGAGGGTTGAACCATGACTGTAGCTAGCAGGCCTAACAGTCATTGTTGTAAGCAAATACCATATGCCGGTTTTATTTTAGGAAATGAGGTAGATGAAAGGGGCATTAATTATCCAAAATACAGCTGCATGTAAAGCTGGTCAGGATTTTGAGCCATTAAAGCAAAGACAACGTTCTGCAGGAAAAGCAGCGGAAATCTTCCAGGAGACATGAGAAAATCTGTGAACTAAAAGTTGAGTGAGAGAGAAAATTTGAGTGGATAGAATGAGCAACTTGGCAGATTACACACTGAAGCTGTTTTTTTCTGGGTTATTTTCTTTAAGATTCCAGAAAATAAGTTTTACTGTTATTAGAAATTAATATTGGTGTCAACAAAGCAGGATGACTGATTTTTTTCTTTTTTCTTTCTTTTTTTTTTTTTTTTACATCTACCAAAAGAGAAGACTGTTATGAATAAGATGAGGATCCAGAATAATTATTTTTTCAGATGTATTTTGAGGTTTATAGGATCAAACAGAATGGGCTTAAGTTGAAAAGAGTAGACTGCAGCTTTTGAGATGCTCACAGGGCCCAGAGGAGAATATTTACCTTATGACTGAGCAGCAAGGGATTAATCTTAAAGTTGCTGCAAAGGAGGAGTGAGTAGGAAGATAACTGCAAGGCTAGAGAAGGACCTTCTTTTAAAAAGAGTACACAAGAGACCTGGAAAAGCTGTCAGTTATGAAGATACCTTTGATTTCCAGAGAAGTCCCAGAACAGACAGACGTTTGAAAGTGCCCAGAAGGCAGCAAAATTGCACATGAGCAAACACAGACTTGACAAGAACCACGAAAACCTCAACACTGATCTAATTCCCCCGCTGCTGGGTGACAAGCCTATGGGCTAGTAGAGCAGCAGCAGAAAATGGGTGTTTTCATCCCAGCAGGGGTTTTGACGCTTGCCCCCTGACGTTTTCCGATATTAGCATTACAAATGACTTCTACAAGCCTTCCTAGAAATTTATATTTAGTAGGTACTAGTGGCCTGTTTGTGGATTAAAAGACTAGTGAATGCAGCAGCCCATCCTGTGTTAAATACAATGTTTTTACTAGTGATTTTGTTGATAAAATAGAAAACTTGCTTATTGAATTCTCAGAAGGGACAAAGGAAGGAACACAAGCATTTTTTGGAAAAAAAATAGAAATCAAAGTAACCGGAATAAGATGTGGGTTGTAGGATTTTTGTTTGTTTGTTTTTGATTTTTTCACTATGGGAAAGTGTAAAAGCTGTAAGCCTAGGCACCAATGCAGAAATGTTCATATGAGATGAGAATAACTAGCTGATAGCAGGTTGTCCCCAGTAGGATCTGGCACATAGTGAGCCATGAGCTGGTGGACAGTGTAGTGGATCATTATGCTGTCTGTGTATCAATGATAAACTGTTGCTGTAAAAAAGGGAAAATGTTGGGATGAATAAACAGGTCTGTGGAGCAATTATTGTGCTTTAATGATTAGGTATCAGCTGCAGCGCTGCATGTGGTCTGGGGCTATAAGTTTCAAAAAAGATGTGGACTTGCTTAAAAAAGTTGGGACAGGAGCAGCAAGAAGGATTAGGTTGCCTAAAGCCTGAACTATGATGAAAGGTTCATGAATGAACAAGGGTCTAAAAGTGAAGTGAGATAGTGGTGGAATAAGGTTCATCAAATGTAAAAAAAAAAACCCTTACAGCTCTGTATCTGTGGACTGTCCATCATCTGCAGTTTTAAGGAGAGTAGGTAAAGGTGGTGGTCTTGGGGCACCTGGGCTAGGATGGGCTCTGGGCTCTCTCAGGAGAAACCAAGGAAGAGAAGGTTTCTGAGAGAGACCTTGAAGTTTTCATGCTAATATGTCAGAAGCTGAAGAAGATACGCATCAAGAGCGCCTGGTATGGATGTAGACCTGACCAGTTTTGTTTGTTTTATGCTTACTTACATTGCTACCATATAGGATTATAGCAATATAATAAGACACAGTCTCATGACTACCGCTCAGTTACAGGCGAATAATAAGTTTCAGATAGTGTGCTGTAGCGATGGTTAGGAAGTTGCATTAGTGCCACCAAGAACTGCGCTTTTTTGGTCTGTCCAGGACTGGTGAATGGCCTCTGCTGAGCAGCCAGGTCAAAGTAATGGGTTCTCAGCTCCATGTTTGTCAGAACAAGGTTTAAGCTTTTTTTTTTCCCTGAAGTTCTTTTTTTTTTGCTGAAGTTTCTTTCCATTTTATCTAGATCAGAATGGAAATAATCTTCTCTCACTTCTGTATCTGCTAAGCATTTCAGAAGAATAAATAGAAATATTTGACACTTGCTTTTATTATTACTATTATTAAGATTGCTTGGAAAGAGGTGGGTCATTTTCTGACATATCTGAGACCCTGAAAAAAAACAGGGCAATGGAAAATGAGGCCAACCAATAGACTAACTGCAATAATTATAGTAATGAGATTGCTTGGGTAAAAATGTTTCTCAAGAGCAAGCTGCAGCGACATGCGGTGCTTATGTCACTTAAAAACAAAGGGAAAAACAAGCTCCCCAGCACCCTTCATTTGGGCCTGGAGCAGGCTCCACCAGATAAGATATTTCAGTAGATACTTAGTGTATTAGTTCAGGGTTCACTAATGTTTTGGGAAGTTGTAGAGCAGTTCCATAAAAAAAAGAGATTTAATTAATGCTGAGACCAGTGTATGTTTTGGGAACAAAAGTGCCGTGGGTTCACATGCTGGTGATCTCAGGGTTTCTTCCGTTGGGAACAAGCATGGGAGGAAGAAATACTCAGTATGAACCAGAGGGACAACACCCATGAGGAGAGAAAAAAAAGCCGCTATTTCTTGACAACAGGACTGGACTTTCCAACTGGAAAATTTCCAAAGACATCAGAAAGTCCTTTGTACTAACCCCCACCTCCACCCCACTTTTCTGGAGGTAAACAGAATGATATTTTTGTAAACAATGCAGAAATACGCTGAAGAGCAGTTTTCTCTTGTAGTGGGAAAATGGACTTCTTAAGAAGTTGCAGAACTTCTATACTGAGCAGGGAACTCATTTCAAGTGTATGAAGGCTGAGCTGTTTCATTGCATGCTACTTATCTAACAATCGTGTATTTCTCACCTTCCTGAATTCTAAGATTATTATCTTGGGGACCGGGAATTGTGTAATTGTATGTATTTGTACCAGATCCGCTAGTGTAGTTGCAGGGTCATAACTTCTGTGTATTACTGCTATACTACTATTACTACTATATTATTTATTAAAGCAGTTTATTATTCGCACTGCATGGAAACAAAACCGTGTACAAGGAGTGAGGCTTCCAAAACCATCAAGTTTGTGAAGCATAGGAAAATATGAAGTATGTCTGACATTTTGCATTTCTGAGAAGCTTTTAATAGTAGTTCTGTATAGTCACTTCCTTTTTGACAAGTTATTTTCAGTAGGCAGATATATTCTTTTAGAAAAAATACATTTTGAAATGTTTGAAATGAAAACATTTATTTATTCATTTAACATTGAAACTCATGATTGTGTATTTGTTATCTGGGGATGTAGCCGTTAGATCTTTATTGATGTTCTAACCATTCTGCTGCTGTTGGCTTCCCTCTAAAGGCCTGCGTCCCCCTTCTCACAAGCGATGGACCAGCTCTCGCAGTCCTGTGGAGTTCCCAAATCCTCTGTGCTGGCTTGTTCCTGGCTCAGGACACGGGCACCGATGTGCTTGGGAAATGCTCCTGTTCCATCAGGGATTACAAACTTCCTCTCCTGCATTAGCTGTCTTCCACCTTCAGAAACAACCAAGGAAGCTGTCCCAGTGGTTTGGAGCTGCGTACCCAGCCACTGTACTTACTTAGTTTTTTCCTCTCTTTGTAACAGAGATCACTGGTTGGAAAGCAGGTTCATGGGTGGATTTCTTGTGGTGTGTTCGTGCATGTAGCTCCTCTTCCACATTAGTCCAGGACTTTCTGCTGCTCATATGCTGGCAGGCATCTACAGCAAGACCTGCAGCATGCAGAATAAGTGCAACACAGTGATATATAAACAAAAGGAGACTGTTTTGAGTAGGAAGGGGAGAGAAATTGCAGGGTTTTTTTTTAGTGTTTTTCTTAAGTCATTCTTCCCTGCTCCTGTGCACCCTGGTTTAATAGTGAGAGATGCTGAGCTGAAACACAGCTGCAAACCTGACAATGGCTACTGGCCATTAATAACTATGGTCTCTGATGCAATCTGAAACGTGTCTGGGTGGAACATTTGTATTTTAATGTGCCCATTCGAGATTTTATTCTTAATCTTTGAAATGCTCGCAACCAGAAAGATCTTTTACTAGGCTTCATTTGCTGGAAGTGTAGGAAATCAGATTTCCTCTATTTTTCTCCCCAAATAATAGTTGGTTATCTGTTGGACAGAGGATTCTTCCTCTGTCTTCCTTGTGCATGTGTAGTTCTTCTGAACTCTCACATAATGCCAGAATTGGCATGAAAACCTGGAAGTTTTGGAGGAAAAGGGGATTTTAGAGAAGATGATAATGGATATGATCTGGCCTGATCCTCTAAAGAATTTCTGAGATTCCAGCAGGGAAAACAGCAAACAAAAAGCCTCATCTTCTCACTCTCAGTCCCACTACCTTTTTATCCAGCAATCCAGACAATATGCGAGTAGTCCCCAGGACACAGGAAGCCAGGGAGATGGTATGGACATGGCAAGCCTTCCTTTGGAAGGGGACAGCTTCATTCTGGGTGTCCAGATCTGAGGAAAAACTTTTTTTTTTTTTTTTTTTTTTAAGTTTAATTATATGGAGTGGTGGACTTGGGAGGGTGTAGGGGGAAGGTGAGAGAGAGAAAATGCCATAGGAGCCCCCTGTGTTCAGCTCCTTTTGTACCATGCTGGCTTGGCTGACGGTTCTCAAGCTGCAAGACCTGTAATGCAACGAAGATCTTTAGGAAGGAGCAATCCTCCAATCCTTAGTGCTGTAGTAAGTGCTGCAGACTTCCATAATTCCATAACAGCTCTTTGGATTTTTTTTTTTTTTTGGAGTTGTGATGATGTGGTGGTATTACAAAATAGTTACAGCTCTATCTGGAATTCAAGTTCCTCTCACATTACCTGTGGATGACCATGATGTGCATGAATCTTACACATGCTTCCTCTGCCTGTTTTTTTTTTTTTTTTTTGTAACCATGTAAATACCATACAGAGTACAGATGGTGTTTCAAATGCTGACAAAAGCTTCTGCATTTGCCCTGGGTCATAACTGTTAGGTTACTACAGGTAGTGGAATAGTGATATAGTTATGGCTGAAGTGGCTCTGCCGTTTGGTTTTGTAAGATTGCTAATTGGGGTGGAATTTTCATCTTCACACTTATCATTTTAGTCGTAGTTTAGAATCAGTGATAAAAGAGCCTTGTTTCATCTGTTTCATCTGTTTCATCAAGTTAACTATTTTAAGAAATTTTTGTTAGCTGGCATACAAGAAATTAATGATTACAACTAATCACAAACGTCATATTCAAAGGTTCCTTTTACCAAGCAGTTAGATGCAACTCTATGCTTTATATCTTTTCTCCTTCCCTTTTCACATCTGAAATGATTCTACAGGTAAAACAACATCTGTATCACGGGTGGAAAAGAAAGAAATATGGTTCTGGAGGGAGAGAGGAAAAAAAATAAAAGGCAAATGCCCTTAGATCACTCTGTCCTACTTGCATTGTAAAGGAAGCTTTTTTGCTTTTCTTTTATAGAAAAAGTACAGAAAAGGATCTGTTGACATTTCAAGGATAAAATGTGTAGAAGTTGTCAAAAATGATGGCATTAGCCCCTGTCAAAATAAGTATCCGTTTCAGGTATGTTCCTTTGGTTTGTATCAAATACAAAGTCTTCAGCAGTGCCAAGCCCTTGATGAGCAACTTGTTTCAAATACTTTCACTTCAGCCTCCTGTTGCTGAAGGTGACTCTCCCAAAATCTTTCTTATCCTTCTGAAAGCACTATATATAAATATTAAATTATATTTTTCTCCCAGTTTATGTATTTTCTCTCTCATATTTCTTGTGCTGAAGACCACAGTTTTGCCCCAAGTTTTAAAATAATTTGCCCTGTTTTATTTACTCTGTTTCCTGAGAAATAACTAAATGAATGTTACCATGCTGCTGTCTTTTTGGATTATTTGTTTACTTATTTATTTATTCATTCAGGTTGTGTACGATGCTAATACACTTTATATTTTTGCACCAAGTGCACAAAGCCGGGATCAGTGGGTGAGGAATCTGAAGGAAGGTAATAAAATTTACTGACGCTTAGTATGTGATATATTTAGACATATTTTCTTGGTCTAGGAAAATGTAATGGTAGAATTTGTCTTTTTCTGGTGATTTTATTTTTATAGGGCAGGATCATCCTTTCCTTACTTCATGTGTAATAATAGGTAGCAGAAGTATCAAACACCTGTGTGGATTTCACTCGGTTTGTGCTAAAATCAGAATTTGATCCTCTGCTGTGGCACAATACATTAATCATTAAAAATCTTGTCCACAGCAGCTATGATAATCCCCTTGCCTGCTGTCGCTTTACATCAGGGCATCTCCACCGAGATGCAGTTCTGAGTTATGCTGTTAAAGGGAGTAAAGTTCCTACATGTTTAGCAGCGGATTTTTTTTTTTTTCCCAAGAGGTCTTTTTCTGCCACCATCTGTGGCTGGAAAACGTGATGCCTTATCCTACAGTTATCCCTTGTTGTTACTGTATGACTTCCACATAAGCACGTAAGAAATTCCTTAAGGGTAGCAATGCTGTAGTAAGGACAATAAGAAGTCAAAGTTATGCCCCATGTTAAAAATGCTTACTAAGCGATTTGATGATATTTCTACAGTTTTTTTTTTTTTTTTTGTATCTCACTATCTATATTGCTTACTTCTTCTAGAAATAAAGAACAACAGTGACATAATGGTGAAATATCATCCTAAATTCTGGACAGAGGGAATTTATCAGTGCTGCAGACAGACAGAAAAATTAGCACCTGGCTGTGAAAAATACAATCTTTTTGAAAGCAGTAAGTCCATATGTTTGCACATAGAATTGCTTTGTTCTGGTTTCCACCCTTCTCCCCCCACCCTTTTTTTTAAGGCTGTTGTTGCACATGAGTGCTGCAGATATGTGGAAATTTAAGAGCAGGATGAATTGTTGATGCTTTCTAAAGTAAATCCAAGTGTTTTATTAAAATATGCTCTCTGTATCAAGGCCTTAAATGTCAGTGGTGGGGATTTGCTTTTTTCAGTTGTGCTGGAAGACTTGAAGAATAAGCTGTGGTTCATGCCTGATTCTGCAATCATGAAGATATGAAACCTGAGCTAAAATAAAATATTCCAGTATGAATAAAGCTCCAGCTTCTAACTAAGACAAAAAAATGTGTGTGTGTGGGGGGGAGACAAATCACTGTTGCACCTGACAGAAGTAAGAAAAAAATCAGAATAACTTTCTGAGATGTTAAAATCTTACCTGAATTCTAAACTTTTTTGTTCTTTAATCTATAAATGAATTAATAGATGCAAATCCTTTTCTGTGCTCTGTTTCTAGGTATAAGGAAAGCACCCTCTCCGATGCCAGAACAAAGTAGGGTAGGTAGAGTGTTTAAAAATGTTCACTAGTTAGTTGCTGTTTCTTGAGGTAGCGTTTGGATTTACTGTGACTCCTACCTTAGAGCAGAGGTCTATTTCTGTAAGCATCATTAGGTGTTAGGCTTTATTTGAAGTCCACAGTTAAAAAAAAAAAAAAAAAAAGAAAGAAAGAAAAGAAAAGAAAATCCTGCAAACCTGACTGGGCTTCCTAGTTCTTTGTGTGCTGCCAGTGGGGCACAGCTCTTCGAGGCTGGACACGGCTGGTGGCCAGTCCTCATGGCCCCGAATCCCTCCCACTGCTGTGCTGCTGATGGAGACAGAGGGCAACTCGAGCTCCCGCCTGGGCTACCAGGGATTTTGCCTTCAGGAAGCTCAACGGTTTTGCACTGGTGTAACAAAAAGAGTGGAACTGCAAGCAGAAGGGAATAACCATAGTTCTGTGCTGCTTTCAGCGAAGGCCTCCACCACCAGCTCCCCCAGAAGAAAATGACACTGAAGAGGAAGAAATAGTGGTAGCGATGTATGATTTCCAGCCTACAGAACATCATGATTTAAGATTACAGAAAGGTGAAGAGTATACGATAATAGAAAAAAATGACATTCACTGGTGGAAAGCAAGAGATAAATATGGGTAAATATTGGTTCCTTATTTTCTGCAATAATTTCAAGTTAATTATTATAATAATTGAAGTTCAAGAATAAGGTTATTTCCACAGCATAGTCATTTATATTGATTATCTGTCAACAGCTAACTCTGTTAGATCCCATTTGGGCTCCCCATGCTGAAATTTGATCCATATCTCTGTGCCCAAATAGAGTCCCATTTGGAAAAAAATGAAGCTGCCAATAAATTGCAGTCTGCATGCATAGACCATTGCAGAATTGGAAGCTTTTCCAGTTACATTTCCTGTCAGACTTTTATGGTTTCCTAATTGAAGTGTCAGACGGTCTACAATACTTAGCTATGGTGATAAAATACTCCCGCCTCACTGGAAAATGGCTCATTAGGGAGCAATATGGTTAACACTCAGATCAGTAGATTCTGGCTTCCAGGCGTAAGTGTTCATCTTATTTAGTAGCTGGGCCATTATGGGTAATCTCTGAATGAGGATGAGACTCAAATGTGCTCCTGAAGAATCCCACTTAGATGCCTACCACTTCAGTGGCAGTGCCCAGCTTTTACCTTCTCCAAATTTTTATTTTTCCTCCTATTTAAAGGTGAGAGTTTCTGTACTTCACTGTTTATTAGGTCAATGTTGCAAGATGCTATGGGTAGTTTTCAGGCATTACACGCTCCTAGGGCTGCTGTGGCAGCCTCAAAATGTGTTGTCAGCGACTGGTTAGTTCAGTCAGGAGCAGAAGTGACAGTAAAGCTATGATGCTTGTTTTGACTCTTCTGCTGGTTTTAACAGATCTGCTAAATGTTTTAACTTCTTCAGGGGCAGCAAAAGTTAATTGAGGAAAATGCAATTCTGGGTAATGAGTAGTAGAGTTGATCTATAATAAAGGCAATTACTGCTAGAGACCTCTGGCAATTAGCAGAATAAAGCATTGCTTTCTAGGCATGCAATTTTGTAACCTTATTCAAATTTCCTATCATATATTCTTCTAGAAATCAAGGCTATATTCCAAGCAACTATGTAACGGGAAAGAAGTCCAACAACCTTGATCAATATGAGTAAGTAAATCTTTACATTTAAATGAGTGCAAAGTAAATGTTATGCTTAAAGAGCTGCAAAATATTTTGAAGATTTAAAGGCAGTTATTCACACAATATAGCATTGGTCCTGATTAAAGTTAAATATTTGAAATATGCATGTTTTTCTTGTTCTGATTATCCTGACTGATTTTGAGATATAATTTAGAATGCAATGAGATGGCAGTCAGGCTATTAACAGCAAAAGAAATGAATGCTCTCATTGTAACTCTGTGATAGACTATGGGAAGTATTAATTTTACCTATTAGAAATATGATTTTTTTTTTTAATATCAAAGTGGCACAACTAACTGAATTGTGTGGCAGTAACATCATAGAAATCATTGACACTTGCACAAATTAAAAATAGCAGATCAGGGATTTTGGAGGGCAAGTTTGATTTTCAACAAAATAGATCATTCAAGACATTTTAAGTCTCTGTATATGCATGCAGTTCACCGACTAAAAATGGAAAGCTTTTTTTTTTTTCTTTAATTGCCCCAACAAACTGATGTTTAATTGTGGAGTACTTGGTTAAGAACATCAGAATATCTCACACTCTATTCTCCAAACCTCTTGGTTTTGATGCCCAAATTTCAGTGTAATGTGAATTGGACACTTATGACGTATTTCCTAACCCTTAGGTAAAACAGAACTGTAAGAAAAAAATATTTAAAACGGTTTCTAAAACCCCACTAATAGTTCTAAAACTCTATGTGTGCCTCCTGCTTCTGTGTTTTGGCGGAAGATGGAATTTCTTCTGGGATTTCGCCTTCAGCTTTTTTAGGGGATATTTCTTGTTACTCTTTCATCTTTGAGTTTTCTGTTAGGAGCCCTGCCCTGCTCGGGGCTGTGCTGTGAAACTGGTAGAAAAGAAAGGAAGGAACTGGGCTGCCTTATCTGGTCCGGCCACTTTGTGCCTTGGCACCTCGGTGACATCGTCTTGAGTCACTGAGGAGTCCAGGGAGGGATTGCTCCAAGCCATCTATGAACTGCAGAAAACCACTAACTCTGTAAGAGCAGAACTTGTTTAGGAGCTTCTATACCACATCCCTAGGTCTTTTACCACTTTATCAGCAAAGCTCAAAATGTTGCACCACACCATTTGTTAGCTCTGTGGTTGTTTTCCTTTCTTCCTTCTTCTTTTTTATTATGTACTGCAGTTGGCAGAAATTTCAGTGATTCTTTGGCTGCTTTAATCTAGTTTTGCAGCTTAGAGCTCAGGCTTGTGCAACCGTGATATTTAGTTCGCTTTTGCTTGCACTTTAATTGGCCAGTCCTCCCTTAAAAAGCTAAACTAGTCTTGAATTTATTAAATTAAATGAAATCAATCAGCTCAACAGATATCTTGGCAGGTAACACAGAATTTGCTTGAGATTGCCAGGCTGCCCTCAGGCTGCTGTTCAGAGAAACAGCCACTATCTGCATGCTTATACTTGAAAAGGTTTTTTTCTTGGGAAAAAAATGAGCTATTTCACCTGTATTTTGTTGGCGTCTGTGGGATCTCACTGGATTTTTTAAAAACATTTTTATGAGTAATCTGTGTGACATGATAGACTTATTTATTTTGTAAATTGACTTTTGCCAGGTTCAGTTCTTGACCTTCATCACCATTAAATTATTGAATCTGCAACTTCATAGTACTTTGCTTTAAGCATTTTACATAAGGAAATCAAATACCTTGGAGAGTTTTTGATCACATAATGATTTTGTGTTGCAGATGGTACAGCAGGAATCTGAACAGAAGCAAAGCAGAACAACTCCTTAGGAATGAGGTGAGTTCTGTACCATTGTATTAGCAATCACAGGATTTAGTCTTTTATTAAAGTTTAATTTTAGCACATGCAAATCACAACTTCATTAGAAAAGACATACATCTTAAAATTGTTTGTGGCATGAAACTTGCTGTGCTTGCATTTTAGGACAAAGAAGGTGGTTTTGTGGTGAGAGACTCAAGTCAGCCAGGCTTGTATACAGTTTCCCTTTATACAAAATTTGGAGGGTAAGCTTTTTTTTTCTTTTCTTTTTTTCTTTTTTCCCTTGTGGCTACTCTGAACAATCTTATCTTGTTTGAATTGATTTGCATATGTATATGAATGTATAGGCTTGTGAAAAGCCTGATTGTGAATTCAAGAAAGAAGTGAGTGTTGATATTTAAAAACAAACAAACACTCAAAAAAAAAAAAAAAAAAGTTGACTAAAACTTAAAATTAGCTTCTAGGTTCCAGGGCTACATAACAGTTTATTTAATCTAAGATAAATGCAAACTGCCCCCAGAGGAAAGCTCACTTTCCCGTGCCATTCATTCTTTGCCATCACACCGCCTGCGTATTTGTGTGGGTGTGTGGTGAGGTGAACTGATCTGGCTGAAAATTAACCTTTCATTGGTTAATCCTCAACTTGACCAGATTATTGAAACGCGCGTGAGTAGCAAGCAGGCAGTGCACCCGAAATTCCAGCCCTTGCTGAAGTGCGGCACACGAGGCAGCCCTGCAGACTCCTGGTGGGAAATGCCATGCGCCCCTTCCCCATCCGAGCTGCTCCTTGTCACTCCGGGCAGACGGAGCCCCTCTGCCCGTGCCGCTAGTGCCGGTGACTGGCACCAGGATTTCCCCTCGGAGAGGGGAGAGGGCTTCTGCGATGGGCCTGTTTGATCTCCCTCCGGTTTGTGCAGTGCTTCAGCTGTGAAAGTTGTTCAGTACATTTGGAATCCTGTCTCTGAATCAAACAGTGTGGGTTTTTTTTTAAGTCTATATATGTAAGTCTATATATAAATATATATATGTCTATATACACATATATATATATATTTTAACTCACAAGAAATGAGCTTGTACTTCTACTTTATTTATTTATTTATTTTTAGAGAAGGCTCATCAGGAATAAGACACTACCACATAAAGGAGACAGTGACGTCACCAAAACAGTTCTACCTCGCGGAAAAACATCTTTTTAACTCTATTCCAGAAATAATCGAGTATCATAAACATAACGCAGCAGGTAAAAGAATCTGATTTTCTTGTCAGAGTGGATTTCAAAAAGTGTATTAGAATTTTTAGGTTTGTATAGGTTTTTGTGGCTTTTAAAATAGATTTTTTATATATATATACATTTATATGTATATATATATATATACATTTATATGTATATATATATATACATTTATATATATATATATATATATATATATATATATAAAATACTCTATATACATTTACAATAATGCTATATTTCACAGTCTAGCCCACATGTAAGGAACCGGTAAGGATAAGAGTATTGTTCCGGAAAACCCTGAAGTTGTCCTTGTAATTCTTAGATGCTTCACATCTTTTATTGACAGCTGCTCCTGTCATGCACTCTATGATAAAATGGGGAGAGTTTAGGAATCCTTTTGACCTTGAATGTATGTTCCCTATGCGTTAGCCAGAATCCACTTGTCAAGCACAGCAGAATCGGGGTCAAGGTGCAGATACTAACATTTTTTAAAGTTCTGTGCTTGAATTTCCATCATGTGATATATTTTCAAGGTTTTTGTATTAAGTTTGGATGGCCAGGCATCTCCTAGTAATATTCTGGAGCAGAATATTTTATTTTGTTTATTTTGTCACTTGCGCAGGTGTTTCCTCTTCTGAAAAATCTTCTCTGAAACATAACTCTGCTTCTCATTTATTTAACTATTTTTGCTACTTATTTTTAATAGCATCGTTCTTTTAACTCTACTTTTTAATTGAGTTCTGACAAGATTTTAACAGATTATTTAACTCGTGTGTAGCACTTTTGTATATATAAGATTGCCTTGTGAAACTGGTGGAATTTATGCATACAAATCAAAACCAATCAACAGTAACAGTGTGAAAATACATTTTAGATGGTCTTTCTGATCTGGTATATGAAAGGTGCAGTCTCTGCTCAACAATTATTTTTGTGTCCAGCTTAATTGTAATGCATAAACATGTATGAATATATCCATATCTGTCTCTCACCAGTAAAGGTGATGCAGCAATTTAGGCCCGACAGGTAGCTCCTATGTACCTCTGATAAGCATTTTGAATAGTCAAAGCAATGCGATAGCAGAAAGAAGTCAAAGCTAAACCCGTGGATAAGCTTGCTGTTGGTCAGTTTGCAGGGAGCAAGGGGCTGGTTTGCTGCCTAGTGTTCTTTCAGAAGCGAAGTATGTCCCTTGATGAATTATCTTTGAAATTCAGGTCTTGTTACCAGGCTGCGCTACCCAGTGACCCCAAAGATGAGGACAGCACCAACAACTGCAGGTTTCAGCTATGGTAATTATAACTTTTTCCGTTAATCTACACATAACTTAATAACTTTTTATATGTGAATTGTTCCAATATTTTCTATGTTTTTTTCTAAAAATTCTGTGAACACCATGAGCTCTGTGTGATTACTGAGCTGGACCATTGCTCTTTCATAAGCTGTTGGACCTTCTGCTTAAACTTTGCCCTTTGGTCTTTGTTCATGGATTGATTATTTTCTTAATGCAGAATAATCCATTTTAAGCACAGCACATGAGATGACATGAATAGTTTCTGTGCACTGGCACAATTTTATATAATAACCTGTTGAATCAAGTCTGATAATACCAGTTTGCAAATACTGACTTCAGAAAATTTTTTTTTTTGCCTTCTGTGTTGGTCATCAACTGCTTATTGGTTGTGGAAACCTAGTGATTTCTGCTTGGTTTTTAAGGTACAAAAGTACTATGTTTTAAAATTAATTCTAGGAGAATTCTCCCTAATTTCTGTACTTTGCTAATACTATAGTGCTTCTCTTTCCTCCTCCATATCCCTATCAACTCAGTATGCTCTCTAATGTAACAGTCATTGGTTTTGTTTGGTTTTATAGAGAAATGGGAAATTAATCCATCGGAGCTGACCTTCATGAGAGAGCTGGGGAGTGGTCTCTTCGGAGTCGTGCGCCTGGGGAAGTGGCGGGCGCAGTACAAAGTGGCCATCAAGGCAATTCGGGAAGGTGCAATGTATGAAGAGGACTTCATTGAAGAAGCTAAAGTGATGATGTGAGTTTCTGCACTCCGGCACTTCTGTCACCAGTCCCAGGCTGGTGACGCAGTACGTGCTGATAAGGCACCTGAGGCAAATGGTGTTTTTACAGTATCATGCGGGTGGGAAGCTAGCAGTGGGTGGAGGAAGCAGTAGTAACTACGTGATTTCAATCTTTTCAGGAAATTAACGCATCCTAAATTAGTTCAGCTGTATGGTGTGTGCACCCAGCAGAGACCTATTTACATAGTGACCGAATTCATGGAGCACGGCTGCCTGCTGAACTACCTGCGGCAGAAACGCGGGCTGCTGAGCAAAGACATCCTGCTGACCATGTGCCAAGACGTGTGCGAGGGGATGGAGTACCTGGAGAGGAACAGCTTCATCCACAGGGACCTGGTAACAGCCCGCTGGGCAACTTGCGCTTTTGGAAACACCTGCTCATAAATACAGCAGTTAATTCCCTGCAAAATAAAGGTGCTAAGTCAGCCCTTTAGGCTCCAAGGGGAACTCTAAATTTGCCCTGTAAAGAGAAAGTTCAGATGTTTACCTACAAAATGGAGTAAAATCTCTCTAAAATATTTATGAAGAGTCACTAGCTGTTTCTGCTGACATAACAGCATATCTTTATTCTACATTGGTACCTTTACACTACTCATTAATCCTCTGAGATAATTTTTTCTGCTTTTATTTTTTATTTTATTTTTATAAAAGTCTGCAGTTGTCATAGTAATATCATTAAGAGCAAGTGTACCTGTACTTTAATATGGATTTTAAGAAAATTACCTCATTGAATTGGGGAAATCAGTTAACTTTTTAAGTAATGAGGACAGAGTCCTTATTGAGCAGTTGTAGTTTGTCTGAAAGAGATTGAAAGTTTTAAACTGAATCTAACCATTCATTTGTAGGCTGCCAGAAACTGCTTAGTGAATGACTCAGGAGTGGTCAAAGTGTCTGATTTTGGCATGACAAGGTATGGCTATGAATATCCGGGTATCCAAACCTCCTTGCAGTGATTTTGGGAAAATTCTCATAGCCCTTGCACTGATCTCTAAGACACAGATGTCTGGTCATTAAAGGCATTGCCTTTAAGTACTATTCCATCTGTGGTTAGGGATCTGTTCTTTTGGAGTATGGAAAAGTAAAACATGTGAGTTCATTCTGTAGAGAATTAGGTATGTCTAGCTATTATCATGAAAGCCCTAGATTTATGTTGATTCCATGGTCCAATTGGTCTTCTATTACAAATATGCTGTAAATGCTGTAATAATTTTATAAATTTTAATATCTTAGTGATACAAGAGGCATATTAGAATCTGTTTTTTGGACAATAGAGTTTGGGTTAAAGAAATGTCAATTGTCAATGTGTATTTTAGCAGTTAAATGTTGGAAAGAGGCTGCTCAGTGAGATAGGATCCTCTCCTCAGAGATGCTTCAGAGCCGCATCATGTTAGCCAAGGCCTTGTGAGGTGCTGAACTGAGGAGGGTTTGATATCCTGGCCCTGCCACCACCCTGGGTGGGTGCTGCATGGGGTGGGTACTGCATCATTTGTTAAACGTAATTAAATTAAAAATGAAAATTTAATTACATTTTAACTTTAGCATAAATAGAATGTAGCCTAGACCTGTATCACTTAGTTAATAAACAGAAGGAAAGGTTCTGAATTAATAAGAAAAATTGAGTGGCTCTTAACTGAAACTTCAGTGCCCCTCTGAGGAAATCTTTATCTTGTGTTACTAACAGTCATGGCCACACGATGGCAATATGAGTTTCTAGTATTCAAATCCAAGCTAAGCTATAGTCTGCAGGTTTGGGAGCTGACCGAAGGGTTTTGGTTTTATGTTTCAGGTATGTCCTGGATGATCAGTACACGAGCTCTTCAGGGGCTAAGTTCCCCGTGAAGTGGTGCCCTCCGGAAGTTTTTAATTATAGCCGATTCAGCAGCAAATCAGATGTCTGGTCATTTGGTAAGATGTTCATCACTAAAATACCACTTTTTTTTTAGTTTATCAACAAGCAGATAAACTCTAGTTTTCAAGGCTTCAGACTTCTTAGAAGCACCTCAGTGAAACCATTTACCATAGCTTTTTGCCATTGCTTGCATGAGTTTCCACAGAAACTTTACTATCACGAATTAAAAAAAGAAATCTCTTCAGCCACATTTGAATACTTTCTAGAATGTAAGTCTCAAAGAAACTTTTTCCCTATCAGAAAATTTGTGCCTAGATCTTGAAATACTTGTTTATTTTAGGGAAGTATTTTTGTTTGTTTTCCTAATGCTTGTTTTCCCTTTCTAGGTGTTTTTATGTGGGAAGTGTTTACAGAAGGAAAAATGCCCTTTGAAAAAAGCTCCAATTATGAAGTGGTGACTATGGTTAGCCAAGGACATCGTTTGTATCGGCCTAAACTAGCCTGCAAGCTGATGTATGATGTCATGATGATGTGCTGGCAGGAGGTAGAGTTTTTCTTATTATTTTTTGCCTTTGAATTAATAAGAGATCAATTTAGCCTCTGCCATTAATCTCCACTGCAGTATCCTGTCTGTGCCTCAGGCCCTGTGCTCAGGGGCCTATGAACCGCTGCTTCCCGAGGGAATATTTGTTATTGGAGCTATTGGTTACTAGAACAAAATGACCAGGATACCCTCCATACACGGGCTGTTCCAGAAAGAGGAAAAAGGAGCACAAAGAAACAAATGTGGTTTCTGATCCACTACTGATAGTGCATAAAAGGCGGGAGACAATAGATGGGAAGTAGGCCAGAGATGAATGTTTGTAGCTATTCACAGATGATGGAAAAAGTATGAATTTGCTTCATTAAAAAAAAAAAGAAGTCAACTATTGATTCCAATCAGTTCTCCAGTCAGGTCAGTGGGAGAATGAGTTTGATTCAGTCACTAATGTCTGTCCTACATGGAATTAACAGAGTGGTGAGGTAACTGATCACAGGTTTTACGCACAAAACTAGACGCAAAGTGAAAAGGCAGAGAGGCAAGGTTTAATGGCACATAAGGTTTAATAAGGCCCATGGGAGAGCTGTGGAACGCATCCCTGTGACAAGAGTCTCCCTATTTCCAGAAACAAAGTTCTGAGGCATTAGGGAAGCGGGGAATGGAGAGGGAGAATCAGTGTCCATCCCATTCTGCCTCCTGAACCAGGATTCCCCAGTACAGAGGAGATCCCCTATTTCCCCTGGGGACTTCCAGGACTTTGTGCCTGCCTGGATGAGCTCCGTGGGGTGCAGGGAGAAGCAGAGCATTTGTGGCCCTGTTATGACACCGAGGGCTTTGAAGGAATTGCCTGGAGTGTTGGATGTAGCAGCAGCACTTAAATGCAGTGATATGTTCAGGATAACCCAAAATTAAACATAATGAACTCGGACAGAGCTCTGCTCTAACGAGGTTACAGTTCCTGTCCATAGCGTGAATTAGATTGCCAGTGCCCGGGCAGTGTCGCTCCGTGCTGCTGCTGAGGGAGACGCTGCTCCTCCTCTTCCATCTCCTCCTGATTTCTGGCACTGCCAGGCAGGCTGCAAGACGGAGCTTGCCCCTGCAGAGGTTTGCAGAGGCTTCCTGGTGCTACTTGTTGTGGCTGCGTATAAATATTTCCAGCAAAACTGTTTAAGTCAGAATGCCTCAAAGGGAAGCTCTTAATTCTACACTGCCTCAGCTTACTAGTCATTATAGAAACATGTCAGAATGACCAAAATATTTCTATAGGAATGCTACTTTGCCCAATTATAAGCTATGTAGAAAATAAAGATTAGGCTGCTGTTGAACCTAAACAGGTAAATCCAAACATTTACAAAGGAGGATTAAAAATACACTGTACTACTGGTTCTCCTGATCCAGAAGGATATTGACTGCTCAGCTTTCAAAGAGGTAAAGGGCAGGAAGAACAAACTTAATACTTTAAGTATTAATTAAATTGGTGTGAAACTTTTTTTTGCAGTATTTGCAGTGTTAAAGCAAAAAATCTGTTATATGTAGGTGTATTTAATTATATTCTTCTAATTTTGGAAAGAGCAATCGAGGAAACCAGAACCTGAAAGAGCCAAGTGATTTGTTTTTAGTTGGTCTTTGCCCTGGAGAGGCTTAGGAAAGCTCTTCCGCAGAATAAAGCTGACATACTGTCTGGTACTTGTAGTTCAGAAGTTACCAGAACAAAGAGTAATTAGTCACCAAACCAACCGATGCATATCTAAAGCTTACAGAGGGCTGGTTTATGAAGCAAGGAGAAAAATTAAAACAGGTGTCCTTGGAGGGCTGCAGAATTACAAACACATCTATAGTTTAAAAAGGCTGTTCACAGGAACCAGGAAATCTCAAGCCATTAAATTCTGTTTGTGTCAGATAGCTTGCTTGGACTGGTCATTAAAATGAAATAATAAATCACCTCGAAGATCATGATGTGTGAAGCTATTTGTGAAGATTCTTTGATTACTGATATTTATTTATGGAAGAGCAACAAATTGATTAAAAGTTCATTGATTTCATCAGGCATTGTGAATAATGTAAAGTCATTTTTGTGAATCTCAAACAGGACACAAACAGTGGCAGCATATTCTATCTGTCATAAAACATGATTAACCATAGGTGCCTCAGACCTTGGTTAATAGATTTACTAGTAACTTGAAAATGGAAATGGATACCAAAGCACCAAAATTTAGAACACGTTAAAAATTAAGTTGTTAGAGGAAAAGTGCAAGTTATGGAGACATTCAAAACATGATTAACTGGCAGCGAGGTCAGCTACGAGACTATGTGGAGTGGCTCAATTAAATGAAGCAAACAGGATGTTACAACACAGACAGAAATGTATGGGAAAAGAAAAAGAGCAGTAGCAGAGACTAATGCTGCTACATTAATCTGTGTAGTAGTCTGCTTTCTCAGGCCATGAAATTAGAGACTTCAGAGATGGGCACTCAAAATGCTTAGGCATGCGAACAGTTTGCATGAAGAAAGGCTATGACAATTTATTAGGGGTGGGAAATCGGAGAAAAATGAAAAAGGACAGCAAAATGTAGGGAAATGAATTATATGAAGTCTGTCATCCAGTAACACCATTTCAATTTGTCCAATCAAAAAATAATGTGAAACTTAATTACAGTGATATGTTCAAAACCAGTACAAAGAAATTTTTTTCCCACATCATGTTATCAAGATGATCATTACATATATGATATCAAAACCAAGAATTTACCAAAATTGACCTAACTGTAGTACGTGTGGATAACAACAGTGCATGCATTTTTTTTTCAGAAACCAGAGGCACGACCTACTTTTGAAGACTTGCTTCACATAATAATTGACATTGCTGAAGGTGAAGAAGCTTTCTGAAAAAGAAACAGAGCAGCCCAAGTACTGGAAAGAAGCCACATTCAAGACATGTAGCTTTGTTTCTGTTTTAAAGGCTTGATCCTGTAAGCTGCTGGATGTGCTAGAGTGTGGGGAGCCTGTGACATCTGCTGCACTTAGTTATACAAGGGAGTTATACACGATGCTGGGAAATGTGCGCAGTACCTCCAATACCAGCAGTCCCTATAGTTTCTCTGAAAAATCAACCTTGCATAAGGGACAAGCTTAGCTGTCTATAGAGAAAGAGAGAGAATGTGACCAAAGCCCAAGAGCTTAGTTTGCATTTACTGAGTTGTGTTTATGTATATACAGTCAATGTGTCTGAGTTTCGCCCTGCTCAGGCAGTAGAAATGGTGGTAGCAGTAGTCATTTGTATGCTTTAAATTCAAAGGTATCTATTTAATGTTAGTTACTGACACTGAAGTGATTCCGAGATTCCAGAAACATTATTTTTCTCAGTTGGTGGTTGTTCTGTGCCGTATCAAGAACACAAAACCTGCCTGTTTCCTTTGCACATGGTGAGTTGCCAACAATGCAGCCATTGGATTGCTCTTAACACTCAGAAACTGCCCAAGAACGAGACTGTGAAATGCCGAGACCACCTACGGCCTCTCATAAACCAAAGACCTTCCAAGATGAGTCCTAACATTACTTATGAAAAATAAATCCAAGATTCAGCACAATGGCTGTCAGTGTACAATAACACCTTGTTTTTGATTAACTATAAGGTAATTTATATGCTGTATGTATTGTAAATATATAAATTCTCTACATTTATTTATATAAAGTGAGTGTTCTCTTCAAGTTTCCAAGCGTGAGTTTGTTCTACCTTAGTTTATTTATGCAACTCAATATATGAGATCGTAAATGAAAGAAATTACACCCTTAATGTGTTAAAGGAGAGATCCTTTTTCTGTCTCTGTCATCTATATGTGCAATGATCTGCCATTTCTATTTCTAACATAAAATGTCATATTGTGTGTGTGTGTGTGTGTGTGTAAATAAACTGAATGTTAGCTGTTTGGAACAGAGTGTGTTGCAAATAATTGACTGACAAACATTGCTTCATCAGCCAAATTCACTGTTCATTAGTATTATGAGTATGTGTGTGCGTGCATATATATATGTACACAAATATATATGCACACATTAAGTATGTATAAACTATGAATATATATTTATGTGATCAGATGTTCCCCACAGAAGTGGCTGAGCTACTTTTTAGAGGTTACTTGTCCTTTCCCCTCTGCTGGAGATTAAACAGTCTTCAGGGAGGCTTTAAATTAGCCTAACTGTATGCTGACAGATGTGAGGGGTATGTGTGCTCCAGTTTCGCTCTACTCAGCTTCTGACTATGTTTTGTTGTTTTTGTTGTGGGCTTTTTTTTTTTTTTTTTTTAATTATCTGTTACTGGTGCCCCTTACTGCCCTGTGTGGTGTGGCCATTTTGCAAAAGACAGAATGGGTGGCCATTTTGCAAAAAGGGTTTTTCATACAAAGAAGCATATGGTCAAGCCTTTTTCATATCAAGTTATTAAAGTGGACTGTAGTTAGCTCAGTGCAGTCCGTCATTGCTCCATTTCAGTGTGTCTGTAATCACCTTTGGAGATGCTTAGATTCCCCCACCACTTTGTCCAAGTCCTTCCAAAGGGACTTCTTTTCAAAGGGAAGAAAGTCTTTTGTCTGAAGAAAGGCTTTTCAGGTACTCAGAGGCACTTCACTAATGATTTAATGCATTTTTTAAAAATGCATCTATCCCCAGATGGTAAATTTTGCAAAATATCAGAGAATCTCTGTAGTCAGCTGTTTTACTGACTCTTGAGTGTCCTCGAAGACCCCTTGTAATTTTTTTTTGAATCATTGCTTAGCTCTCCTGATTTCTGTAAAATACGCAGTTGATACTAGAAAGCAGCCCTTGTTATTTTTTTTTTAAGAGCTGAGATTAGTATCTTTTTTTGTAAAGGGGGTGGGGTCAGGCCATGTTTGTGCTATACCATTATAGCCTGCGCCGCATCAGAGCGCAGAGCTCAGCCAGGGCTGTTCGTAGTGGCACTCCTGGCGGCGAAAGGACTAAGGATTGCATTTCCATTTGACTGAAGGCAGACAACCAGATATGATTCTCTCTACCTGTAAGTAAACTGAGACACAGTATTTTGATCTTGAAGTTTTGTTTTGTGCAGAAGTTTTGTGCAGGTCGCTACCTATGAAAAGTTGCCATGAAAGTAGCAAGCAGCAACTGTCATGTGAGGCAGTCTGTGTTCAGATTGCTCGCCTTGACTTTCAGAATTACTGATCATATCAAGTCTACGATATGACTGGTTACAAACAAATATTAAGATGTTTCAAAATACTATCCTTAAAAGCTTATACAGCATCAACACAAATGTTTAGCAGAGTTAGAGCTGACTTTCCTACAGCACAGAATGAACCTGTGGGAAAATGCAGAATGCCTGAACTTTCACACATGAAAAGCTTAAAGTTTGTGTTTTAAAGTATTTTAGAAGGAAACTATTGATTTCTGGTCGATTGTTAGTCTTCTGGTATTGCAAAAAATTGTCAGACCTACCTGTTCAGGGAGCATATTGTGTGTTATTGTTTGTTTCTGATGAGGAAAGTTAAGTTTGAATATTTTGTGGAGTGCCATTGCATACTGCTCACCTACCTGCCGCACAAGAGCAAGAACTTTGTGCAGAGCATGGCACAAAAACTTCATGTCTTAGAGCTGGACTAAAAAAACTTTCAAAATTAGCAATGCTTTGGGAAACAGTGAATCAGAAAGAAAGAAACTCAATCTAAGAAACTTGTGATAAAAAGGAAATTATAAAAAATCACTTTAACAACTTTTTGCTTTTGTCTAACTCTTTGGGTACTGCATCCCAAATACTGGCAAATAAAGTGATATACACAACTATAACAACCCAAACCCTACTGCTACGTTTTAGGTGTAGTGGAACTTCATTGTTTTACATAGCACTAGAGCTACTGGCAGCAATGGGTCAGCTCAAAGCACTTGCATGTTTTCATGGGACTTTCAAGTTCTCAAGCAAACAGCTGTTCCTTGTCACTACAGACCAGTCTTCTTCCTCTGCCATCCCATCTGATTTCTTTTCTGCACAGGCAGAATCAGCTAAAAGAATAGGCTGTTAAAAAGTTAGCTGCAAGTTTTTAACGGGTATTTAATTTCCCCTTCTTCCACATGTTTCTCTTGCCGTGGTATCTCTTCTCTCATTCCAAAACTGTGCATGGTAAGAAGTCTGGGCTTGGGCATCATAATTCTATAGGCTAATCTCCCTTGGTACTAGTAGAGTTGGAATATGTATTTGTTTATCAGTCTTCAGAGAGGTAATATGTTACTGTTTTTAAACAAGTGTTTTCCTCCTAAGAAAGCCATTTCTGGAAAAGAGCAGACACAAGCAATGATGCTGGCTACGTTTGTTTACTGAATTCTCCGTCTGCACTGTTTGAACTTTGATCTCACGAGCTTTCCTCACGTATTGGAGAAATGGAGATTCTTCACACTTCTAGAGAAGGAAGTCTTGGTAAAGCAGGGACCAAGGTGTCAAGGCTTACGCGTATGAGACTAACAATCTTACTTAAATTCCAAGCTAACAACTATTCTTTTTATTATGCTTTTCACATGCTGAGGATTAAAGCTAAATGTGTTTTGGTAGCTTGTGGTTTGACAGAAATGGGCTGCGCAGGGAAGTGTGGGCTGAGGAGCCTACTGCGGCCTCGGACCCTGCAGAAACCTTCCTGCCTGTGGATTAAAAGTAAGCAAGATTTAACCAATGTTTCTGGAAGTTTGGGGAAAATTTTTTGGTTATAGAAGAAGCAGAGAAACGGGACCTGAAGAGTGAAGGGTCCATAACTACTTTAGTTTAAGAAACTCCTGAAAATAATTTACTGTTAAAAGTTCCTGAAATTTGCTTTCTCTTCACCTCCGTTTCTTTTTAGTATCCTGTCCAAACAGTGTGGGTCATTCATAATATGTTAAATCCAACTGGCCTCTGTTCTGTTCAAAACCTGGAATCCAAAACACAGTCCAAAATGTGGACTCTTGTTGATACTCTTGTTGATATTGACAATCATTAGTTTTTAAGCGATATCCTGATTTGTTGATGTAGGAGCCATGAGGGTCAAGGCTTGAATTTATGATACTCTAACAATCTTTGACAGATGCATAAGGCTTTGCTAAAGGGACTTTATCCAAAATTGAAAGCAATAAGGCAGAATCTTTGCAATGGTTTCAGTGATTGGAACTAGGGCATAGTACAAAGGAAAATCAAGAGGAAATGTTTAAACCAGCACGTTAATTATATTTATTTTCCATTTTTTATTCTTTATATTTTTTAAGATAGTACATTTTTGGCATTAAAATGCGGTTTGTATTTTTCATTTTGAATCTAAGAGAATTCACAAGTAGAGCGAGCAGGATGGCTTACGGGAGCGCGCGTCCCGCTCTGCGGAGCGCGGGCAGGAAGCGCACACTTCCTGTAGCCCTGCGCTCGCGCTGGGGCACCTGGAGAGCCCTCAGCGCGGAGACCTCCCTTCCCTGCTGCCAGCAGGAGAGGGAGATGTGAGCCGGGCTCAGCACGTTGTTCGTTAGGAGCATCAAAGCCTTTAACGTTTGCAGTGTTGGCCAATTGGAGAGAGGAAGATTTGCCCAGGGTAGAGGAAGATTGGATCAGAGATTTCCTGAGGAATCTTGATACCCACAAATCCATGGGCCCTGATGGGATGCACCCGAGAGTGCTGCGGGAG
>JAWLRI010000344.1:3693737-3708561 GCA_034781795.1 Crypturellus tataupa | reverse complement strand
CTGCGTGTGCAGGGGGGTTGGACTAGATGACCTCTAGAGGTCCCTTCCAACCTTAGGCATTCTATGATTCTATGAAGTCTTTCTAAACAGCATTGCAGAGCAGCTTTTCTGTAGTGAGCTATGAACTGAAAAAAAAAGAAAAAAAAAAAGGGATTTTAACCTTAGGGAGAAAAAGAATGTGCAGTTACATTGCTCAAGAAGTGTAATGTCACTGGCAGTGACTGACTAGGGTGGGGTATAAAATGTGTTGATCAATACATCAGGTTGTGCTTAAACCGCTGCTGTTCCAGTCCATCAGGTCGACGTTTCTGTTTGTGAACCACCCCTAATTCAGAGCAACTGAAGCAGGACCGAGTCCAAGGCCTGTGGCTCTGAGCCCTGCAGAACTGAAGGCCTCTCTCTGTGTACGTTTTGCTTGATACTGTTTCCCTGTAGACTTGGTGGCTTTCCAAAGAGGAATTATCAACTCACACTGCATTAATTTATTCTGTCTTTAATTTCTACTGAATTAATTGCACTGCTGCTGCAGAAGTGCTGCGTAGCCAACAGAATTTCGGAAGCCGTGTAGCAGAACAGGGAGCCAGTCATGGCTGTGAGAAAGCTGATTTTCAAAGAGCTGCCAGTGTCCTTCCCTCAGGATGATGGATATCCGTCTGCTGGGTTGCTAGGCTTTGATTCCATGTGTAACATAGCAGGAAGAAGCAGGAGTTGCAAACTTGGCAAAACTCTCTTTCTCTGTAGGGCCCAAGAGTTCATTGTGCAGTGGGTCTTCCTGAGCCTCGCTCTAACCTGAGCCTTCGCCTTTAGCCTGCCAAGTGCAGTCACATTTTATGATCTTTAATTGGTTAGATGCGCTAACTTGGAAAAATCACTGGCAAAAAAAAGCATGTGTCTCACAAAAGAGCCTAATCACAGCCTTAATCTAGAAGCTAAATAATCTTATATATGCTTGATATGTTTTTAAAATCATAGCATTCATTCATTTATTACTAATTGCTTTTAGCATAGTCAAGGGCATTCAGATATGAAAAGCAACCACTAGCAGAACAAGCATGAAAGTCACTGACGGCAGAGGAGTTGTCCTGAGCTTATGTTTCAAATTTATTTAAATTATGGGGTTCATGAAGAGAAGCAAGGCAGACTTCTAGGTCCATAACGTAAGTCTGATGGTAGGACTCCTTGCTTTTACAGTAGTAGTCAAATCTTTAAAATCTTACTAGAACATCATTCTTACGTAACGTTGAAACTCTTCAGTCCTTGCGCTAAAAATTTCCAGCGAGTCCTCTCCTAAGGAGAGCAAGTCATCTAAGGAGGAGTAACATGTTTCATTAGACCAGATGGTATAATCAGAAGGAATAGACAAGCTTGCACATGTCAGCTTCCTTTTGGCACATCACTAACTACTGATTAAACTTCAAGGTAATGGCTGAAGTAATAGAAAGACATGATATTTTTTGCCCACATTGTTTGCTTTTTATAGAACATAGAAGCCATTGTAAAAGCCATTATAAAACCTTAAAGAATCTAGGTCAAGGGAAAAGCACAATTCCTTCCTAAGATATCTGAGAAATGTTGGTAAACAGCATGTAATTATTCATACTGAAAATTAAACAACACTTTTTCTACTGAAATTGTAATAACAATTTTCCTCAAAGGACAATTCTTGCAAGCCAGCATCACCATGCAATGCATTTCCAAGACACTGATTTAATTCCAGTTTTGAGACACTTGTTCCTTAGCATCCCGACTTCACTTTGCCCTGGAATTTCTCTTTTAATTTAGGAATGGAAAAACAATTGTAGTAAAACAGCAATATTCCACACCTGACTCCAAGGAAATGTTTATTCATTCCAAGTTTGTTTTCATCTAGGATATTTTGTTTGGAGTAGCTAGACCCAATAATCAACCCATGCTAGAGACTGTGCTCAAAGTTAAGCTGATATAGTTTTTAATGAATGAGGGATAATTTAATAGACCACAGAAAAATATGCAGCAAATAAATTACATTGCCCGTATCTTCTGCTCTGGTTTCTTTAAAGAAAATTGTTGGTATCAGCTGACTTGGGTATTTGTAATCCCCAAGTTTTGCATAGCTGTCAGTGGAAACTTTTAGCAAGCAGTTGATGCTGTCTTCTGATTAGTGCAGGCTTGCCAGCTTCCCACACAGCAGACTCTTCACAGGATGCAGCCCTCTAAGGGAAATTGCCCCACGACTTTCATGGTAAATACTCAAACCAAAATATGTACAAGACGGGGTGCTTCCTCTTCCGACCCAGAACTAATCTGATCTTATCTTCCTGATGTTTGACGCTCTCTCTTCCTTTAGTAGGGCAAGATTTTCTGCCTGCTGTGTGTATGTTTATAAAGAAAATCATCTCATTTTCATCAGTGTAAGTGAGAACAGTTAGGGCTTTGAGTGCAAGGATTCATAGTCTCAATATATTTTGCTGTTGTGTTGGTACATTCGCTGGAGCATTGGTAAAAGGCAATGGTAAAAGGTATTACAGGTCACTAGCTAGTCTGCCCTATTTATCATACCAGTACAAGACTCCCCCCCAAAAAAAAAAAAACAAACAAAAAAAAAAAAACCATGAGGGGGAAAAAACTGGAAGGCAGGGTCAGACTGTACAAAGAAGTATCATGTGAACTAGAGCGGCTAAATGCCGACACTTCAGGAAGGTTATTTCAAGTATATGCGTGAGGCCTCTTGCAGTGCTACAGCCTCAGGGGTGGAGAAGGACCAGGACTTGCTGATGTGGGATATGAAGACTATTTTTTACCGGTGCAGCTGGGCATGACGGAGGCGCTTTCTCCATACAACTCTCTCTCATAATTCCTAAAAGAGCCTAAATCAGCCGTAGCCACCTCCTGGCAGTGCAGGGCCAAAGTGGCAGAAGGGGACAGGAGCCAGCCTGCCCTGAGGCTGGGGGTGATGAGCGTATCAAGACGAGAATGGGGCTGGTGTCTGGAGGAGGCACCTCCAGAAGTCTCCGGACTCCAGGGCCACCTTGCTCTTCCGAGGAGTTTCCTGTCTGTCTTGCGGCTGTTTGGCTCATGGGGAGGTGGGGAAGGGCCTGCAGATGCAAAGGGGATAGAGTCGTAGTCACAGCTGCTGGACGAAACCCCCATAGCAAGACCAGAGTGACCACAAACCATGCAGTCACCTGGTTCAAATCTGATCCTCAGCGTCATCTGACATGCTCAAAAACAACTGAGAAACCATCATAACTTTACTGCTACTCACAAAATATATCCCAAATTGACTCATGTACCTATATAGATGTCTGATGTATTCTTCTCAAGTTTGTCAGTCGCTTGGCACGTAGGTGAGAAGCCCATCTTCTGTCACTTCAAACCTGCGCCAAAGAACGCATTTAACCAAAAGCAGGAAAATCACTAATGATGCAAAGAGTTAAATGTATTGTATCTCCTTCACTAAATCTTAAAATAAGAAAAAATTGTCTTCTAAGTGTGGCTTTGTGATTAGCTTAAGTGATCTAAAAATCCTATCATGACTGAAGGTGATGGTTCATCTCCTTTCCCTGATCAAGCTCCCTTTGTGGTTGCACTGGTTAGAGTGTACATAGCTGTGTGATCAGAGCAGGACTGATCTGGCTGGCAATTCATTCTTCCTTTTCTTCTTTTTTCTTCTTTTCCTGTGCGGATTTTGTGAGCTAATTTAATTCATCACAGTGCCTTCTAGTTACTATGGCCAGTGTAAGGGAGACAGTGGCAATGTGTAGCTGCGTGGTAGGAAAGCTCTGCCGTCTTAGATAGATGGAAACTCAGCCATAACAATTTACCAAGTATTTCATGGTGGCACTGAGTTAATAATGCCACCAAGCATAGCTCCTAGCCCTTAATTCTGTAAATTTTGTAAACAAATAAACAAGAACACTGCAAATGTGGAAAATATTCCTGTTCACAGATCATACCATCCAGTCTGTTTTCTGCTGCTGCTGCTGCTGCTGCACAGTGCAAAAAAGGTATGTAAAATGCATAAGCTTTTCAGCAATCGAGTATCAAAATATTTGCACATAGAAGACTTTTAGGAATCCATTTGTAGTAGAACAGCTAATTATGCCAAAGTTTAAAATAAGCCCAACCCTATATACCCCTAACATGAATGAAGACATACAAATATACATGATATATATATGCATGTGTGGGCTTTTTAAATTTATATATATATATATATATATATATAAACTCAAATACTTCATGTTCTTCAAAATTAGAGCAATGAGAATGAACCTGGACCCAGATACTGGACTGGTGACCAAGTATTCAACCTCACAGAAAGAAGTTGCCTACACATCTACTCGGAAGTACTGGGTAAGTAATGCTTTGGTAGGCGTAACATGAGTGAGGTGATGTGCCATGCAGTGGCCCGCTGCTAGAACCAGTGCAGAACTAGTCTCTGAGAATGTGTTCCTGAAGTTGCCTTCAAAACATACAAGTAAATGTGTTCTAAGAACTATATTGAGTGTGAAAATAGGGTCACAGCGTGCTTTGGAGGGTGGTTGACCTCACCAGGAGGCTTGTGGTCACTGGTTATAGAGTAGATCCCCTTCAAACCCATGGGTGTTCGAGCAAGGGAGGTGAAAAGGGCTCAGCTTAGCTGGCATTTGACACGTTGCCCTCAGCTTTACTAGATTCAAACAGAATTAATCTGGGTTTTCAAAGCAAAGCTGAGTGCAAACCCAGAGCCTCCACTGTCACAAAGGGAGGTGGTTGTGTTTCTGCTGGTTTGCCACCAGTGTCTTCAGTGCCCTTGTCAGCTGTGTCAGTTCCTGAGATGAGCAGCCGAATCCCCAGTGCCCGCTTTCCGTGCTGTTCTGCTAATTTGTGCCAGCTAGGGAGTTATCCCAGCATTCACATCGTGCAGCAGTCAGTGAAAGCTTAGGGTAAATGCATCCTTGTTCTATTACTTGTGCTTTTCTTCATAATTTTGGCTTTGATAACAAAGCACTCAAATGTATGTCTCACTATTTTGTAAGTGGTTGAGTGATGGTACAGTGCAGTGTAAAATAATGATCAGGATTTACACCTTTTAGTAACCAAAAAAAAATTAGTAATAAAAAAAAATCAGTAATTGGTAAATTGAGAAATAGCAGAAAAAAATATAATAATGAAATATACTTTTTTTCCTCCTTTCACTAGCGTAAGAGGCGGGTTGTTCAACAGTTTAAGAAGAAGCCATTGCCTCCTCTACCGCCTGAAGCCTTGGAAGATTATGCAGAGAAAATCAAAGTTATTGCACTGTATGACTTTTTTGCTAGAGGACCCTCTGATTTAACCCTCAGGAAGTCAGAAGAATACATTATCCTTGAAAAGTGTGACCCCCACTGGTGGAAGGCAAGAGACCAGTATGGGTAAGAGAAGGGGCATCTTTTTTAATCTATTCTCCTGCACTGAAAGGGAAAAAAACACTAAAATGTACTCACCTAAAAGCAAGTAAGTGGAACAAGAGATGTGTGACATTTTGGAGATAGGTATTTTTGGAGTACTTATAAATGCTTTTTCTCAACTCATATTTGCGGTGAGAGTCCAACATATTATTATTTTTATATGCACGCATGCACAAATTTTATATTTATTTATGTAAAGGTTTTGTATAGGTCCAAGATTAGAACTGAAAAGTTGGCTTCTGATTGAGAGGTATATATTTTTTTCTTCATTTTCTTTTGGCTTTAATTGAAACTTCGCATTAATATACTACTCTAAGCAGTCTGCAAATACTTCCCCAAGCTGACTTTTTCATTTCAGTAACTATCCCCAGCTGTGGGGCTGATACATTTTCCTGGGATGAAAGGATTTAGACTTCTATTCAATTCCTACATTGGAATTCTGTATTTAAAGATACAGCCAATAGTCTAAATAACCCTTGTAATTCAGTAAAAGATATATATCTTAATATTTAATATTTTGTATCTTACCATAGCATTATTCTCAATGTATTTGTTTCAGGAATGAAGGTCTAATTCCCAGCAATTATGTAACTGAGAACAGGCAAAACAATTTAGAAACTTACAAGTAAGTGTGCTTGAATGCGATTTTTGTGCTTTCTTTTCTCAAAATGGGATGGTTCCTTTTAGAGCTTGATCCTTTCATCTTTATTCAATACAAACATAGATTTTACTGGAAGTTCTCTCTCTCTCTTTTTCTTTTTTTTTTTTTTGTGCGGAAACATTACTCTGATACACAACTGGTTAATTCATTCTGCATTACTTGCTCTGGGGGTACAACACGCCCTGAACACGGTAACGATTCATTTGCATGAACCAGAATGTCAGAATCCAGATGTTTCCTATTTGCGTGGGCTGGCTACACAGTCTTTCTATATTCTAATCTCTTCCTGTTTTGAACATATAATTAAGTGACTAGAAGCTAATTCTGCCTAGTAAGAGATTATTAATGCAATGATAGCCCTATCTGGCTTTTGGACTAGGAATAGCGCAACTATTAGGAAGGATTACTTCTGCTAAACAGAGCAAATGGTGGTGGGGAGTTGTTTGTTTATTTGTTTGTTTTAAGAATATCAGGAATTAAAGATTGGATTTCTCTTTCTTGCAGCTGGTACTGCAAAAATATAAACAGGAGCCAGGCAGAACTTCTATTACGGCAGAAGGTAACTCAGCTTGTGAGCATGGCTAACAGTATCTGGAAAGGTAGATTAGTAGAGGCACCAAGAATGTTTCAATCAAATCCAAATCTGTTTGTCATGCAGTCTGGCAGAAAGAATGCTTCAAAATAAAGGGACAGCTTTCTGGGGTGAACATAGAGTGTAGACTATGAAGACCTCCCAAAATTTTAAGTTTTAGTCCCAGCAAATTCTACTGAGATCTTCAATATGTGTTTATTTGGATTTTATGCAGTTTACTAATCTCTTATTCTATTCACTGAAGAATGAAATCTTTCTAATAAGCAAGAGAGTAAAGCGGCAGAGTTAATAACCTTCCACCCTCCAATTATTTTATGTATAGGGCAAGTAGTCCATACACTGTTCTACTCTGTGTCCATTATTAAAGTTCCTAAGTTAGCACTAATGAAGACTTTCTAGGCTCTAATTCTCCTCTAATAATTTTAATAACAACTAAGACTTTAATGTACAACAAATAGCTTCAGTTCGTACAGTGACAAAAATTTCTGTATTGTTCTGTTTTCTGCATTGTTTTGTTTTGTGCCCCATGTGTGGTTTTTCATGATTTCATTAGTTTTGTGAACCATTTCAGAAGATAGTTTGCTGCCAGTTTGTTTTATTAGTCAGTCCACAGGCTCTGGTAATCAGAGGCAAGGCCTATTGCAAGGGATTTTGCTTCAAGCTCAAAAGACGGTCATAACTCTCCATGGATTTCTTTGCAGTCCAAAGAAGGTGCATTTGTGGTCAGAGATTCAAGCCACCAGGGACTTCTGACGCTGTCTGTGTATTCGCGGTCTAAAGAGTGAGTAGGAATTGCTCTGAATTGGGCTGAATCAAAATGTGAAGGCAGATCTTCCCTTGAAGTCCTGGGGATGGGATGTGCCCAGCCTCTGCTAGACCCAGCTAACACTTCCGTGCCTTCAAAAACACCTCCAGCTGCAGCATGACCCTCATTGCTTTGTTCTGGGCCTCTAAAACCAGGAATAGGCAGGCAGCAAAGTAAAACTAAAGTTATAAAGGGGAGAAATATAGAAGAGTAAGCAGATAAAAGCTCCACCGAAAAGCCTTTGGAGAAGCAGAATGGAGGAAAAAAATCTTGGACTATACGTGGATATGTTTTTAGCTCTCTAAAATCTGGAAAATTCAGATGGTAAAAAGTATGTTAATTTTAAGTTTAGATTCAATTGAATGCTGATTTAGGAGAGATGTATATTAAATGTGACGGCTGTTTTTTGTGCATTCAGTGATGCAAGGATACTTGCACACACACACACACACAAAGGGATAGAGATCTAGTTAAGCACGTTTTTTATTAATCAGTGTATCAACCACATTATTTAAAGTAGGGAAATGTGTCTCAAGTATGCAAATTTTTCTCTACATTCTCTCCAATAAAATCTATTCAGATTTACAGTGTAAACCACTACATATTTTTATTCTATGTGATAATGTTGATTTCAGAAATCATAGAGGAGGCATTCGACATTACCAGATTAAGAAAAACCACCTGGAACAGTATTATGTAGCAGAAAAATATCTCTTTTCATCTATTCCTGAACTCATCCAATATCACCAACAGAATGCCGCAGGTAACACATGCAAACTGGTAAGCTTTTACTGCTGATGATCATTAGGAATTTAAGAGAACATAAACAACCTTTTTGCATTCCTTTCCTTATAAAAAGAGGCACAAGTTTCCTAGTTGCTGAGAAGCTCAAATATGCAGTGAGTCTCTTGCCAAAGCAGTTGCTGCGACGCGCACATACCATGTGGGAAGTGAAACTGCCGAGCCAATGCACATGAATGAAATGAATTTTACAGAATTAGAAGCCTCACCTTCACCCGCTCTTCATGCTGCTGGGTCATGCTTGACTGAATGTGACTTATGTTCAGTTTGGTTGTCATTCTTTGCTTGTCTGAAACGCAGGAACTTGCATGCGTGCAATTAAAGAAAAACAGGAAGTACACTCTGCCTCAGCACGTGGCATTTTATTGATTTTGCCCAAACCCCCAGATAGTTGAAAGGCGAACTGGGGAGCACAAGGGCTCTCTGAGGCTGATTTAGGACTGCCAGAGTTAGCTACCTCTGGCTGGCTGCTGATGTCAACCTCTAATAGTTTCTAACATTAAAAAAAAGAACCTTTGTCTTGGCTCTGCCTATCATTATAGTACAGTCTAAAAGGTTTCTACCCTGAAAGAGGGGAGACGGGGAAAGATGCAGAGAGCCCCTTGCACTGGTGAGGAAGGAAGATACAGGAATATATAGAGCCTTTTTCCTGGGAGAGGAGGACTAGGAAATCCACGAAAGAGAAAAAGATCTGAAAGTAAGACTTGGGGGAATGGAAAGATGTGGAGAGCCCTTGGGAGGCAGCAAGCGCTAGCTTCAGGAAAAAGGGAAGCCTCCAGCTCCCTTGTGCTTGCAGGAAGCAGGCGGCAGCAAGACGATGAAGGCAGCAGCCTTCCAGGTGTCGTAGGAAAGCAGCAAGGGACGGTTTCCCTGGCACAGCTGGCTCATGAACTCAAAGGGAAAGAATGACAAACAAAAACATTTCTGGTGATGGGAAACAAACCTGAAAAATCCTGCTGAAGTTCTCCTTCGGTGCCTCAGTGGGTGATATTGTGTGTTTAAGATTACCAGCGCACTGGAAATAAGAAAGAGTATCACTTTTGGTTGTATGGAGGTATACTTTTGCAGTGGGCTAAAGTTCACAGTAGAATAATAATGCACTTTCAAAGGTGTAAAATGCTATGAAAAATTTAATATAACTATTTAATTAATCAACAATCTTGGATAATGTTTCTTTGAGATAGGAACTGCCTTATCATATGTACTGGTACAATGGCTAAATCTCAGCTGGTATCCCAAGGTGCTACTGTCATACTGTGATACAGCTGTTAGTAATACTTAATAATAAATAAAACCAGTTATGTGGCACGTGGCAACTATGACAGCATGGGTCTCCCTAAACAGGAACTCATCTGCCAGGCTGAAAAGAGGCAATCCTCTCACTCCCTGTTGAATATAGTCTTCCTTAATATCTTCTCACTTTAATGTGAGAAACAAGATATCTTTTTTTCTGAGCAAGCTATTCTTTGAAAACATATACCATACAGCATAGTTAAAAACGGGATAATTGGTCAACAGAATATTAATGCTTTGCCTCCTACAGGCCTTATCACTCGTCTCCGGTATCCAGTTGGATTAATGGGATGTTCTTCACCAGCAACAGCGGGATTTCGTTATGGTAAATTTTGAATAATGTTTTGGTGGATATTTAGGTATCAGTCTAGCCAAAAAATTGTATTATCCTCATCAGGTGAATTATTCAATTAGATCAATGAATTTTCCCACTAACAACAAACACAGAAACAGTTTCATATTCACTGGAAATACTGATTTCCTAGGAAAGTGACAGAACCAAATGGAACATCCTTCTGGATTCATTCAGGTTAGCACGTGTTGTGCTGCTTTTATAACCTCTATAGCATTTCTTATATGGAATTTGTAAGCAGACCTAAGAGTCAAATATGCATTTAATGGCCTCTCAAAGGATATCTGAATTATTTAAATGCCTAGAAAAAAAAACTATTATTATTATTTCTGAGAAAGATTTTCTTTGTTGATTCTGCAAGTTTTAGAAATAAGAAGAAAATCTAATATGCTGTGCATATGCAGCAAAAAGTGAATATCATCTGGCTGATGAACATGTATGACAAAAGAGGAATCTTCAAAATCACCTGCTATCCTGTGAATGTCCCTATGAATAGTAAGGCTTAACTATTTAACTGAGTAACTATTCCTGAAGCTCTACTCTGGAGCTGGTTCAGAGGTTAAAACATCAAACACGATAATGGCAAAGAAGTTTGCATATATAATTGAAAGTGAACACCTTTTTTAAAGTTGAGGAAATGCCTCTGTTTAGAAATTTAAACAGTGTTCACATTTAACAAGCTGTAAAATAACCTTCATATGTAACATCTATGAGCAGGCAGAGCTCGTATTCCAGACCCATATTCCAGTTGTGAACAGCTGTGATGTGTTGCTGTGAGCACTAGCGGGAGCCTCTCCCTTGGAGCGCAGCCAAGGAAATCGGCCGGACTGTGGTAACATGTTGGTTTCCTTTTGTAGAGGAGTGGGAATTAAACCCCTCTGAGCTGACGTTCATGAAGGAGCTTGGGCGTGGGCAGTTTGGAGTAGTTCAACTAGGTAAATGGAAAGCAACTGTCAAGGTTGCCATCAAAATGATCCATGAAGGTGCAATGTCTGAAGATGATTTCATTGAGGAGGCCAAAGTGATGATGTGAGTACAAAAGCTCTATGATACATAGAGACTACACTGAGATGGTCCAGAAAGAAACATAGTTAATTTTAATTATCCCAGTGAATCAAAGAACACTGTGAGAACTGCAGTATAGAAAAGTTGATTTTTATGGTTTGAATTAGATTGCTTCAGATGCTTGATACACTTGTTGCCAGACTGTAATTCAGTGTCTCTAGGACCACTGACAGATCTTAAACTTCCCTGCCTCATCTGAGAAGTGATATTACCTTTTCTCCTGATTTCCCAAATTACATGCTGATAGAGTACACAGGTCAACCCTTGAATAAGCCAGTGTCCCTTGCCTGAAAGCCAAGCCTTTCTACTTCAGTTTACTAAGTCAAGGCTTTTTGGTCAGCACCGGTATATATTTAACATATATTATGGAATGATTTCAAAGAGGGAAGTTCTTGACGAATACTGTTTGTAGAAATGTGTTGTCAGGCAGCTCTGAGAGCAGCTGCAAGTGAATAGAGCTTATCAAGTGCTGAGAATGAAGAGTCTGATTACTTGCCAATGGCAAACGATAGCCTGACTGAGGGGGATGTTTTTGACAGGCACCTCTGCCACCCAAAGCTGGTCCAGCTTTATGGGGTGTGCACGTACCACAGGCCTCTCTACGTTGTGACCGAGTTCATGGAGAACGGCTGCCTCCTCAGCTACCTTCGGCAAAGACGAGGGAAGCTCAGCAGAGACATCCTGCTAGGCATGTGCCAGGACGTGTGCGAAGGGATGCAGTATCTAGAAAGAAACAGGTTTATTCACCGGGATTTAGTAAGTATGATAGATTTTCTGTTAATGACAGCAGTGAAGGACTCAGTACTGTGCTCTGTGGGACACTAACATTGTAGGACTTGAGCATTGCTGGATCTAATAAACCAATAGTGTTTTCCTGATGAATGCAGTGTTTTGGCTGGAAAACAAGACTTTTCAGCTGTTCATTCGCCCACATACAGATGGAAAAATGATGTGATAATTGAGTTAAGTCAGAGCAAGCCAGGGAGTTAGCATGGAAAGACAGCCATGGGATATGATCCATCCAGAGGATTATCACACACTGATCACAGTGCAGCCATAATCTCAGCAATAAAAAAGGGCTGCAATAGGAAATAATTTTATGTAACAAAATTTCTCTCCCTCCCCTTTCTTCTGCTCTCCTCTGCCTTGCCTTGAGGCTGGGATATGTGGATTGCTTTTCTCCCCTATCCCTCATGCACCTGGGAGGAGTTTCGTTACTTTCTACTTTTTCTCCCTCTCTCCTATCTGGATACAGAGCAGAAATCTTCCTGCTCTGCCCTCTCTGGCTGCTTGAAAAAATGGAAAGTCTCAAAAACTTCTAGGAAGTTCTGATTACTTTTGTGAACAGTTTCTAAAGACAATTTTTTAATTCAAAGCATCCCAATGCCAGCATTCAGGAGTATGGCTGCTTGGTTAACTAAACTTTGCATCCAAAAATTTTATTTTACTGTGCAGGAATATGTGAAATGTTTTAGCTTATACATCAAGTATTCAGTCTGATAAGTCTATGTAAATGCAATTATACAGTGATGAAACATTTTCATTGAATTGAAGCCAGAGCTTCACTTTTTTTCTTATATTTTTGAGGAAGTCAATCATCCCCTTTTCGAATATAAACTGTATGTGTAAGATGGAAAAAAAAAGTTGTAGTTTCTTAAAACACTTTAGCACAGATCTCAACTCTGTTTCTCTTTTTGTCTAGGCTGCAAGGAACTGCTTAGTCAACGCTAATCACGTTGTTAAAGTGTCTGACTTCGGGATGGCAAGGTGCGAAGCCTCTTACGTGTCTTTCTGGAGTGCTCTGTTTTCAGTCAGCAGTATCAAGGCCTTGAATTAATGGCATGGCTCACTTCGCTGCTTTGGGGAGTCCCATTGCGCTCAATTTCTAGGCACTTGCTGAAATGCTAGGGCTGCTGTTTAGCTGTTGCACTGTGGCTGCTTGATACATCGTTCTCTTGCTCCTGGTAGAAAGTGCCTTTTTTCTTTTTG
Organism: Crypturellus tataupa; assembly: GCA_034781795.1. Lineage (NCBI taxonomy): Eukaryota > Metazoa > Chordata > Aves > Tinamiformes > Tinamidae > Crypturellus > Crypturellus tataupa. Next base: position 3,695,592 of record JAWLRI010000344.1, on the reverse strand, counting down.
ACATACCAAGAGTGATTTTGAAAAGCTCAGCGTGTGATGGGCTGCCAGGAGCTTAAAGAGTTTAAACCCCAGGGTTTCTGGGCACTGGGGGTGTCGACCTTTATGGAGCTCCACAGTAGGAAGTGGCCTGTGCTCATCGAGCTGGGAGGTGGCGTTTCTGCTTAATGTGCTGACCAGCCAAGGGCGGAGAAACACTTGGTATTTCTAACCTAAGGATTCTCGCCCTGTAGCAGCTTGCGACTAAACACTTGTTTTTAAAAGGTCACCCTATCCCATGACAATGCCTGCTGGTTGCATTGCTCCCTACAAGAGCTACGTCAGCGTGAAGAGGCTGAACTCACCCAAATTCACCAAAAAACAAGCATAGTGAGGGACAAAAAGGTTGCCAGGATCCAACCTGAGTAAAAGGGACCTGAGTGGCTCACGGTGGCCAAGAAGTGGCTATGGTGACCTAGCACGAGGTGGGTGTTAGAGGAACCTCCCCCCATCCAGGGAGGCCACCGCGAGGCCACCACAACCCACTCTGATCCCTTAGAGCTCGCAAAGCTACCGCCACCGGCCCTTTCACACCCACAGTGACCTCCTTCTGTGCCCGCACCAGACTAAGAAAGGGAAAACGAAGCAGCAGTTTCTCTGGGTGACCTCATTACGTGCACTAAAAGGAGCTCACGCTGCTGCCTTCTCTGAGAACACCTTTGCTAATGTAGGTTAATACCAAGAAAATGTGCACAAAACTTGTATGTAGGCAGGGGTCAGTTTGCCAGCTTTGCAAAATGTTGCCCTCGAAATTCCAGAGCAAGCGTCCCCTCATCTTCTTGTCTGGGAGACTTTCACATAGCTCCTATCAGCAATTTTCTTTGCCCTTTCAGTGCACCTGGAATAATTTTTTTGTAACATGCCTCACTACTTGCATAACACAGAGGGTGCTCAAATATATGATGCAATTGTTTGTTTTTCTATATTGACACAATATTTTTGTTGAATTCTAAATTGCCTGGAGAAATGTAACCAAAATAACTGGCTCTTGAACTATCATTAAAATATGTTCTGTTTCTTGATTTCTTCTTTTAAGGTATGTCATTGATGATGAATATATCAGCTCTTCAGGTGCCAAGTTTCCAATCAAATGGTCATCTCCTGAAGTTTTTCATTTCAAAAAATATAGCAGCAAATCAGATGTCTGGTCATTTGGTGAGTTGATTAGTTTAATGTGCAATGTAGTGTGTTTCTCTGAAATGTCTGATAAGATTTAGAGAAGTGCAATGTTCTGTTGACATTACCTTTAGCTTATCTTTAGCTTTAGCCCTCCCCCTTTTTTTAAATCTCACCTACATTAGAAGAAAGTGTTTGTGAATAGAAAGGCTCTGTGCTCTTTTAGGAGCTCAAGGACCTGGTGTGCATATCCAGATTCTATATCCTATCTCTCCTACAAGGCAGAAATGTCATGATTCCTAACATTTATGTTTTTTCTAGGAAATTTAACAGACACAGTATTGCACATCAATCTACATGTGGTACAGAAAAATCTCCTGTTTCTGTACTAATTATGAAAATACTTATCCACCCAACTCCTAGTTGTCCAAAAAAATTTTGACCGAAATAGGCATTCCTTATATTGTTACCATTAGCCGAACAAGTATTCATTTCAGTAATTTAATAGGCTACTTTCTTAGGTGACTTAAATAGGGGGAAAATTGTATCAACTAAAAAGTTTGCCAATTCTCTCTTCAGTTCAGGTTGCTCTTATTTTTTTTGTCTTATTCAGAGCAAGGATTTTTTTTTTCTTTTCTTTTTCTTTTCTTTTTCTTTTCTTTTCTTTTCTTTTCTTTTCTTTTCTTTTCTTTTCTTTTCTTTT
>JAWLRI010000344.1:3636779-3658261 GCA_034781795.1 Crypturellus tataupa | reverse complement strand
GAGGCGGCCGGCGGTGAGTGCCGGGAGTGCCGCGGCCGCGCAGGCCGGGCCCGGGGCTGCTGGGCCTTCCCGTCCGGTGGTGAGGCTCGAGGGGAGCCCCCCCGGGAAGGTGTCCCGGTGCAGGAGGCTGTGGTGGAGCTCGGGTAAAAGCTTGTGAGCTGCTTCGGTAGGGAAGCGCCGCGCACTTCTGCGTGGCAGCATATGGCTTGGAAGGCAGCGTTTAGAATTAAACTTGAGCAAAATAAGCTTGCTGTATATGTTAGATGTAATAGATATGGAAAGCTCTCGTTTAAGAGCTATGGTCTATCGATGGCTTTTACAGGTGTGATGTATGCTGACTTAAAAGCCCTGTGGTTCAGTACTGAACTCCTAGGTTGTATCATATTTCTCTCAAAGTGAGGCTCTTCCTGTTGTTCACATGCAGTAACTTAAAGAAACTACATATTAATGAATATAGTAGTTTGTACTGTTGTTTCTCATGGACCTGCTATTTAGCAGATCAATAAAAGTCATAACTTAAAAAGCAAAGCAAGCAAAAAACGCAGCTCAAATGTTTATAGAAATTCCTGTAGGGTTTCAGGCTGTGTCAGTCACTGTTACCAGAATTGTCTCTGAAGTTTTTTCATGGCATGAAACTATTTTTTTTTTTTCAGTGTCCTTTCAATAAAGTGCCATTATAAATTCGGTATGCTTTAGTATGTCTGGTTTGGCTCTTGAAAAGTAATTGAGAGATAATACTTCTTGTTGTGAAGTGATATTTTTTGGATAGTGAGCAGTTAAGAATAAAGTGCAACTTATTTTCTTATGTAATATTGGAAACGTAACAAAATATGTAAAACCTCAGGTCAGCAAGAAAGAGAAGGGTTGTGGAAAACATGCAGTATTGAATGTAATGTTATGGTTAATTATCATAATATTAATCATCACTAATCTTACTTTAAACAGAACTATCTTCACAGAGAAAATTTGATGAAATTAAAAAGGCTAACCAAGCTGCAGCAAAAAAAATAGTTGAAGACCAACTGAGTTCCTCATCTGAAGATGATGATGAAGATGCTGAAGGAAAGCAGGGAAAGATTTTGGCCAAAACATTTACCATTTATACAAGTCAAACTGGTAAAGTGTTTTCATATATTTACTTTTATTTATATAACAGAATAGACCAAGTTGTGTTACTGGCTACATGTTAAGAGTTTTGGATAACTAGGGGAAAGGAGTTTGCTCCACTATTTGTATTTTCTTATAAAAAATATCAATTCCCATCAGTGCATGCGAGCTGTATTTCCTACCCTTTTGCATAGAATCAATACATAGTTTCAAAACTGTCTTAAGTACTTTAAATAAGTTTTTTAATAATATTTAACTGGCCTCTGTTCAGAAAAAATAATCCAGTCTAAACATGTAGAGAATAGCAAATTAAATGTTTTTGAAATGATTGCTTTGAAAATATTTATACATTAAAGATGGAGATGCAAGTGAACTGGAACGTACAAGACAATACATGAATGAGGCTTTTCAGTCTGGAGCTATGACATGTCTGATCTGCATTGCTTCAGTTAAAAGGAATCAAGCTGTAAGTATTTTACAAAAGCCCTTAAGATATTGCTCATGTTAATAATTAGGAAGCAACCATAACTGGCTGGATAACTTTAATTATATTACCAAAGTGATTCTTGGAATTGTGAACTTTAAAATGATAGAGTACTAAAAGCTACATCTGTTCTGGAGTTTTCAAACACTTATTTCTGTAGTGCTTATATATACATAGCTTGTAATCAGAATATGCAGTTCTTCGCATGTTTGTGTCAATAATATGCAACATTTATTTTTATGCTGCAGAGAGTAGCAAACAAAAAACTATGGGAAGTCCAATACTTGCAGTAATATATTCATTAAGCATTGACACTGTAGAGTTGTAGTTACCAGAGGAGGAAATATTAGGAAATGAGAAAACATTATTACATTTATAGTAGGGAAACTAAAACTTTATTAATAGTTACAGATGTCAGTAAGGAAAGAGAGATTGGGTTGGTCCAAGTGCCTGAGATTTTATTTATGTAGCTATATTTTTTTCATGGGAGAAGTTTCAGGACAAATCTTTCCCAGTGTTAAAGAAATAACTTTGGTTTGACTTTTTTTCACAAACCTGTTTCTGCTTTAGTTATTTGACTCAAATGTAAAAGCAGTGAGCTAAGTAGGCCCTTGTCTGCATTGGTGTATTTAACATTTAGAGAAAAAAAAAGATGCAAAAAAGCTTTAGTTTCTTATGCTGAATAACTACTAATTGTACCTAATGAAGTTATGGTCATTAACTTTTTTGAGAAAAAGTATATTAAAAACTCATTACTCAAATTGCTGTGTATTTCATCCATAATTTTCAGACTTTGAAAAATAATTACAGTTTGATTTTAGTCTTCTGTCTCTTGATACAGTTAATCTAATTTTTCATCAGAAGTGAGATGATTTGGAAACTTTGAAGTCTTCTGTTATATCTCAATGGTTTGTTAATTGTCCTGAGTGTTTCAGTCATATATATTTATTTAGGGTCTCCTATTCAGCTTTAATTTTGGGAAGCTAGATTTCAACCTTCTAGAAACTCATGTCATTAATTTTGCTGTCTTGTAAGTAAACGGAAAAAATATTCTTGTTTTAATAGTAGCATTTTATAATAATTGTATATGTGATATCATTAAAAAAAGTTTAAACTTAATTTTTCTGTTGCATTTCACTTATCAAATTCATACTTTCCATATACTGATGCCTGAACCATTGTCAACTTAGAGTGGTAATAACAAAATAGAAAACTGCACTTACACTATTTAAATTACTTTCCAGCAGCAGGCTGATATCTTGAATAAAACATTGTGATTTCATTCTGGAACTGCCACAACAATGCACTGAGAACAAAGACATAAAGATTTAGTGATGGAAACAATACTGGCAAAGCTAATTATTGCTTAAACAAATTTGCTTTTAGTTCTGTTCAGTTTTATACCTCTTGTTCTTTGAACAGTAAACTGTGAGTAGAAAGACACACTTCTACTTAAATCCCTTACGAAGGGAGAAACCCGATACAGTTCATGACTCCCTGGAGGGCACTTGTGAAGACAGTGAAGCCAAGCTCTTCTCTGCAGTAACACAAGATGTAAAAAGGCGCAGTGACACAAATTGAGGCTGGGGAAGTGTAGGCTGGATAATAGGAGGGTAGTGTGGCTCCACTTGCCCAGAGCATTTGTGGAGTCTCTAGTCTTTCAGATTTTCCAAACTTCAAACTTGTCTAGATGAAGCTGTGGGTGACCTGAGCTAAGTAGGCAGTGGTCCCAGGTCAGACAGGAGGCTGGACTAGATGAGCTGAAAAGATGTGTTCAAACCAATGTTTCTATGGTAATATGAAGATTTTACTACAGTGAAAATTTTCAGCAGTAGGAAGATAACCCAAGGATGATTCTCTAATAGTAAAACTGTATTAATCTGACATAGCAAGAAATAAAATCTGTATTTGGAAAAACCTTTTCTAAAGTGTGAATATAGCAAGCTGGTATTTTTTAGATAATGGGGCTTTTCATCAATGGAAAGGAGCAGAAAATGAATATAGAGCAATCTGTATTTATATCTTTTTTTTTTTTTTTTAAGGTCTGGAGCTGTTGTGGCTGCTTTTGTATATTTCACTTGCCATGTATCCAGAAGTGGGCCAAGGACAGCCTTTTCCTTGTTTCTTCTCCTTTGACGGATGATGATTTTGGAAAGAAAGATTATCCGTGGCCATGGTGAGCTGTTCATTGGACATTTACTAAGAGGCTTTTGTTGTGGAAAACATTTGAACTGGAGTTTCTTTAGAAAGGAGAAGAACTTGTAAATGAAAAACTAGAAAAATAAATTTAGAATACTTAGTTTTCAGTTGTTTTTTAATTAATTTGAAGCATTCAGTAACATTATTCATTTAATAGTGGTATTAAAAAGCTATTGTATCAAATTTTGTTTTAACTTGTGAAAAGTAGTAGCTTATTATGTGTTCCAAATTCTAATATTTAAATATTTTAAAGTATTTTAATGGCAGTTTTAAAATCAGCACTACTGTGTGTGGTAAAAGAAAATCAGTTTTGAAATAGGTTCACAGATCCCTATATCATATATGTCTTACAGTTTTGTGTGAGATTGTATGAAGAAAGCATATTATGACTGCAAGAGTAATTTCTGTTAAGTAGGTTTGAATTTGGAAGGTTCAAGGAAGGTCAAGTTTGTCATTCTCTCTTGTATTTGCAGACTAACTTATTTAGGAACTTAGGAATTTCTAGTGATATCTTTGAGACACTTAGGACAACCTCCTATCAAATCTGGGCGAAAGTACCTCATGGTTTCAGAATCTCTGGCATTACAGGATCTGAGGCATCCAGGTTTCCTTAGGAAATGAGCAGAAATATTGTTGGCAGGCAGTGTCTCATGTTCTGTACAGGATGACAGTGCCTGTTCAGCTACAAACTAGTTTCATTTTTAAACACATTTTTTAAATATATATAGAATTTCAAGGCAAATGATAGTTTATTTAACATTTGAGCACATGGTCAAGTGGTTTTAATTGCTTTATAAAAATGGCTTATGACCTTTAAGATGGTTGCATTGATAAGTCATTGGACAAAAATGAGTACTTAGGTCTTTTGTACTTCACTTAGAGGAGCTCCCTGTCTGGTTACACAGATGGGAGCTACTTTGTTTCCTCTTCCACCTATCACTTCCCTTATCCATGGCTTGCATCTGAAACTGCTTAGCGTCCGTAGCACCAGCAAGCTCCAGATATTTGGTATCTGTTTACTTTTAGGAATGAATTGCTTTTTTATTTATCTGATATTCTCAAGGCTTACAAAGAAATTTATGTGCATTATAATTCACACTGATCTCTAATCTGTAAGAAATGTAATAGCTAAGATACTGAACTAGTATAATGAAACTCACGTTAATTATTATGTATAGTTTTAATAGCCTCATTAAATCTTATTTCATGTAGTTTAGAAATCTCTACTGGTAAAAAAATATTTTTTCTCTTGTTTTTATTGATTATATATAAGAACATTAACTCTTTGTTGCATTAAGCTCCTTTGGTGGTATTTGGAATAAAAATGCTTACAGGTGCTTGCTGTGCTCATTGTCTTTGTATATGTGCTTATCGAGGAAAGAAAGATTGTAGTGGTAGGATAATTCCTTAGGTGTTCTAACAAATATCTGACATATAGCAAGACCTTTGTACATAGTAAATGAGTTATTGGTTATTCTAGCTTTAAAAAGCAACAAAAAATATTAATCAGTGACTTGGTAATTGTCTTGGCAAGCTGAAATGATAACAACTTTCTCTGCCTCCTCCACTCTGTTTTAGTCCAAAATGTAGGTTTGAATACAAACGGTCTGAAACTCCTACTAGATATTACTGTTATTGTGGAAAAGTGGAAGATCCAGCACTGGATCCATGGCTAGTACCTCACTCCTGTGGTCAAGTATGTGAGAGGGAATTCAGACCTTCTTGTGGGCATAAGTGTTTGCTGCTCTGTCATCCAGGTAAATCTGTTGCATCTCTTGATTATATTACCTGCATTTATGCAGTTGTGATACAATCTTACTTAAAATCTGTTTGCTGCTTTGGGAACTCTCAGAATAAAACAAGTATCAGTTAAAACTGCATTTTGTTTAATAGCCAACAATGAGATGTTCCTTTTTCCCATACCTAGGACCTTGTCCTCCTTGCCCAAAGATGGTCACAATAACCTGTTTCTGTAAGAAAGCTAAGCCAGTTCCCCGAAGGTGCAGTGCGAAGGAGTGGTCGTGTCGTCTACCGTGTGGGCGAATGTTGCCGTGTGGGCAGCACACCTGTGAGAATCCTTGTCATTCAGGTAGACCTGCCCCCTGAAATTTCAGGGGACTCATCACTTTGATTTGTTAAGCACTCATTGCTCTATTCCAATTTATATAAAAAAAAAAAAAAAAATTTGCTCACTGTTACTTCACAATCACCTTTAGGAGATTGTAAGCCTTGTCCACGAGTCAGTAAACAACAGTGCATCTGTGGAAGACAAACAGCAGAAAGACTTTGTGCAAGTCCTCAGTGGCAGTGTGATCAGGTAAGCTGTGTGCGAGTGCACTCTGTAGATTTTTTTCCTCATCTTGGAAAATGTGGTTGTTTAATATATTGGAAATTGAAAAGCAAAAAATATTTTTATTTGCACTTAAGTTAAAAATAAAATAGGATTTACTTTGTGACCTAATTAATTTCTGACAATAGTTAGTTTTTCGCTGTTTTGAAGTTTTGCTAGCTTAGGACAGTGAATTTGAGCTTGTATAATTTCTTTACTTTGTACTTTTGATTGAAATTTCAACTGTCATCTTCAAAAAATAAGGATGAAACAACAGCTTAGTAGATAAGCTTCATGCTTATTTAGTTCTAGTGGCCACAGAAAGTTTTCTGATTCATTCTTTGAAATGAATTGTAGCTCATTATTAGAACCAAAGCTGTGGATTGATGAGCTGTAAAAATTCATAAAGCGGGGGAGGAGCGGCAGGGGATTCTTTGGTGCTGGCAGACTCTGCAAACGTAGCATTTGTTAATAAAATTGTTGCAATTGGCTTTTCATTGCTCAGAAAAATGTTTAATCTCGTGTAGACATCTACCTCTACCCCTAGTTCTTCTCTCTCGTTTGTCTTTTTTTTTTTTTTTTTTTTTTTTTTTTGTGAGGAGGATTTGTTACTTTACGTTGCATTCACTTGGAGTTTTGTGAGTTTTTCAGGTGTGTGGGAGAACTTTGCCTTGTGGTAATCATACATGTGAGCGAGTTTGTCATGCTGGTCCCTGTGGAGACTGTCCTCGTTCCGGAAAAAGATCATGTCCATGTGAAAAATCAAGTAAGCCTCTTCCTCCTCCTCCTCTGTGGCTCCCCACTGAAAAATGCTTGTTTGTGACAATGCTTATAAAAATAAGTGGGGGAAAAAAAAAAAAAAGACAGCATTGGGCTGTGAGTAGTTGAGATCATTTGTGCAGTGCAGGGTTCATAAGAGCTCTTGCAAACAGTAAATTGAAAGTTCTTATTAACTCTTTTGCTTAATTCTTTTAAAGACTTATTTAGAAACAGGGTTTTAATTGACTATCTGGATAAATCCAGAGAAGCTCTTCAAAAGTGGGAGAGAATCAGGGTATTCAAAACCATGTTGCTTTTCTTTCTCCTTTCGCCCTCCCATCTTGATTTTACTTTTTTCCCTTTTGTCTAGAGTTTACGCTGCCTTGCACAGAAGATGTGCCTACCTGTGGTGACAGTTGTGACAAAGTTCTAGAATGTGGCATCCATAAATGTTCACAGCGCTGTCATCGAGGTCCCTGTGAAATATGCAGACAGGTTAGTCTTACTATAGCATATTCCCGTTTAGTTAGGATTTTGAAAAATCTTGCAAAGTTTACAAATTTCTGTTCAGGAAATGTAGAATAGCATCCTTCTCCCAAATTTGAATTAACACTTGTGCAGATTTATCAGGTGTCTTGGAGAACTTCATGGCAGTGGTCAGTTACTGAAGCAGGGATCAGTTTGTATTTTTTTTAAGCATCTTTTAAAACGTGCTTAGATTTTTTCCTGTTCCTCTCTTAGTATGGTATTTCTTCATTAGTGAAATTGAAGATGCTGTAATGTAATATTATTTGCTTGCCAATGAAAAGGTATTTTATTGTGTTCTGAATATATTTTGAGTTGCTTTTATGGTCTGGCCTGTATAGCTACTGTTCTCTGCTATCAACTGTCTTTTGTACACCAGTCCTGGCTACAAAGCCTATTGTAGTAGTTAACTGAAATGAAAGTCAGATAAAGCTGCTTTCATAGTTCTTAAATAATGTGGATACATGATGGGTGGATCATGTTATGAATTTACTGTGCAAGAGGAATTCCTTTTTTTATATGACCTTGTCTTGCTTTTGCACTTGGGATCCTGCAGAACCCACTTGAGTGTTTTCCTTGATGTGTTCTCCCTCCTGGTGACCCCAAGGCTGGAATTATGCAGCAAGAGGTTATCTGAAGTGCTCTGCTCGTAATGTTGACCCCAGTTTCTCCTGTAGTGGCTGATCTGTGCATACATGGTACCTGCCCAGCCTGGGCAACTTGCCTAAGCTTCATGACTTGTAAACTGGCAATGTGGATACAGCAAATCAAATGTTTGTCCTTTGCATTCAACTGCATCAGATGCTAGCGTAGATGTACATGAAAAGACATTTGGGGTACAGTTTGGAGACAAAACACAGAAAAAGATCATGATCTGAACATGAAGTTGTGTATGTTGTGTTGAAACACTGTAATGCTACCATCAGAAAAAGTTTTCTTTACAGCTCTTAGTGCTTACATGCTGGATTGTGTGTGGTGGTGCTGTTTATTTATATACCCTGATTTTCTTTCCCTGTCTTGCTGCCCAGGAAGTTGAAAAGCAGTGTCGCTGTGGCAAGCACACCAAGCGCATGCCATGTCATAAGCCATATCTGTGTGAGACAAAGTGCACAAAAATTCGGGATTGCCAGAAGCACCAGTGTAAGCGAAAGGTAAGTGTCTATAGGTGATCTGTTTCAAATGTGTTGCTTGTGTACTCATAAGGTGCTAAATGTTATTCTTAACTGCAAATATAAAAAAGCAGGCACCCCTCATTCTACAATGTAAGAGGCATGTCCTGCCTCTTATAGGATCACACACACAAACTAGCAAGTGTGTTTGGCTTTTTACTTCAGTTTTCAGAACAGATGGGATAAAATAGTAGTGAGTCTTATGTAGTGAGCAGCCCTTGGCACTAATTTCCGGAGAGAAGGAACTACTGAGTCGCCTAACGTACAATTCTTTGAATGGAGTTAATACGACTTTCTTAACTGGACCTTCTTTGGGCCTTTTCTCTGTTTTTGAGGAAGCGGTTACTAAATATTGCAATAGGAGCTATGCTAGGATTTTCACTTTCTAGGCTGACTTCTGTGGTAGAATATGATCCATAGGTATTCAGACACACAGTTAATACTACTATAAGCTATATATGTCCTGAAGTATTTTAAAAGTTGCCTACCATTTGTAAATTAAGACATTATGAAAAGTGTGACTACTTGCCACGGAAATGCATTAAAAAATCTTTATTCTCAGGTGTTGTTATGTATTATTCTTGTTACAGTTTTATGTAGAAAGACAGCCACACATAGAAACTTGACAACTTATTCCCCCAAATGCATGCTTTTCTACTTAATTACAATCGTTTTTTTATATAACCTGGAAGGAGGATGCATTAGTATCAGTTAACAAAAAGTTCATAGAAGAGACAGGCTTGTTTTCTGACTTGTGATCCACCATGTTCTTGTTTTGAGCTGTGTTCTGATTAGAATGTATGTTTTTCCACATTATTACTTTACGTAAGAACAGAAAGCAGATCACTGTTTCTCGAATCATCTGACCTTTACTGGAAATGTATAAGGTATAAAAAGTATTTAGCAACCTTTTTTTTCTTCTGTGCCAAGGACAAGTATAGTATAAAACTGGAAGAAGTTGCAGAGTAGTGGGACCAACTGATGGAAATACTATGTGTAATCATATGATATTTTAATCTGAAATGATTTCAGATCAATTCAAACATTCTTCTCAATTCTTTTATGTGTTTTCGAAACTCTCTGCCTTTTTTTGTTTGTATTTAGGAGATGCTTTTGTTTGTGTGCTTTTTGCAGTTTGGTGTTTGTATATTATAAAATGACTTTCCAGATGACTACTTTTATGCACCTGATGCAAATTTGAGGAAACTGAGGAAATAAATTGTGTTAATACTTTTTTTTCTTTTCTTTATTTTTTTAATAGTGCTGCTCTGGAAACTGTCCACCTTGTGATCAAGTCTGTGGGCGGACTTTAGGCTGCAGAAATCACAAATGTCCTTCCGGCTGCCACAGAGGTAATATTAGGCAGCAAGTTCCTACTGGTGACATAACGTTGGAGTGTCAATGGATGTTTTAATTTTGCCAAGCATAGTGCCCGTATGACCCTGTGTGGTGCTTAGTGAAGCCTCTTCCTCTGTTTGATGTGGATTGGAAGAGGGTATTCTTCTGTTTGATGTGGGGAACAGGGTATTTGAAGGATTTCTGAAGTGTTGGTTAGAGTCTAAGGGCTTATATAGTTTAAAAAACAAACAAAAAACAAAACAAAACCATAGCTGGTTTTTATACCAATTACCTCGTATTTTTCCTTGGCAGTATTCTGCTAAAAATGCCTCACCACCATCACACTGCTTAATGTCAAATCTGTAGCTTGACTTCTCCCTAAATGGTTCTGTTAAATATACATAAGAAAAATGTTCATGTATGTACCGAAATGATTGTACTGGCTGAGCTTGTATGGCTCTAAAACTCTTAAAATACCATATGTGATACTAGTGGGCTTATAAACTGAATAATATTGGAACTGGAATATATGTTGGTAACAACAAAAATAAAACTTGTTACTAACTATACAAAGGCGATAGGAAAAGTTTACAGCAACCAGAGAACTTAGTGAAGAAGAAAAGAAACTGAAAATAATCGAGATTCCTTGGTAGCTTTTATCATGTCCAATTGCCAGTTGCTTTGGCCTTCACCTCATAGAGGATTAAACTAGACTTCTGTTTAATAATTAATAACTGATTTTTATTTGATAGTGGTTGTATTTATAGCCTGACTGAAAGTTACATTCATAATTTCTAGTGACAAATGGCAATATAAAAGTAATAAAACAGTACCTATAATCAAACAAACAAAAGTAGACTTTGAAAATGTAAACCTAAAGTATGTGCATTTAAAAATGAGTTTATTTAACGTAACAAAACAGTACAGTTGACAATATTTAAACAATTACTTTTGCCAAAAGTTATATCTAACGAGGCTAATAACTGTGATATCAGATCAGTTTTGAAAAGAAAACTTTTGTTTGCATTGGCAAATTGAAATTGAATGAATTTAATAGTGCCTTATTAAAATGTCTGAAAGTGTTTCTCATGAAGACAAGGTGACACTAATTTTGGCCTTGATGTTGCCTTCTCCTTTCCCACCGCCCCAAATATTTTTGTAGCTACTTATTTACTTCAGAATATAATACCAAGTCAGATTACTTCATAGTGAGTGAACAGCCCTCCGTGACCACTAATTTTAAATAGCCTGCTTTCCAGAGAAGAAAAGAACCTGCCAAGTCGGATCTTTGAAAGGTCCTTCTGCTCTCACAAGTATTAGAGGTTGCTGGTACTAAGTACGTGGCATTTAGCAGTGGTCCCTAAGGTGACCCAATCTAATCTGATTTTTATGTGAATTTATGTATCTTTTATCTTGAGTATTTAAGTTTAGATTGTGTTGTCAGGGAACAGAATACTTCGTACTTCCTATTGTAGTGCATTATAGCTATTTATTTGAGTACAATATGTCCTTGAGCTAACTTCAGGCTAAAAAGTGAGCTCTGTCCTTCCATCCAAGGTAGACAGTTGTCTTCATTAATATGATGTTTAAGTAAATTTTGCATATCTTTGCCACTCTGGGCAGCATAACTTCAGTTAGGATATGAAAGCATAACTTTAATTTAGACTGTTAATTCACATGATAAGCATAGCTGTTTATCTCTCCTGCTTAATGTATTACACATTTTAATTTACTTGGCAATATGAAAATTGCATACTTCCATCCTTTTTTCTTCAGCAGCTTTCTGTCACCGAGAGATCTGATTGTTGGAGTGTTGCCTCTTGGATCCTGTTAAGTCAGAATTGTTTAAAAGGTTGCGCTGTCAATAGCACTACCAAAGCATAGCTTTCTTTTAAAGTTTTAGAATGTTACATGATTAGTAAACCAGAATCCCAAGTCTAAATTTTCCTTTTCTAAAGAGTAAATGTACTTATAATTCATTACTCAAAAAACAAAACAAAAACTTAGCAGATGACTAAGAAGAAATAGTCTGGGGAACCTATAAAGTGTAGATATTCTACTGCTCTTCATGATTTTTTTTACTATATCAGGAAAATCTATTTGAAAACAACACATGCTATTAATTATACAGATAAGATAACCATTTACCTACTACCACCCAATTTCTAATATGCAAAGCTGCAAAAGAGCATCTTCCCAGTTTTATAAAATGCCTTTTTCTTTTGAAAATCAATGAAAGATTACAGCATGTCTTCGTATCTGTTCAGGAGTGAAGTACAGCTTTGAAATAGTGTGATCCAAAAGAAGGGGTTCTAACGATGCTGGCTTATCTTTTTAATATGTAGGTGAATTTCTAATTTGAATACCAATTGCACAGTTGTAACACAATCAGAATTATTATTGCTACTATTTTAGAATGGAGAAGATAACCAAAAATTAGTAAGTTTGTTATGAAGACAAAATAATTATACCATATGTTTTGTATACCCAGAATTATGTTGGTTACTGTTTTTACAGTCAGCTTATTCAAGTGATAATTTTATTAATATATTTATTTCAGGTAGTTGTTATCCATGTCCAGAGACTGTAGATGTGAAATGCAACTGTGGAAAAACTATCATTAAAGTGCCCTGTGGCAGAGAGCGTACCACGAAGCCTCCCAAATGCAAGCAGCTGTGCAGGTCAGTATAGAAAAAGGGTAGACTTCTACCCTGGTACAATACAGCTGTTTAAAAGACAAAAATGACTTATCTAATATGATACAAGTATTACTTCCCTGATTTTCTCCTTTCTTGATTACGGAGATGGAGTTAGCAATCATCCTTGCTACTGTCAAGGGGCAGTTCTGTCCCACCAGCCACTGCTAGATCTGCAGTTCCCCTCTGCCCTTCGAGTCAGCTCTGGTACTACTTTAAAGTACCTCTGTGAGACAGGTTAGCTAGAAGTCTAGACTAGGAAAAACGAAAGGGGGAGTAGTTTCTCTTGGTCTCAAGTCTTCTCTTGTAGCAAGAATGATTAGCCCATAGTAGGACTTGGGAATGAGCCACCTGATTGACTAGGCAAGTACAGCTTTGATTATCGTTTCATTTACAACTAGTATGTAAATTAATGGTGATGTTAACCACTGCTTTTTAAAACTTATTTCAAAAAAAAACTTGTTCTTTGTGTTTTGAGCAAACTGATGATTTTAACTTATATTTCATGCTTATGAAATATGTTGATTAATTCTTGGATTTTACTTCAGTCGACCGCCCACCTGTCACCACCCTACCCAGGAGAAACACTACTGTCACTTTGGTCGATGTCCTCCATGTCGTCAGTCCTGCCAGAAAACATTGACGTGTGGTCATTTGTGCCCTGTTTCTTGCCATGACGAAGCACTTGTGAAGCAAACTGGCTTGGTAAGGATATCATGAGATATGGTGTGCTGTTTGTATTCTGTAGAGTAAGAAACAATTATTTGGTGCTATGCTGGGGGTTTCTTGATTCCAAAGTAATTAAATAATTGAGCATAGATGTGTGTATGCTACTGCTTAATTGAAAAAACGAGATAGGTCTGGTTGTTATGTTGCAATCTAGTCCATATTGTATAATGTATTCTATGAAGCTTTGAGCAGTTAAAATTACTTGAGAAATGATGTGTTCACTAGAGTTCTTTCATTTTTAATGTCAAATTGTTTTTGAACATAGCAAAAAGTAAACATTAGAGAATATCTGAGTTAACTTGCGCTGTTAGTTTGCGCTAGTTAAAGTGAGAAATTTTTGGAATGTTTAAGCGTGCAGCATATATGCATTGAATGAAGGTAACTTCATTTGTTTAATAAACAATATAT
The DNA here is from genome assembly GCA_034781795.1 of Crypturellus tataupa. Taxonomy (NCBI): domain Eukaryota; kingdom Metazoa; phylum Chordata; class Aves; order Tinamiformes; family Tinamidae; genus Crypturellus; species Crypturellus tataupa. Next base: position 3,644,518 of record JAWLRI010000344.1, on the reverse strand, counting down.
TAAAATATTTTTACCTCTATTAAATATTTAAAATTATTTTGTTTTTTATTTATTTAGCTTTCTATTTATTTTTTCTTAGTTTAAACGATAGAGCCATAGGTCTTTATTTTCCTATTCTTTGCCATATTAGAAATGCTAATTCTGAGGTTCTTTGATATTACAATTAGTAGAAGAAATTACTCACTGGAAAACAGATTTCTTAAACTGAGATCTGTCTAGATGATAAGAGTATTTGTAGTTGAGTGATTGATTCCAGCAGTGTTTTCCTCAAGTGCTGTTGTACTTTGCTCCCAGCATCAGCCTGCAGGCCCTTGGGAACAGCCATCAGAGCCAGCCTTTATTCAGACTTCATTGCCATGCCCTCCCTGTGAGATTCCTGTACCAGTGTAAGTATAAAGAAGAAAACAGAAGAAAAAGATTATAAGTATGTGCATGGAAAATGCTGTGTTTTCATTTTTGTATACAGAGAGCATATGTATACGCCATTCTAATAGACATTTTATTAACCTGTCATTATTTAAAAGGACAGGTAGCATAATTATAGAGTGGTTGTTTCTAAGACACATTGTACACAGATGTTTACCTTAAACATATCAAAATTGCAAAGGCAGCCACTGTAATTTGATTGTCTTCAGGGACATGATTATATATATATGTATATTGTTTTCCATCTAGTTTCTGCCTTGTTTAGTTTATGGGACTGTAGTTCTTGCTTAAGGAATTTCTATCTTTTTTTTCTCAGATTTTCAACATGTTGGCCTTGCATCTAATTTATTAATGCTTGTTAGTGATTATCTAATTTATTAATGGATATCCCTCATCCTGAGTGTCTGCTGCCTCTCTTTCTAGACTTGTCCAAAAGGTTCTACTCCTTAAGTAGAATTCAATGAGCTGTTAGTATGGGCATGCTGAGGACAGAGAGGAATAAAAAATGTTTTCTTTTTTTTTCCCTCCTATTCCCCCCAACTCCTCCTTTTTCAATTTGGTGTAGTATTTGTGTTTACAATGTGGGATTAGGATTCCAAATTTAATCCTTGCTCTGGAAAGCAATATTGGTTATTGCAGAGTTTTGTATTGGAGTCACTATCCAAAATTCTGCATGCTCTCCAGGCTTTAATGCCTTTCTGTTTTTAAACATCCTTCTTTAATGAAGGAACATTATATCCTCATTTTATAAAATGAGAAATAGAGACAGGGAAATGATCAAAACCATCCAAAACCACCTATTTAGATGTGTTTGGAACTCGATTTCTCAAGGTTTATACTATAGTGTATTGTACTCCTTATATATATACAAAACTATAGCTACTCAGTACTTTTGCTAATTGAACTCAAAGTCTAAAGTCAGACTCCTTGGAAATAACATGCCTAGGTAATTTTGAAAATAAAATTTATTTATTCATGTATATTCCATTAATTAATCTGCACATGAAATTTTGATTCTGGGGTTACTGCCATTAAATCTTGTAAGCCAAACAGCTATTGAAAGAGAGAGAGCACTGACTTGCATAGATGGATAATATTCTCTTAATCCATGGACTGTTGTGCTACAAAAACAGATTAGATATGAACCTGCCTTTTTAGCACCATGTGATGCCTGAGCTGGCCTCATCTAAACCTTTTTAATATGGATTGCATAGTTTTCTTGAAAGGCACTGTGACAGCTTCCAGTCCCTTTCTTACAGAGATAAATATTTTTCTAACTTTCTTTTTTTTTTTTTTTTCCTTTACCAGGGAGTGTCTTGGACAGCATGAGGTGAGTCATAGAAATTACCTTTTAAAATGAAATATGAAGCATACCTTTAATGTCACACTGCAAAAAGATATTAGCAAAATATTCTATGGCTTTTCTGCATTTTAAAACCAACCAAGTACATTATCAGAAGGGCTTAAGTATTGCAGCATATTTTAGTACCTTATCAAAGAACACATAAATGCTTGACGTTTTAGACTTCTTGGTCAAAAATTTAAACTCATGATTTATAATGTTATTTGTGTAGCTTTGCATAGTTGATTAACTGGTGTTTAAATTAATGCCTTTTTCATTACTTGCCATATCTCTGTTTTTTTTTCTTACTTTATGGCTATTCCTCTTTCCATATATAATGGCTTCACTTTTTTTCTAACCCCTGTATCTGCATATTTCCATTTTAAATGAGGGATAGGAACAGTGCTGTAGCAATTATGTATTTTGACTTGCTTTCTAGAATTTTCAAAATCTTAAAATGGAATTACGTTTGTTACAGTTAGTACCTTTTAAATTTTTAATTTATGTAGTATTTTTTTGATAAAGTGAGCATGTATTCTGGTATTGCAGTTATAGCAAAGTTTATGTATCAGCATTCTTTCATGCTATTATATTCTTGTAGTGCAGTAGAGCTAGTTTGCATCATGCATAATTGATGAAGAAAAATGTGCTGTGAAAAATGGAGAAGAGCATGTCTGCATTTGGTGCTGCTGTTGGAACAGTTAAATTTTGGATTTGCTCTCCACAATAAATTTGTAGGTTCCTGAACAAATATGTATTTTTTTGAGCCAATGACATCTCTTGTGATAGGGTGAGATATGATAGGATTTATCTTTAATGAAGCTTGTAGCTTGTATTGATCCAGTATAGCTTTCTTTAGACAATGTAACAGGTTTTGATACTGTGCAGTGTGAGGTTTATCTCTTCCCTGTAATAAAGTATAGATATGCTTATTAGAGAAAATTAGTTCTAATTGCTCCATATTTATAATTACTTACTATAGAATAGTTAAAAAAAAATGTTGGTTGCCTAACAGTCTTAGCAGCTTCAGTCAGTGGGTTTGGGTCATGTTTTCTTTATAAGCCTGTACAGAAACCCAGAAATAATCCCACTGAATCCGATGTTAATGACTTGCACTTGTTTGTGCTGTTTGATATTCCGGATTAAACTTCCTTTGGCGAGCCAGCGAAGTGCAGTGCTCTCTTCCTGCTCACGTTCAGCAGGCTCCAGAGTGGAATTAAGTGTCCTAAGCTTTGATATCCTGATGGCAATAGAGGGGGGAGGATAGCTTGGTATGTATGCGCACGCACTCGTGTGTGGGAGAGGGTGCATCATGTGCAGTTTCATGTTCTTCAGAGATCTCTGAACAGGCCACAAAAATAAAAAAACAGACAACAAACTAATTTTCTTTTCAGATAATTATATAAAATCTGAGTTCAGTGGAAATATGATTCTATATATTTAACTTAAAATGTCATTTTCTTTAGTTAGTGTGCAAACCTCTCAAATTTACTACATAATTTTTTACTACATTTTTTTAATTCTAAATTTTTAAAAAAGTAACTTTTTACTTATTTAGCATATAAATATATTTTAGGATAAGATATTATGATATTTCATTCTTTAGTAATTTTTGATTTCAGTTTTTTGTTCATGTATGCATTTTTAGTTCATTAAGTGCTAGTGGAAGGGAGATTTGTTTTTTAACTCTTTTTTTTTTTTTTTTTTTTGCAGTGAGTGTTTTGAATAGCTGGTAAAGTCCTTGTGTGTGTCATTTTTTAGCTGTCCTTTCTTTTATGCTATATAGTTTATGAATATTTTACAATTTTCCTTGCCATATGGTACTTGTTTTTTCATATTTGAACTGATTTATCTGTTTTCCAGCAGATAAACATATTTACCAATAACTAAATCTGTTTGCTTAGCTTCTGAAAGTGTCTTATCCTTTTTTTTTTTTCTCTCTTGAAGTTTCTTTAATCTCCTGCAGGAGTGTGTATGGATTTCTTAGATACCCATCTTTGTAGTATTAGTATCAACTTCTATTTAGTCACTGCTGAAATGTGAAACTATCGAAAGCCAAATTTCCTATATCATGTTCTTTGGATTTCTTACCAGCAGCCATGCTGAATAACTGCTATAATAAAAAGGCAATAAAATGCAGAAAACGTGCATTTAAACATAGATTCAAATTAATTAAAATTCTGCGTTTTGGATTTGATTGCCGTTGTAGTGAAAAAAGCTTTTATTAAGAGCTCTGTCTGCTTGTGTGGATGCTGAGCTTGGAGTTGTGACTTGCAGCCTGGAGGAGGATGGGATGTGAGGGATATGGGGAATGACAAAAGCTCTGTGTGTGTGTGCGCGCGTGCACTCATAGTTTGGGATAGCACTTTGCTGCTCGGGACTCTTCTTTGTTAGACCTACCTGAGCTTTAGCTCGTTCGGGTCAGTGGAAGCCAAAGTCACTAGAGAGGGAGCGAAGGGATGGTTGCAGGTGGGAGTGTGTACCTGATATTCAGGCTACTTATCTTAGCTGTATCACTGTGTTAGTCAGCATAACAAGTTTCAGTTTTGGTATAAATATGTGAGAGTAGTTGGGCACAGTAATGTTCTCTGTGTTTTTTCCATGCTTGTTGTCCAGTCTGCTGTGCAGACGACGACGCCTGTTCTCCAGGCCTTTGTGGCCTGGGATGACAAGAGAAGGAGTTCAGGCGTTTTTGTGAATGAACGCAGTCCCTTGTTGGGTAGGTCCAGAAAATCTTTCTAAGGCAAGTGGGTTCAAATCCTACTTTGTGTAGTTTTACTTTGAGGGAAACCAACATCTCCATTGTACTAAAGGGAAAATGTTCCTCATTCTGGCTTTTGTGAAGGGCTCTTTGCTATCTTCCCTTTTTCAGTTCCAGTGCTTAGCTGATCACACAGCCAGTCAACTTGCAAATCTAGAAAAAGAAAAGGAACTTTTTAGTCAATTCCTTTTCTATCATCTTCCTTCAATGAATTGACTTACGACAAATGTGTAGTAGAGCTTGGACAAGAGCATGCTGCTAGGAGTGTGAAGCTGGGAGAGAAAAGTAGAAGGGGTGCAGTAATAAGCTGCTCAATCTGCTTAAGCTATAACAGAAAATCAGACCTTTAAGTCCAAGCCAAAATAAGTTACATCACAGAAACCTATTGTATAGTAACTGTACAAGGGATTTTTGTTGTTCTCTGCAAATTGATTGCTGTTATAAAAACAGAAAGACTCCCCCCCACAATAGGCTTTTGGTAGCATCACGGAAACTGAGTTTCTCATGTCAGTATTACACGCTGGTTAGAAAATGGGAATAGTGAATTCCCACTGTATTTGGGGTGTGGAGGATACTCTCCACCTCGAGGAAAGTAACAGAATTAACCAAGCCTGGAGCCTGCACTCCCTTTCTGTGCTAATGCAAATCCTAAATTGATATTGAGCGGTGCTGTAAAGCTCTGTTAACTGGGCTGTTCACCTCAAACTACACAGTCCAGTTTCTCACTAGGAATTAAGATCCTAGTCCTGGTACAGTGCTGGTTTTCCTTCCTTCCACACTCCTTGGAGATATATTTGGTATGGTCAGTGTTTGTTTTTCAGAATTTCTGGCTTGTAGGTTGTTTTTCGTTTGCTAGTTTTTAGTGCTTAATTTTAGAATTGTAAGATGTTTTGTTTGTATGATGACCATAGCAACAAGAACAGACTGTAAACTACTTCAGTAATAGCTGTAAAGCACCTTGGGAATCTTTAAAGGAAGGCAAAGGCACAAGTGAAATTCAGAGAGAAGGGCTAACTGACACTAAAAACTTTGAGAGTGTGTTTGAAAAAGTTGGGGGGAATTATGATGTGAGAGCGAGCTTGTTAATAAAAGCATGGTCATGATAGTATGGGAATCTGAAGACTTTGAATGGATTTTAGTACCTTTAAATTAGCAAAGATGCTTAGAAATCAAAATTAGTGTGTGGTTATATTAATTTTTTTTTTTAATTTAAGGTTAGCCCGTTACCATGTCACTCTGCAGGTCCCTACTCGTGTAAAAGACTTTGTGGGCGGCTTCTTGCTTGTCAGAATCATACCTGTATGAAAGAATGTCACCATGTTACTAAAGTCAACGGTAATGCAGATGGAAAGAAGGTGAGCTGATTTCCTCTTTTTCTGTGTGTGTTTTTTTGTTTTTTCAATTTGCAGAATTTGCAACTGGGAGATGTGGAATCCAGTCCAGATTCCACTAGGAGGCTTGTTGGCATTGTGGCAGTTGTAGACTATAAACTGGAAAGTATTTTATAAATGCTGTGCCTTTTTGTGTTATGCTAATATACTATTTTGTTATTTTGTTTTCATCATTCAAGACTGACGAGGATCTCTTAGTGCCATTTCTCATACCTATCTAGATTACATGGCCTACTTATAAGTCATTGAGAAAAAAATGTAATCTTTTATTTAATTCCACACATTCACTTATGTACAAATGTACCTGAAGTCTGCCAAGGAACTGCTTATTGATAAGACCTCTAAGTGGGTTGAGGAGGCTGAAACACTTTTAGGGAGAAGCACTGGAACTGTTGCTGAACTGGTGAAGACTTTCTAAAGCACTAGGGCTGCATATTCATGTTTGTCTATGTCTTTACTTAGAAACTGTCATTTATGAGATTAACAAACTGTAGATTAGATGTTAGTTGATGGAAGTAATATGGAATAAAAATGGAATAATGTACAAAGTTGAAGGCTGACCTGGCTTTGTGCAGTAGGTATGCATGGAGTGATTTGAGAAAATCATGATTTCTGAGGAAAACAACTTTAAGTTTTTAAAGAATGACATTAAGAAGCATAATTGTGTCTCATGGCATTTAGAAAATTGAGCAAGCATTCAGTCAAGTGTGCTTATATTTTACCTAAGCAGGATGATTTTTCTGTGAATTCAAATCCTGGAAGTAATATTGTCATCTTATCACTGTATGTATTGCATTTACTGTACTGTTGTACAGTACATGTACAGGTTGCGGAGCCTTTGTCTCAGAATTGACAGTATGAGCAGTTACTGCAGCTTGTGGTGCAATAACATGCAGCAAGAGAGCAGCATTACTGAATACTGAGGGTGGCAGCTCTTCAAGCTTCTCCAGTTAGTACTGCGAGAGGATGTGGTCTTGCACCTGCAGTTGAAATGAAAATGCGTGTGGGTTGGGATTATGCTTTGCACAGTTTCAAGCACTCCAAGATTTCTCAAAAATGGGAGTATGTGTCCTTGCAAAGTATGGGTAAATTTCACTTCTCTATTTTCTCTGGATTTTTACAAACTCAAGTTGTTTTTGACCTTTAGAACTTTTGTTCTGTTTTGTTAATAGAGACTAAGCTGCAGATGTAGTCTGAGACTGGCTGATTAAATTTCTTTTTATATGTCTGAAGAATGACTTTTCTGTCTGGAATTCAGGTTTTATTCCACATGTGCTAGAAAACTGAGAAAGGCCAGTTGTTTGCCTTCACCTACTCTTACTTAAGTTCTATATGATGGTTTTCAAAATGCTTTTGGTTGCTGGTATTTTCCTGAGATGTGACATTTGGGAGGCTGAACATTGTCAATGCCCAGTGTACAAAGTTTCCTTTTAAAACATCAGCAAAAATAGTTCATCTGCATAGGCAGAAGTTATGGGGCTCGGAAGAAAGTAGGTGGGGGGAAACTGTAGTTAAACCCTGAAGCCATTATTTTGAACAGCATAATCTTCTTGGAGAAGCATCGAGTAGCATCATTTTTGGTTGACTGTTCAGTATACTTAGGCTAACCTATATGTCACTTTGACAACTGGAATGTGATGATGTGCCTAAAATACTGTGCTGTATAGGTCCAGTTGTTTAATTGTGTTGTGGAAAAATGTAAATGTTGCAGTTTGGAAGCCGTAGTGGTGGCGAGGCGGGGTGGGGGGAAGGATATATCAAATCAGTATCGGATTCACAGTCTGTGGACTGTAGGTCCAATCGCCTTCCTAGGAGCGAA
>JAWLRI010000344.1:3614317-3636679 GCA_034781795.1 Crypturellus tataupa | reverse complement strand
GCTGCTGGAATGCACAAACTTATGTTAGACCCTAGGTTTTCTCTCAAGTTTTCCCTTTTCCAGGCCATTCTTCCACAAATTGTGTCAGTTTTTCTGTGCATATTTGACTGCAGATTGGCATTGTTAAGGAGTCATCAAGGAAGTAATAGGAATAGTTTAATGGAACTTGCTGTGTCATAAGTTCTTGATATGGACTAAGATTGACCCTATAGCTCTTGCAAACTTTGTCATATATGAAGCTGAAACAAGGCTTAGCAGCTCTCAGCATATTGCTAACTTAAAATGCTTTTTGAAACCAGCATAGACATATCGAAGTGAAATGGCTTAAAGCTTGGCGTGTTTCTTAAAAAGGCAAGCAGACAAAGAAACTTCCACACCCCAGTATTACAGAGCAATGTGTTGTGATTGTTGAATGTTGAATGGAAAGAGTTATTTTTGAGTATGAAATTGCTTTTTTTTTTCCTTTGTTTCCTGTGTTTCCTTTGGAGAACTAATAGGCTTAATGGCAGTTTTCCAAAACACTAATATTAAGAGGTTCTTTATGCCCAAAAGGGAATAGAGGTTTGTCTCTTTGATGTACAAACACTGGCATTTCTGCTTTTCTTCTCAAAGTGAATTTTAATATTTATTTTATGTGAGGGTTAAGTTTATGAATAGCAGGATTCCTGTGGGGGTGAAAATACATTTACCCTATTCCTCTACATAAAAGCTTAATGTCATCTAGCAAGCAAACAGTTTGGCACTTTATTTAGTAATTTGTTTGTATTTTGTTAGGCAGGTCCAGAGTGTTTGCAGTGTGAAGAGGAGTGTACCAAGCCACGGCCATCTGGCTGTCCTCACCGATGTGTTTTGCCCTGTCATCCTGGGGATTGCCCTTCATGCCTTCAGATGCTTAAAATAAAGTGTCACTGCAAACTGTCAATACTGTATATCGAATGCTTGTAAGTAGACAATGAGTTGGGTTCAGTTCTGACAAGTATTACCAACTGGAAACCATCTGAAGTGTCTAGGAATGGGAGTAACCCTGATGGCAAGTTACAGCATTTTTTTTCTTTGAAGATTATAATTTAGCATATAGTATACTTTTTTATTTAATTTGCCAGTGTTCCACTTAGTATTATCACTAAAACTATTAAAAGTGTATGGAGTCGGTTTTTCACAAAATTGTTTTAAAATATAGTAATATATGCAAGTATGTAAATCTATAGTAATTGTATATTATAATTATATGTAATTTTTTTAGTGTGTAAGGAAGAATTTCATAACAAGAATTAGAATAAATGTAGTTAGGGTAAAATATCTTTATAACTACCTTATATCTTTAAAACTTAACAAAAATGGAGTTCAGAAATGAAATGTCCTTTGGTTTCTTTTTTTTCTAACAATACCAGAGACCCGGTATTGTTAGTTCCACAGTATGTGGATCATGCTTTTCTTTACAGGCATAAATACCTAAATGCATCCCAACTGTATTGATTTGTCTTGTTTTTAATTTAGTATTTATCAGAAATACATGTTTTCTTTTATAGAAAACTATCTTGTGCTGACATAAAAGAAAAGGATCTTCTTACTTCCTGCAAAAATCAGTGTCCGAAAGAGGTAAGCTGCATTAACCACGAAATGCTCAATTGGAGGGATGTCTGGTGCTTGAGGATAAAAGAGAAATAGGTGTATGTGTACTTGGACTTCAGCAAGGCTTTGAACAGTTTCACAAGCCATCCACAAAAGCGGACCAAAGCAGTTTAGATGATCATGCTAAATGGTAAATGCAAAGGTTCTTAGTAAATTGTACTTGTGGCCCTTTTGATTATTGTCAGTTTGGCAGGGTACATGGAAGGGTCAGGGATCTGTTCCCTTGGCAGTACTAGTGAATGCTTTTGATGATGCCCTGAAAGATTAAACTGGAGATAAAGCTGAAATGGGAGCATGTGCCCTGTAAGGTGATTAAAAAACTGATTTTGAATATATATTCCCGAAATAATAGGATGTCTTTTAGGTGCTACAAATACTTAAACACTGAAAATTTTAGTTGTGGTTGATTATTTTTGGCCAAGTGCAGGGCTAGTAATCATGGTCTGCGTAGCAAGTCGGGATTGGCAGGGGGGGAGAAGTTTGGGACTTCATGAGTTTGTAAAATGGAAGAACAAGAATATTGTCAGGAAACACTTCTGAAAAGTGTTTCCAGTGCTAAGCTCTTGGATTTTTGAGAAAGTCTCCTTCCATGAAAAGAAGAAATGCTTGTACTAAGAAAAATATTTTATTCCATAGTCACTTAGAAGTATTGTTTGCCTTTTATTGGTTAGCTAAGTCTTTATCACATGCCATGTCAATAAATAATGAAATGCATTCATCGTTGATTCTTCTTGGTTCCTTTATGCAAGTTTACCTTTATACTCTGCTAGATGGAGACTTTTGTTTCCTTACCTAATGTCTCATCACCCTGTGTTTTCCCCTTAATAATTCTGGATTCAAAATTCTCCTGTTCCCTGATTTTCCACTGTCAGAAGTACCAAATTTGAATCCTTTTAGTTTTTGAATAAATACAAATGCAAAATTGCAGTGTTCCTGCTCATTTTCCAACCATCTCTGCTGTTCTACTTTTTTTTTTTTTTTGACATGATAGTTACCCCCTCGAAGTTTGCTCTGCCCTGTGGTGTACCTTTTTATCTTCTTTTATCTTCTGCTTTTTTTTGCCCTTGTAGATTCTTAATATCTTTCTGTTCATTATCCTTCTTACCTGTAGTAAATTTCTCATTCGGATATTTAAAAATTTTCCTCTTGGTGGACTTTTTGGATATAGTTTTGCTCTTCATTAACCCCTTAATTTTATCCTTTACTTTCCCTCCTTCTTTTCATTTGCTCCAAAACTTCCTATTTATTTTCAAGAGTGCTTATAATATCCTAATATGAATGGTGTGTTCCTGTACTTCAGCTTCTCTTCTAAGATCTCTTCTGTGTCTCCTTTTTGACCTTGATCAAAGTATTTGTTGTAGTTTTTGTGGATGTATTCTAAAGACTTGGTCTATGACTCAGAATCCTTCTAGGAGCAGTCACGAGCTCTGGTCTACAGTTCAGAATTTTGTGTGTGTGTGTGTGCATGTTGTTCCTTCCACCCCTCCTCAGTGCAGTTGGGATGTGAAGCAAACCTCAGGACCACAGGGCTTTATCCAACCTTCAGTTGGATAAAGATTTTTGTTTTATCCTAAAATTCTTATTCTTATTAGAGACCCTGAAAAATAAGGTTTTGTGATGCTCCTGCTGTCTGAAAATGTTTCATTGTGTCTGGTTATGTAAGAATGCTTCCCCATCCCTCCCAGTGTACCTAGCTCTTTCCTGACGGTGATGAAACATGGAATTATTTTGACCTATTGACTTGCTTCAGGCAGTGGGTTTTTTTTTTTTTTTTTTTTTAACATTTTATTGTATGTTTACCTAATCCTATTTTGATAACTTCAGAAGTACAATATGCCATTTTTTCTTAAAAACAAAAACAGTATTTTAACTTTTCTGTGAATATTGAATAATACTAGGAAGGTTCTGTCAATTTTAAAATTATTCCATGTTGGTCTGTAACTTTGGGAAAATTACCTAGCTGTATCATAACACCAATTATCCAAACAGTCTCTGTTAAAGGACTCATTGATAAGTTAAACTGACCTTGGGTTACTAGAAGAGCTCAGTGAAATTGTAGTTTACTGTAAATCAGTGTGGACTGTAACTCTAACAAATGTTTAGAGTAATGTGATTTAGATGCCAGAGAATATGGCATTTACTGAGATCTTAGATTTGAGATATGTCTTTTTTCTTTTTTTTAATGAAATTATAGTAGACAATACTCGAATACCGTATTTGAATTACAAGTGAAGTTCTACTTCTGGAGATAATGAAAATCACTTAGTTCTATTGTCTGGTGCCTTAAAGAAATAACTTGAAAGTCTTGCCAACTTCCCTGCTTTTGTTTTGGCTCTTTTAGTATAGAAATAAGAAAAGGACTTCTAGTATTACACAGTGCAGCTTGTATTTCCCTTCTGCTTTAGGGAGCAACAAGTCTGTGATATTGCCACAGCTGTTAGCTGGGATGCTTTAATTAAAACTTCTGTCTCTTGTTTGGTAGCAATAACAAAATATCCCATTGAAGGAAATTTAACTTCTTATTCAATCAGTAGTGATTAAATTCTTATCATGTTTGCAGATACTTTGGGGCAAATTTTAAATAGAAATTTCCATGTGCTCTATGTTCATTTGTATCTTTGTGTCAGTGTCTGTGGATCTCGCTTTATTGCTTGTATTCTTCTGTGTAACTAGTAATTTTTGACAAAATAACAGTGCTGTGTAGATGTGAAATATGTAATCATGTTGCAATAAATTTATTCTAAGATGAGACTAGAACGTTGCTGGAATTGTGCATGATGCTCTTGAGTAGGGAGTTGGAGAAGGGAGTCACTGGTCACTAGTGAACAGCCTCAGCTCCTACACTTGTGAATAGAACTGGTGAATCAGGTGGGCTTCATTCCATGTTCCTGACTGAACACGAGGCTCAAAGAAGTTTCTCTCCTCATCTCTTCAAAATAAGATAAAATGCAAGCTAGATTTACTTGATGATCAGTTGTGCCAGTCTAACCTGAGTTCTTTGGCAAGGTGCCTAATTTCTTTCCCCTCTTCCGAGTTAAAAATTAGATCTTCTACGTCAGGCTTCAGTGGAGCAGTTGAGACACTGCCACACAGCAATTAGTCAATCCAAATAAAGATGACTAACGCAATCATTGTTGTGTTTCTTAGGTATATGCATATCTTTAAATGAATAGTTAGATGAAAGAAGCATTAACACTAAGGAAATTTCCCAAGGATTGCATTGAGGACTGGTCTTGCATTGTTTTCAGCAGTGACCTTGGCACCAAAAATTAGGAGTGCTTGTGGCATTTTCTGTTGAAAACCTGTAGAGCATTGTCAGTGTAAGACAACTGAGGAAATCCATGTGCAGAAACAGATAACTGTTAGGGGATGGTATTAAATGCAAAAAAAATGGTAAGACTCTTTATGTAAAGACTAATACTAGTGTGAGACAGCAAAAATTCTTACTGTCACGGTGTAGCTGGAGAGAAATTTAAATGAGAGCTGAAGATGTATTGGGCAAGATATTTTATTAAGATTATAAGGTATAATTAAGGCATTGTACAAAATCCTGCTGAGATGTCATTTGGGATATTATATGCAGTTCTGGCTACTGTGTACAAGAAATATTGATTTAAACTGGTTGAAATTCAATGAAGGGAATACTGTGGGAATAAAGAACCTTTTATGAAAAGACAGTTGAGAATAAGAATAAATGGGTTTAGACTGTCTAGAATAAATTTAGGAAATTAGAGAAAAGGCCTTGTCCCTTGAAGACATAAAGTTTGGAACAACCTCCCCCTGGTTCAAGACCAGATGAGAGGAAAACAGTCAATTTTCAGTGTAAGGCTTGGTCCAGTCATATAGGGCTCATGTGACAGGTTAGTTGCCTGTAGCAGGAGCGTCTGAACTTGAGGACGTAGTTTCCTTCCAGTTTCACTGCAGTGACAGCAATTAAAAAGATACTGAATTTCAAGTCACAGAATAGATAACTAGTGGATACATTAGCATGATTGAATTTGACTTGACATGAAAGCATGTTTAATGGTTGCGTATTTTTGAGAGAGCTTTACTTTCTGCTTTGTGTGCTCCGTGACTTTAAGTCTTTAAGTAAAGCCAGTTCATTTGTACTCCTAAGAATCAAAATTTGTTGATCCATAAGAAATGTATGTACTTAAGGTTTATAATTGTGTTATGTTGCATTCCCATTTTTCTGAATGAAGTGATGTAGCATGTACACATCTATGAAAAATGTACATCTTGATTATCTCTTATAGCTTTTTCATAGTTCTATTAATTTCTTGATGATACCTAAACACTGAAATTTTGCTTTTTACTAACAACTCCAATACCATCTTACCATCCGTGTTTTGGATTTAAAACTACCTTTCTAAATAAGTCAGTTGAATATCTTATGCAAGATGCTACCTTCAGTTATTAGTAAAATTAAATTTTTGAATAGGAAGACTAAGTTTTTTTTTTTTTAGTCAAGTTCCTAACAGAACTTGTTCCTAACAGTTCCATTTTCTATCTACTATAGTGCTGGGAGCAGTCCTATATTTCTAACAGTCGCCATTATTTAAATTTAGTTATTTAAATTAAGTTAAATTAATACTGATCTGTAACGATGTAGTCTTTCTCAAGTATTAGAAATAACATAACTTACAAAATGCAGAAAATCAGGATTTTGTGAAATTAACTGGGACATAAGAACACTGGTAACCTGTAAGTGGCTTTTGCATAGTTCAAAACTTTCTTGCATGTAAGACTTCCTTGAGTGGTATTTTTGTGCTTTTGCTACTTCTGATCCTTCCCTCTTTCTTGTGTTGACTCGCTGCTCTACAAGTAGCTACAGGCCAGTTCATCAGTTGATTTCTGTTTTCAGTTTCTTCCTACCTATATACTTGTGTGTCACCTTCCCCTGCCCTCCCGGCCAATGATGAAAACAGACTTGGTTTTAATCAAGCTGTGCAAATAAAATCTTTAAGGGGAACTGGTTCTACAGAAAATAAAATACTTTGAACAACAGCCAAATGTTTGTGCAAAAAAAAAACCCCAAAAAACAGAAATCACTTTCATAAGTAGAAAACTGATAAGACATGTGGATTTTTTCATTTAACTGTGTCTTTAATAAAGCCAGTTCACTGATTCTTACTTTTTTCTTGTTTGTAGTTACCATGTGGTCACCGATGTAAAGAGATTTGCCATTCGGGTGGCTGTCCTCTGAACTGCAACCAGAAGGTTAAGCTCCGATGTCCCTGTAAGAGACTGAAAAAAGTAAGTTCTTGGTGACAGTTTTGAGAGGCATCTCTATTTTGTGTGTGTGTTTACTTTTAGGCTTGTGTGACTGGGTTTTCTCTTGTGTGGACTGGAATCGGTCCAGTTAGTTCAGTAGAACTGTAGTAGTTCATGTCAGCTCTGGGCTGCAATATGAAAAAACTCACAGAAGAACATAAAATTCTGTTAGTTCTAAAATACAGTTATTGTAAGACAGCTAACATCTGCAAGCACACTTGAATCCTTCTAGCTCTGTTGAAACATTGGTTAAGTGATCTGGAGTGATTTAAGAAGAAAAAAGTGTCTCTTTTTTTTTTTTCTTTTTTCCCCCCGACAAGTTGGAAAGTGTTCCAACTTAGGTAATTAATATAATCAGTTTTCTGGAAATCTAAAAGCAAGTATAGGCATCAGCATTTTATTTTATTCTCTGCCTAAATATTCCCATTGGATTCAGTCTTTCTTTTGCTCTTGTACAATCCAGAAAACAATTGCTTAAATGTGTATTTGGACTTCTGCTTTCCTGTTTTTAAAACTGCCTTCCTAAGTCTTAGGCCAAGCATAATTGCAGATGGAAGGAGTAGCTATTAGTAAGCTTTTGTAATGGGTCACAGCTAGCTGTTAATGTCTCTAGCTTTCATAACATTTTGAAATATACACATCACCTACTCTTCTGTAATCTAGTGCTGACTTGTATCTTACTGTGCAGCTACTGATGTTTAGACCAGTTAAGACTTTGTTGTCCCAAATGAAGTGAAGTATTTTTTACTTCTGTGGTTCTCCAGGAGTGCTGCCAAGAAAGAGTGAAATACACTTTTTAGGATATTTTTTGACCAGTTGGAATCTTCAGGAGCCTGCTGCTCTGAAATATCTGCTTGCTTCAAATCTGAAGTTTGTTTTCACTTAAAAAAAAAAAAAATAGAGAAAATTTGATCATGAGGAATAAGACGAAGAGAGGTTGCCATGAGGTCTTTAAATTTTGTGTAAAGGAAACCCACTTCTTAAATAATCAAAAAATGATCCATTTGACTCCCAGGGAAATAAAAGTTTGGGATTTTCCTTATTTTTTTGAAAGGAGGAGAAAGAACTGTTCATGACATATTGGCCTATTTTCTAGAGATCAAACCAAAATTCCTCCTCTTTCTCATACAGAAAACTTAATTTGTAGAGAGTAAAGGATGACAGATAGATTGTAGATAAATGGACCTTGTTTCAATAGCAGTCATATGAAATTGTCTTAGTTTTACAACGTGAAAACAATTTTACAGTGATTTCCCTATATGAACCTGTCCTTGCCAGTGATCCTAGTGGGTACCTGCTCTTTCCAGGGGTCCCCCATGCCCATCTACTCACTGTCTCCAGCATCTCTAAGCCTCCCATGTGTGGATCACACATAAGAACAATGATGCCTGTGTATTTCACTTGCCAAGTGTGTGGTTGTGAAAACAAGGAACAGATTTTAATATCTAGTAATGACTGCTGAATTCTCTGCAGAAACACTCTTACGCTTTGTTTATATATGGTACCAGTAGAGCTTGTAGCTTATGGGGCACCTACTCCATGTTGTGCTGTAAATAAATCCCATGCTGATGCTGAAATAATCCCAGTTTACCAGAGGGAGCATTACTAGCATGTGTCCTTGCTTCTGCTGCTGCCGGGATTTGTCTGATAGCTGCTTTTGTGACAGACAGGCCTGCCAACCAGTTTGCTAGGGATAACTTGTGTGCGTTGCTTTGACTGGGCCAGTTTTAGCTATTGCATTATTCCACTTCAACTCCCTTTTCTGTCCTTTGTCTTCTAGATTAAAGTAATTGATTATAAATTCTGGAGTCCTATATCAGTCTTTCTTAAGAAATTTATTGTTGTAAGAATAGTTGCTGAACCAGCACAACTAATATCGGATAAGTGATTGAATTGCTTTGAATATAGAACAGGCATCTTTTCCCTTTCCAGTACTTAGGAAAAAATGTATTTTTTTTTCTAAATTAAATGTCGTAGTGTTGCAGCATGAAATTATGCATGTAATATGTACGGACAGATAAAATAAGTCTGGCAATTTCTAGTAGACTGCATTTTTAGCCATTGATCAGTTGTTGTTTTTAACATACTTGATTTGTAGACAAACTAGACATAGCAAAAATGTATTATTCAAGTGTACCTATATTTAAAATTCATGTTTAGAAAAATCTTAATTGTAGGTTGTTGTTTCTATTTTAATGATTCATTTTATAGATTTCTTTTAGTACACATTATGAAAATTCGCAACGTGGCTTTTATACTGTCAGTGATATGCAGATCACAGGTATCACAAGGAGAATGCAGGAGAATCACAACATAGTTTCACGTTGTGTTGCTATATCTACCCAACAGAACCCTTGCTGTACTTTTCTGGCTTTAAAATATTGCAGGGGCAAGAGTGGAGATTTTTTTTTTTCATGAGGAGATACTGCCTCATGGTCTCCGGCAGTATGGTCGATCTGTATGTAGACTGTTGAAAATATTGTGTGTAAAATTGCTGAGACTGTGCTAGCTCTTTATGCTAGAATCCACAAAATTGTATTACTTAGTCCTAAGTAAACAAGTGACAAAATAGAAGTAAAGGAAGGGATTAAACTTGACTCTTTCATTTATTCTTGCTTTCAGTGTAGCTGATTAGAAAGGAGGAAAATAAGAAAGGGCAAAAGTTGACACAAAATTGAAGACTTGACTAGTGTTTAATAATTGCTTGTATCTTCTGAATAACTAGTGTTTTAGCAAATAAGTATTTTCACAATGAAATGGACTTTATAATTTAAACTTTATGTATAGAGTAATGGATTTTGAAAAGTTTATATTTCTACTTAACAGGAATTACAGTGCAGCAAGATACGAGAAGGCCAAGTTTCACTGGAATGTGATACATTATGCAAGGAAATGAAACGGAAGGCATCTGAGGTAATTCAACTATTGCAATTTAAATTATTATCCCCCCTTCATGAAAGGGGAAAAAAATGAGAAAATTATTCTTTGAAGATAATATCAGCAAGACATGCAACATAATCAAGTAGATATGTATTTAATAGAACCTGTCTTTTCAGATTGATTGGTTTGGTTTAACGTGGAAAAAATACTGCAACACATCACGGAGAAAAACAGAATATCTGTCTTTTATAGGATTTTTATAAAGACATAAACATAAACAGGACTGGTATGTGCTTTGCTTGGCTTTTACTAGGGAAGTGTGACATGTACCCAGAAACTCCTTGGGTAAAACTGACTTCTCTCTGCTCAGAAGAAGAATCCTTCTGCTCAGCATTGATACGCAGGTTCTAACAAGTATCACACAAACAAAATCTTGCTTGTTGCTCAGCATGTTAAGCTTCTGGGTTTTGCCCCACAAAATCCCCACAGCAGTGAGTGTGGAGTTAAGTTTGTGCGATGCAGAGTGCAGGAAATGAAGCAGTTAAAGGCCTATAGGAGCTGAGGAAGAGGAGCACATTTCGGTGGGGCTGTGCCTGGAAGTGCTAATGGCTGAACTCCCCTAAGGTAGCAAAAAGCAATCTTGTTGAAAGAAATCATCTGTCTGAAGAATACCTGTGTTTTATCATGAGTTATTTTAGCAGTATTTGCCAATTTCTGATTATTCGTGTAGCATAAGATATTACAGCGGTCTCATTCTAAGTTACTATAATACTTAGGTAACTACTCTTTCCTGTTTCTTACTCCTGCTGCTGTGGTCTACATCAAGCAATGGTGTTTTGGTGTTTTTTTTAATGTAAAGTTGTAAAGTTCTACTTAAATGCTCACTAAGCAGTTTTGTGCACTCTGTCTTGACTTGAAAATTATGTGCTAGAAGAGTTAATGACAAGTTTACCGCAAGATGTCAAGACTGCACTGTCAGTTAAAAATTACAGCCATTTACGGAAAGAATTTGGTTTGGTGTTGCAAAATGACCATCAATGTCCAAAAATGAAGTGTTAACTCATGAAACAGTATATAACAACTAGTGAGCGTGCGCTTTTGAGCAACTCAAGTGTCTTGCTGTATATTTTATTATTAAAGTGGTGGTTGGAGAAATATTTTTCAACACTGTGATTACATGTGTGGTGAATTTCCCTCCTGTAGAACTTGCACAACTATAACTGTGCTAGTGTAAAATGCTTTTTTGTTGCTTTATTCCACATTTGTGATTAGCTCCTTTTCTTATGGAGCTGATGTTGTGCCATTAGAGGGCAGTAAAATATCGAGAGGATAGTTAGCTGTGTTGCTTTTTTGCATGGTACTTTGCAACTACAGATGAGAGATGCATGGATGAAAAGATCTTTTGTATTTACTCTAAAAAGAGGTTCCCTTACTGTGTCTAATTCTATAAAATTCTTCATTTACAAAAAAAAAAAGAAAGTCATTGTAAAACCTGCAGATATGATGGTGTTTTATTGGCCCTGTCTTTAGTGGACAGTTTCAACTAAGCACACTAAGTTCAGTTTAACAGTGTAGCTGAAGTCTACACTTGTCACTGATAGTATGCAAGTCATGATAAACATACGATATATACATGTATAAGCATATCTATACATGTACACACACAAATTATTATTGGGTTTGAGATTTTTTTAAATTTCAAATTATAAATCAAAAATTTGATTTTAACTTTTTTATTTAAACTTATCCCTGTTCAGTATTTTCTCACCTTTCTGGACTTTATATGCCCCATTAATGACATGCTTTTCACTTGACAAATCCAAGTTATGCTCTCTTCTTTAGGTAGAAGCCACTCTGTCCTGCGTATGTTCAAGCTCCACGTCTTTATGATGTTGCTGGGCCAAAACTGAATGCAGGAGCTTAGATTCAAGGACACTCTGTGTTTATATATTGACATATTTTCTGTTTTGCTCTTTGCATAATTATTCTTAGTATTTAATTTGTTTTTTTTAATGCTACAAAACACTTCTGTAGCAGTATCACTAGTTAATAACTTCTTTTATGATTTTTGCTTAAGGGGCTACTTTGTTATATTCATAGTTTGCATTGCCCCATGGGCCATAAAGCAGTTTGGATATGCATTATCCAAAATATAGCATATTCAGTACAAATGTACAAGTTACTTTTACCTTAGTAGTCATGGTGTGTTTAAAGCACTTGAAATAAAATGTATTTATATATGAATTACATACATATGCAGGTATTACCTGTGTATGCAAATGGTTCTGAATTGAGAATGAAGATGCTGACAATTTAGAGTAACTCTCTAGCATTTTTCCTGACTGCTAGTGAACAAACACCTCAGGTTTTGAATTTGTTGGTTATGCTTGTTGGTTTAAAATTGGTCAGAAGCCAAAATTATAACCTGGTACTATCCACTATGTGCTCGAGCTTTTGCAAGCATAAGATGATAGCGCATTTTTGCCCAGAATGTTTTATGATCTTAAAAATAATAATAAAAGCACACCTGAAAAGTTTTGTTTACTTTTGTTGAGAACTTGTCTATAAAAAATAATTATAATTTGGTGAGCAAACAGATTTAGTTGTTGTTTCCAACAGTTGCCTCTTTCTGTCTGCACAGATAAAAGAAGCTGAAGCCAAAGCTGCTATTGAAGAGGAGAAACGAAGACAACAGGTATCAATCTTTCTTTCTCCTCCCACACAGCATCACTTTGTTCTTTTAGTAAATCATTTACTTTACATGCAGCTAGCGATGTAGTTGGTAAAGTGATAGTCACAGTCTTTCCCATCAGCTGGCGTATTACACTAAGAAGTCTGTGCTGTGAATGATTTATGGTTAAGAGTCCAAATGTTTTCCCAAACAGTTTTAATAATTTTATGTAAAATGGTAATTAAATTGGTTCATGTTCTATTTTATATATGTACTTTGAATTTTTATTAAATGTTTTATAATATATAAAAAAAAAAACAAAACCAGAGTTGGGCTCCATAGCCATTTAAATATTGACTGAAGCTTTTTTCAACCGTGGAAGAATGAAGAAGCATAAATGAGTCATTTTCTTTGAGGTCTCTGTGGGGGGAAAAAATGTGTTTACTGTGTTTGCTATTGTTGTCGTTCGTTGTTGGTGTCGCCTGATGTTGGTGAATGTATGTTGACAGCACTGTAATCCAGGAGGTGTCTGTGCCAGCTGCCTGGTCTCTTAATAGTCATAAGATGACTATTAGATTGAAATAAGATGGTTGAAAAAGATGAAATAAGATTTCAGTGAATGGTTGTAGGCTTGGTTTGATGGTGCAGGTTTGGTCGGGTTTAGCATCCAGAGGCTGTAGTTCTGTGAACTCCTAAGCATCTAATGCATGCGTGCCTGTGATGGAGCATTTGACATAAAGTCATATTGTAGGTCCAGTAGGTGATTTATGATTCTCATTTACCAGGACAAAGATGTGCTAGGCTTGTACCTTCACCTGGATTTATCATTCCATTCTTAGCCTTATCACAGAGCAGAGCTGGCCCTCTGCTCGGAGTGGGTAAGGGCGCCTGTTTGCTCAACCTCAGCCGAATGCTCCTGCATAGATGGTTCTGGGAACCACAGCTGGAGCTGTGCCTCAATTAACTGTGCTTCAGTTAATTGCACAAAGGCTTTGCTAAAGCATCGTCCACACTAATCTTTATTGGGCCCTAGCACGGCCTACTTTTTAAAATTATTTTTAATGGAAGTATGTCCCTCATGCTGGGCAAGCATGCAGTGTGTTGCTGTTGTCCTGGACATCGGGCAGTGGGCTGTGATCATCTTATTTATTGTTACATTCACACCTCACCTATTTACAAAATTGATCTACATATCCCTTCATGCAACTCAGTTCAGCAAACTCTGTTTTTCTAATATACTGCATCCGGAATTTAGGTTAGAAAGTGTAACTTGCATGCAGATACTGGAAAGGTTGTGTCTGGACAGTAATAATTTAAAACTGACAGTCCGACATATTAAGGACAAAATTCTTTAACTAGAAATGTGAATTTATTGATGTTTATATTGCACTGGGTTGTTTGTTTTGTTTTATGGCAGAAAGCAAGAAGGTATCCAGTGACTAATGATTTTTGCTTTATAATCACAGTAAATCTAGAGAAGTTTCTATATTGAGTCTTCTGCAGTATTACAGCACATTTGCTTGACTAGTGCAGTCTGCGATATCTAAAACTAATTCTTTTCCAATTTGATTTCATAAAACTTCTCTCTGGTGATGCGGTTTGGAGCACCTCACTGTTATGGGCTATTGAGTTCCTTTATACGCAGTACGTGTATTTTCTCACTTCTTCCTGACAAAAGATGCATCTTGTATTGTGTTCCTGATCTCAGTAGATTCGTGTATAAAGTGTTCATTTGACAGTCACAGCTTCCTCAGGCCTGTTTTAATTAATGCTTTAGTAAATCCTTTATGCACATGCTAGTCAATGCTGTGACTAAGTCTGTAAGTTTATATTTTGTTATTTTCTATATTTCTTAATCACTTATTTTAATATCATTTAAGGATAGAATTCTTTGCTGCTTAATTGAAGAGCTGCGTTAGGTACCTAATAATGCCTTTCACAGCTAAACTTTCCTTCTGCATCCGGTGTAGGACAGGGTCGTGAGGCCAGGGCTTTCACAGTGGCTAGAAGTACAAAGCTTTGTGCTGTTTAGATCAAGCACTCATTGTCCTACTCCAGCCTGAAAGGTTATACTTAATAAAATTTATTATTTTTTTTGCCATGTGATCTTAACGTGGCTTTAGAAACTTCAAAAGGCAAGCACCCCAAATTCAGTAAGATGCAAGATGTGCATGTTCAGGATGCACCATGTGTCTGTATAGTCAATGTTTTACTTCTATCCACTTAACTATATTTTCCTGTAGGGCTGCCTCTCCTTTCAGTGCAGAGTGTGGGGGGTGGCAGAAATGAGAGCGAAAATCAGGACCTGGGCAATAGTAAACTGGACATTATATTTCAAGAAATGTATTTCATTTTACTTTTAATCCCTCTATAGAGGGAGAAATCAAGTTCTGTAAAAAGTTGCAACTCATTTTGCTTGGGGAAAAAAAGAGATAGTTTAATGAAGATTAGGTAGAACTATTCTCTTATAGTTCAGAGGCCATTGAGATTACACTATGACTGAGAATTACATAAAATCCATAGGTAGTTTTATAAGGAAATGATTATTTTCAAAATCTGTATGCAGGAATGTACTTCTTTCTTGCTTTTGGTTTTGTTTTTATAAAGTATTAATTTTTAGCCAGATTCTTTAAAAGGTAGTCAATTCAGTACCCTTGTAATTGCTGAAATCCTATATCTTAATTCAGATAACTGCATTACCTGAGTCTATCTGCTTATGACTTTGGCAGATCACAAGGATTTAATAATACCTGCAAAACATGTATCACATCTGTGTAAAATTGAATCCTACCATGTTATGTCTAAAACTCTAAGACCTCTGTACTGGCCTTCAGGTTTTAAATTTTGAAAAATTCTTTCATTAAAATATTTTGCTTTTCTAAGGGAGCACTAGATAGCTGTAAGCAATGGTGTTTCAAATGCTGTGGGACTTTGCTGTATCATCAGAGAAGTGCCAGCAATTCTTGCCTTTATTAGGATACAAAGAGATAGACATCAAAATGGTCCTTTTTGCTTGCTAAAAGTGGTATCTGGCACAGGAAGGGAAGTAAGATAAGCTTTGTGAAACTCTCACAAATATTTTCTGTCAGTAGAGAAATACCAGACATCATACAGTCTTGAGTTCCAAAGGAAAATTGTATTTACTGGTGAGTTCTACTCTACCATTTTTCCAAACAGACTCATTCTTGTTTCTTTATTGCACCTCCCTCGTTGTCTTAGGCCCACTCTTCCTGGCAGGACTCCAACAGTAATCGTGTAGATTTATTTTCTTTTGTAGCCAAGCTTTGTCTCTCACTGTCCACATTTCCTCTGCCCCAGCTTAGTCTGGTCCTTTTTGCTTGGCCATTCTGGTTTTTCTGATATCCATTCTCTTTCAGGAGTTTGTTTAACATCTCTCTGGTCCCCAGCTCCTTGTACGTTTCTCCAGTAGTGACTTGCCCCAAAATCCACATCATTGTCACAGCTTTTCTGTTTCTAACTTGTCTTAATCTTTGTAACATCTTTTCTGATGTTACTGTTCCCAGGAACAGGCTGGCTCCGGGGCTCCTTTTTTTTTCTCTTTGGAGTCTAGTCTTGTACTCCTTGTTTCAGGCTGCCTACGCTCCAACTTAGGCTCAACCATGCAGATACTCTTATGGACAGAAGGTTTAAGTCCTTCTTAATTTTGCCAGGACCTTTGTGTTGTTTCTGGGCCATAAGGCATGTGCTTACAGGGTAATATGCACCCACTACAGCCAGATGTAGGAGTTACAACACTTGAGCATAACAAAGATTCAAATTCTTAACTTTATAGATGTTAATTTAAAATGTAACTAAGCATGCAAAATGCAAAGAATTGGGGAGGAAAAAAGGATTTTCTTAGAGTTGATTAAAAGTGTTTTCTTCTGGATTTCAATCTATGCTCTTAAATATAATGTTGTAATAGTTTTTAAAATAATCCTGAGGAGTTATCTAATCAGAAAACACATTATTTCAACCTATACCATGGAAATAGCAGTGTCTTCTTGGCTGAAGATACTCAGTCCAAGATAAAAATATAATGTAACATTTCAGTTGATTGTATTTTTGGCAGTGCTTTATTGGAAACTAAATGATTATTTAATACTCGGAAGCCAAGTGCTATATGACCATGAGATGTGGTACTGCCATCTCATCTTCAAGGGATGTGTAACTTCATTAGCTGACAATTATTTTTATAAATGAATCTTGGGAATATTACGTGAATTTGAATGTTTGCTTGTTCTTAATCCTGCCACAACATTATCTGTTTCTCCTGTTTTTCTTTATCTAGGCTGAACTGGAAGCTTTTGAAAACAGGTTAAGAGGACGAAGAAAGAATAAGAAGAGAAAGGATGAAGTAGAAATTGAGCAATCACCATGGC
Source organism: Crypturellus tataupa (assembly GCA_034781795.1). Lineage (NCBI taxonomy): Eukaryota > Metazoa > Chordata > Aves > Tinamiformes > Tinamidae > Crypturellus > Crypturellus tataupa. Next base: position 3,619,840 of record JAWLRI010000344.1, on the reverse strand, counting down.
AAAAGTATAAGAAACTCATTATGCTGCCCATGTTTGGAGTTGCTGTTGTCATGCTTGCATGGCTTATGGCCTACAATGACTGAAATGACTCTCAAATATTAAATATACCTCAGTGGGGCTTTAGCTATTATTGTTATAATGTTAGTGTGTATAATAGAACTTAATATGCATAGATTATGTAAGCATAATATTTAACAAAAGAGCACTGGGCTGGGAAGGAGTGTCAGCCTTTGTGTTACTACATTCACAGCACAGAACTGAATTCAGACACTGAGAGTCAAGAAATAGTAGGTTTTAGTCTACACTGAAGTGCTGGTGTAACTTATCTTGTTGCGATCTGTTAACGTTTATTTTATTATACTGTTACTTTTCTTGTCTGCATTCCACAATATTAAGAGTAGTGTAGCATAAAATGCTTTACTGAATGTTTGTTTCCAGTAAAATAAATGTAGTCTTTTGTTAAAGATTAGTACTTTTATGCTAGTCCTCATGATGTATCACACAAAATATAATTCCTGTGCTACATGTTAATTTTAATGATAACTAATAGGGAACTTCAGTTAGATTTGAATGATATATAGCACATATAAGAATTTTTAGAGGAAATGTCAGCTGCAACACTAACAATGGGCCACCTTACAGGCTTTTTTCCTCTTCCTCAGAATTAAACCAATTGAAAGCTTCATTTAGTGGGGAGATGCAAGGACTGAACATGGGTGAAGTAGTTTCAGTGCATAGGGGTGTGTTCTCATTCACTGCTTTTTAGTGTTGGTTATGGGGGCAATATGAAACTAAACTTGAAGCATCTCTTGAATATTTCTATAAATAAATGTCACATATGAACATTTGCTTAGATGTACAAAAGTGTAAAGTAATTGAGTAATTTATACAATTATGTACTTCTGAATTCATCTGGATGGTGCTTGCTAATCATGTATGAATAATCTCATCTTTAAAGTGTTTAGATATTTTCTTATTGATAACTGGAATACCTTGATTTAGGGTGTCAGTACGGAAATGTTACAGAGTCCTGTTTGCTGGTAGAATTGAAAGTTTTTCAGAGCTTCAAAACTATGTGGGAAGCTATGTTGTCTCAACCAAAGAGAAAAGTGATTTTTTTTTTTTAATCTCTGCTAGAAATTGCTCATTTATCAGCATACAATGTGGTTAACTGAAACTGACCTACCTACAAGGTGTTTTGAAAGACAAGGCATAAAGTTGGTGGTTTGTGTAGGTTTATTAGTGGATTTTTCCTTTAGCAGCAAAGGGCTTTCGATTGCCATCACAGTCAGGTATATAGTTTTATTGCAAATTCTGCAAAGGCAGCAGAACTGTTTGCATGAATTAGAGAAGACTGCAGTTGAGTTGAAAGCTGGATTATTCAACATCAGCCCACTTGTAAAGGGACCTGATAATAGACTGAGTCAATCTCTGTCTGTAATTAGCAGCAGCAGGGAGAGAAAAAAATAATAAAAAAGGAAAGCTATAAAAAAGGAAAGCTATATTAGGCAACAGCTTTTAGATTGTGTAGAGATTTCCAAACTGGGAAAAAGTCTTATTCTCTTTGATCATCTGAACTGGGCGAAAGAGAAAAGAATGATGAAAACTTGGTAACATTTGGTATAGAAGGGTGCTGTTTCATAGTATTTTATCTTTTTTTTTTTAATTGACTTTTTAAAAATGTGCTATAATTGCATCCCTTTATGTCAGGCCATTAGTTTGTGAAGCTAAAGAATTAGTTGAAAATGCACTAGACACTTAAAATTGCTTCTTTGTTCGATTATTTTAGAGAATAAGGAATAAACAATTTTCCTGTTATATTGATGCCCAGAAGATTATTCCGTATTTTAGCGTTGTTTCATTAAGTGAGGCAATATTGTTTTGTGACTGCTGTGTCAATAATTCTCCTGTCATTGAGAGAGCGGGGAACAAAGGGAAAGTTTTGTTCAGCTGAACTAAAATGTGATCCATTGTCCAAATATACAAAAAAAAAAAAAAAAAACCCTTCTGTAGCTGAAGTATTCAGATCAACATAAATGAGCCCGTTGTGGAAACAGCTTTTATTTTATGTGAAAATAACCCTTCTTTTTCTGTTTAGTGATAGTTATTTCTATAAAGAAGTACAAAGTAAGGTTTTTCTTGTCTTCATGGCAGAGGGAGAAGAAATAGCCATGGAAATGGACCCACACGAGTTATATGCTTGAAGTTGATCTTTGTGATTTTTTGCTTTGAATATTTTGTTTTATGTGAAATGTTGGAGAGGGAAAGATCTGCTGCTTGTTGATCATCTTGAACTCTCTATTATAATAAGAAAGCATGCTGATTTTTAAAAGTAATCCAATTCATATATCTAATGGGCATATTTCACTTCAATGATTTCCATCTCTCCTGAGCCTCACATATTTCACCCTATATTTACCCCTATCTTTGAAAGATTTAGATTATTCCAAATAATTGTGTATTTCTTATTCCATCCAATTGTACAGCAGCATCTGAGTGAGTCATTTGCACTCTGGTCTTTGTGCTATAAACTAAGCTAGGTATTTATTTGTTAGCATAAAAAATGTGTGTGGGTTCACCTGATCTGCAGTTTAATAGATGATTGGCCTCTACGTTTTTTTTCCTATGGTTTATTTTTTGTCTTTTGTTGGTTAGAGCTCTGTGTGTGATGACCGTGGCTATATTTGGAAGTACAAGCTGTGGATCAAGACACCTGTTATTCAGTGGACATGAAATGTTAATAGTGATTCTAGAGGGGAAATACTTAACTGAATGTGGGTTTTTTTCAGCAATTTAAATGTAGTATACTGTTGCATAACATGAGCAAATATTGTGAATGTTAGCAGTTTACAAAGAAAATGCATATTGGCAAGCATACATTGGAATAAATGATATAGTATGGCCTGATGCTGAAGGGAAACATGTAAAAATAAGCCTGAAAATGATGAGACTTAATATTCAGAATATTTGTACAATGTAAAATTGTACAAGATTTTTCCCAATTCTGAGTACGATCTGGTGAGCGCTCTCATCTCTTCACTGAATTAAGGTGCTTACAAGTTATCAGTGTTTTGGATTGCAAGATCCTTGGGCAATTTTGTTCCCTGTAACATTAACAAGGGCATTGTGTATGATAGTTTAATGTAAAAAGCAAGTCGGACAATAAATGCATCAAAAGCAGCTTGAAAAATGACTTGTTTGTTCTGGGTGCTAGTGTGCTTAAAGCAACAACCTTTCCCTAAGCAAGTACGACTGGGAAACTGAAATGGAAGCGGTAACGGAACTGGTCGCCCTTCCTTGACAGTGATAGCTCTTACTACTTGGGTTAATACTGGAATTATGTAACCACGGTCCTTCATTTTATTCACCTGACAATTACGAGAATGGGTTGGGGAAGTAGATTAAGATAAAATGAATGGGATGGACTTGGAGGATTCTTGGCCTCATGCAGGGGTATAGAGGTGAATTATTAAAGATGTTCTTCCAGACATTAACTACTAGAGAGAGAAATGTGAATATGCATATAGCACCAAAATTTGTTCCTAAAAGCTTCTGTGCTTGATTGCATCTTTGAACTCTGAGTGTTTATGATGTGTTAGGAACTCCTGAGTCGTTGCGGTTTCAGGTGGAAATCTTTGCTATACGTCAGGTTTTGTGAGGGTGGTGATTGTGCCTTGTGGGTCAGAGAGCCAAGAGCCCGTGTGGTCCGTCCTGTGCCTGGCGGCAGGAGCTTCCTCTGCCTGGGGGGATCACGGTGTGGGGTGGAGGACTGGAGGTCACGGGCAGGTCTGAGGTGCTCTCCACTTCTGGTCGGTTCCCATTTACCTCTGATGTTAGTTTGCTCTGTTGCCAGTTGTGCAGGGGCATTTAAGCCACTCCGCTTTGAGTGTTAATTTATACTCCTATCTGCCCTTCAAATCTAAAGTAGTATAAAACGAGGGGATTCTCTAGTGATCTGTTTACCAGGAAGTCAGATCCATGGGAAAAAAAGAGGGGAAAGAAATCAAGTCACATTTGCCCTGAGATATCAAGGCAGGTGCATTAATGTTGCCATTATAATGATTTCCATTTATGATAACATTATTCTATGTTAAAGTGCTTTTATGCTAATCTGCTAGAAAACAAGTTTCTGCTAGGGTTACTGTATCAGTATCATCATGCATGAGGTCATGAAGTCAGTCTCAAGGTAGTCTGGCAGTTTTTATGTTTGTCTGGAGATAAGGAGTAGTCTGAAGTGGCTTAATTTCACCAAATATTATTTAATTTAAATATTTTTCAAATGGTGACTTTTTTCATAAAAGTTTGCCAACAAAAATGGAACTCAGCTGTTTTTCTCAGTGTGCTGTGCTTTGTAGTCAGCATTGCTGAATCTTGCAGTTATGAAACCACCGTTTGAATGGTTCCTGAACTTGAGTGAATTAATATGAGATTAGGAGTTGAGACGCATCCTCGGACGAAGGCTGAGCATGCCTTGGGATCAGAGCCGTGTGCTGCACCTCTTGGTTTTCAGTTTTCATTTGTTTGTTTTTATCATGATTTTTGACAGGGCTAGCTAATCTCTGTAAAACACTGTTGCTTTAAATAACAGACTATAGTTTAATACCTTTTGATGAACATTACAACCTGAAATAATTCTTTTCTCCCATTACAAGATTTGGAGGCATTATATAAGTATTTTCAATCCTTGTCCCATCTTTCCTTTCATCGTCACAAAATAAATAGATAAATCTCTTTCCAGAGAGAGCATTGGGTGAAAAAAAAGGAGAATTGGATTGTTTTGAGCAGGAGTGTTTATGTGCAGCAGCACTTGGGCAGAACGGAGCGCCCAATCCATGCCCTGTGAAGTTTGCGTGCAAGCTAGAAGTGACGTGACCTAAATCCAAAGGTACAGTAGCACAGGCGTTTGGACAAGATGCTGGCAAAAAATAGGGAGGAGTTTGTATTGCAGGTTAATACGTGCACGCACATGCATTGTGTGTGTATAAACATATATAGAAAAGATATAATTACATGTAAATATGTGTATATATGAAAATATCTTGAAGGAGAGCCAGAGTGGTGACCATTAATTACAGCCTCTAGGCATAAACCTGGTGTTGTTTGTGCCTAGGTAATTTTTGTTATGAGCATTTTTAGGGGTGTTTCCTGCCTTAATGGTCTTAATGCTAGCATTTTAGTATCATTAAAATGTGCAAATGCCCGGGAAGCGGGGAGGCCTTTGTGCGTGTGCGGCTGGCGCTCAGCGCCCGGCCGCGAGGAAGCGGCAGCGCGGGCAGCTCGCGCTGGGGCCGCCGCGGCCCCGCGCCGCTCCTGTCCGGGTGCTGCCTACTCGCCTGGGTCAGCTGCGCCTTTCCCGCAGCGAGTTGGTCAATTCTGGGTCGCGCTTGTGATCTCGGTTACGTAGGTGGCTCCTGGCTTCAGCTCCGCCGAACTCTGGCGGCTCTGGTGGCTCCGCACCCGTGAGTCCCGCCGAGGCCCCCGGCAGCCCCGGCAGCACTTGCTGTCCCGCGCGGCGCTCCGCGG